>QNTS01000491.1:891060-906582 GCA_003317085.1 Hucho hucho | reverse complement strand
TCCTACAATGTGATTTTCTGGATTTTTTTTCTTCATTTTGTCTGTCATAGTTGAAGTGTACCTATGATGAAAATTACAGGCCTCTCTCATCTTTTTAAGTGAGAGAACTTGCACAATTGGTGGCTGACTAAATACTTTTTTTCCCCACTGTAAGAACAAATTCTTATTTACAATGACAGCCTACCAAAAGGCAAAAGGCCCCAACTGCGGGGACCAGGGATTAAAAATTAAAATATAAGACAAAACACATATCATGACAAGAGAGACACCACAACACTACATAAAGAGAGACATAAGACAACAACATAGCATGGCAGCAACATATAACAACACAGCATGGTAGCAACACTACATGACAACAACATGGTGGCAACACAACATGGCAACAGCACAACATGGTAGCAGCGCAACATGCAAGCAGCACAAAACATGGTACAAACATTATTGGGCACAGACAACAGCACAAATGCAAGAAGGTAGAGACAACACTACATCATGCGAAGCAGCCACAACTGTTAGTCAGTAAGAGTGTCCATGATTGAGTCTTTCAATGAAGAGATGAGATAAAACTGTCCAGTTTATGTTTTTTGCAGCTCGTTCCAGTCGCTAGCTGCAGCGAACTGAAAAGAGGAACAGCCCAGGTCTGATGAAACCAAGATTGAACTCTGGCCTGAATGCCAAGCGCCAAGTCTGGAGGAAACCTGGCACCATCCCTACGATGAAGCATGGTGGTGGCAGCATCATGCTGTGGGGGTGTTTTTCAGCAGCAGGCACTGGGAGACTAGTCAGGATAGAGGCAAAGATGAACGGAGCAAAGTACAGAGAGATCCTTGATGAAAACTTGCTCCAGAGCGCTCAGGACCTCAGACTGGGGCGAAGGTTCACCTTCCAACAGGATAACGACCCTAAGCACACAGCCAAGACAATGCAGGAGTGGCTTCGGGACAAGTCTCTGAATGTCCTTGAGTGGCCCAGCCAGAGCCTGGACTTTGACCCGATCAAACATCTCTGGAGAGACCTGAAAATAGCTGTGCAGCAACGCTCCCCATCCAACCTGAAAGAGCTTGAGAGGATCTGCAGAGAAGAATGGGAGAAATTCCTCAAATAAAGGTGTGCTAAGCTTGTAGCGTCACCCAAGAAGACTTATGGCTGTAATTGCTGCCAAAGGTGCTTCAACAAAGTACTGAGTAAAGTGTCTGAATACTTAAATGTGATATTTCCGGGGGGTTTTCTTTTATACATGTGCAAAACTTTCTAAAAAACAGTTTTTGCTTTGTCATTATGGGGTATTGTGTGTAGATTGATGATATGCTTATTTTATACATTTTAGAATAAGGCTGTAACCTAATAAAATGTGGAAAAAGTCAAGGGGTCTGAATACTTTCCAAAGGCACTGTATCTTGACCATGGACTTTTCTACAATCTCAGACAAGCGTAGGACAGCCCTGTTGTGTCACTGCCTCGGGACAGAGGTTTTTCAGAGTGCTTGGATCGGCTCCTACATTCACATGCTGCAGTCAACCTCCTACCGAACCACTTCCCCGGGAAAGGGCAAGTGCTCCTCCGACACTACCGGTTACGGAAAATATACAAACAGCCCAGTGAGTCCATTCAAAGCTACGTGGCTAATCTGAAGGACTTGGCTAGTTTTTGTAACTTCAGGGCACTTCAGGACGAGATCATCAGGGATCAGTTGATAGAGGGGACGTTATGTGAAAATACATGGTAGGAACTGCTTTTGGAACTGAATAATTTACAACTTGGAACTATTAAAATAGCACTCCAGGTTGAAGCGGCTTTGGAATGCTCTTACATGCCAACAGACGGCTCTACAGCATACACTCGGCCTCCATCCATTCTCACACAGCATCTTAAGCCCGCGCAGGCGCCCTACAGCGATCACTCGCTGCGCACGCCCTACCACTTCGATAGCTGTATGGACACAGACACTGGCATGCCTGTGCAGCAGGCACACAGACAAAAATAAAGAGATGTAGCTGCGGCAACTGTGGGGCTCACTTTTCAAGGGCTTCAAACTGCCCAGCCAGTGGAAAGATATGCAAGATGGTCATTGTGGGAACGCTCCAGGTCCCAGTGCACTACGGCTCGAAGCACCTACCGTCGTTCACATTTCACATTGCAAAGCTGGGTGCCAAGCTCCTGGGCCTCGACCTCTTGATCACACAGACCTGAGTGGGTCAGCTATCCACCACGTTACCTGCACATGGCAACAGAACTGCCCAGCTCTGTTTGATGGACTGGGCTGCCTCACAGCCTTTGCTCACAGGCCCCTAGTGAACCCGGACGTGACCCTAGTCATGCGGTCCCTGCAGCACATCTCCTTTGCACTGCGTGATGACATCACAAAAGATCTCCAGTCATAGTTGGAGGCAGACATCATTGTCACGGCCCCTCCTCTGCATTGCAGGGGCGGTTCCTCCTGCAGGCAGAGGAGGGTCGTTAGTGATTGGAGCCACCTGGGCTCAGGGTATTTAAACTGCTTCACTAATCACTTTTCTTTCTCTCTCTCTGCTCCTCCAGGTATGATCCTGTTTTGTTTGTTCCTTTGTAGTTTTACATAGTTTCCACTCAGTCATGTTCACACACACAGATTCACGCATCCCTGCACTTTACATACACCTTACATTATGACATTTTCACACCTCATTCCTTTTTCTTTGTTTAACTTCTTAGGGATGAGCACACGAGGTGACCGTTTTGGAGAGCCTGGCGTGCCCAAAGTAAAATGCCTCCCATTCAGGCCCAGAAAATAGGATATGCACATATTTGGTACCATTGGATAGGAAACACTCTGAATATTCCAAAACTGTTAACCATTTGTCTGTGAGTAAAACAGAACGGATATGGCAGGCAAAACCCCGAGGAATTTCTGTCCTGGAAAAAGTGGTTTTCACAGAGTGCCTCATTTGGAACCCCTCCCTCATGAAAATGCCCATATAAGGGCCTATGAATGCAGTACTGATCGCTTCCTCTGGATGTCAACAGTCTCGAGAAAGTGCTTTGATTCTGTTCAGATGCTTTAGAGCAGAGAAGAAGAGGGAATAAGGAAGTGCCTCTTTGGAAGTCTATAGGAGTGGATGCGCGCTCTCGGGAAGCGCGCACTGTGTTTTTTACCGTCTTTAGAGCTCAGTTTATATTCCGGTTGATTTATTATAGTAAATATACGTAAAAGTGTTCCTAAGGATACATTTAAAATGATGTTTGATTGTTCTTGGACAAGTTTATAGGTATAAGNTTTGATTCTGTATAGATGCTTTAGAGCAGAGAAGAAGAGGGAATAAGGAAGTGCCTCTTTGGAAGTCTATAGGAGTGGATGCGCGCTCTCGGGAAGCGCGCACTGTGTTTTTTACCGTCTTTAGAGCTCAGTTTATATTCCGGTTGATTTATTATAGTAAATATACGTAAAAGTGTTCCTAAGGATACATTTAAAATGATGTTTGATTGTTCTTGGACTAGTTTATAGGTATAAGTTGAACGAGTTCTAGTCACGTTTCAATGGAGTAGTGGACGCTGTAGTTTCTGATTATAACGCGTGAACCAAATGGAGATTTATGGATAAAATACATGACTTTTTCTAACAAAAGAACCATGGATTGTCTTCGTTGGACACTTAGGAAGACCTCAGCAGAAGTTCTTCAACAGGTAATTGATTTGTTTTCGCTGTGAAATGTGTTTTCTGTGAACCGTGGAGGCTTATGAAATTATGGTAATGGCAAAAATATGTTAGGTGCTACCCTCAAACAATCAAATGTTGTGCTTTCGCCGTAAAGCCTTTTTGAAATCTGACAACGCTGTGATATTGCCAAGAATCAGAGCTTTTGATGAGTATGGAACACTTGTATATTGGTGGATGTTTAATAATTCAACTTTTGGATTTTGAATTTGGCGCCTCACATTTCACCGGGTAGTGTCGGGAGTGGGGCGCTAGCGCCCCAGCAATCCCCAAGAGGCTACAGTTAATAGTTTTGGTATATAATAAAGAACCTTTTTGATTGACCTATACTTGTTGTTCGTGTCCCCTCATTTTTGCCACAGGCTATGAGCCGGCCTGTGACATCATCAAGACAGTCAATGCTGCCCCGTGGATTTCAAACTTGGTCATTGCAACCAAGAAGTCAGGTGGAATCCAGACCTATGTGGATCTCTGTGCTGTGAACAAGGCTGTTGTCCCGGATAAGTACCCCTTGCCTACAGCTGAGGAGCTGACCGCACAATTTCACGGCTGCAGGGTCTTCATTGAGCTTGACCTGCGTCAGGATTATCTTCAGGTGCCCCTACACCCAGCCAGCAGAGACCTCACAGCCTTCTTGACACACTGGCATGTTCAGATACACACCCATGCCTTTTGGACTTATCTCCACCCCCAGCTGCTTCCAGAAGGTGATGAGAACCATCATCGCTGGAATACCTGGGGTGGCAGTCGATCTGGACGACATCGTGGTCCACGGCCCTGACTTCCACATCCATGACCATCAACTCCACAGGGTATTCAATGCTCTACTGCAGAACAACCTGACCCTGAATTGCGAAAAGTGCGCATTTGCAGCTCCAACCATTGACTTTGTGCGGGCAAAAGGCATTGCCCCACTCATGTCTAACATTGAAGCCATCCACCGAATCCCGGAACCTACCTCAGCCTCTCAGGTGGCCTCATTCTTGGTCATGACAGCCTACTACCTCTGGTTTCTGACCCACTACTCTCAGACCACAGAGCCCTTTCGCCAGCGCCTCAAGAAGGACGAGCCATGGGCTTGGATTGCAGCCTGCTCAGAGGCGGTCCACTCACTGAAGAGCCAGCTCACCACAGCCCCAGTCTTGGCTCACTTTGACCCAGTCTGCCCCACTATCATCACCTGTGACGCCTCAGCTGGATCACTAGGAGCTGGCATCTCACAGCTGCAGAATGGCATCGAGAGCCCCATCTCTTTCGCCTGTGTCTGCCCATGCGAAAGGTGGTACCTCTATGTGTACGGCAGGCTGTTCATGCTTCGAACCGACCACCAGTCCCTCATGATGCTGCTGTCAGCCTCAGGAACTGGCCACAAGTCACTTCGGCTGCACCGATGGGCCGACCGCAGTAGCACTATCAGCTGTAGTTCACTCCTGGGAGGGATAACATGGTAGCAGACCTCACGCTCCATCAACGCTCCTACTCCAACCATCTTGCCAGCCGACAACAAAACAGAGCTCGTACAAATGCGCTACACTTCCCTTCAGCCAGCCGTCTCACTGGAAGAGCTGAGGCAAGCATCTGAACAGGACCCCACGCTGTCTACCCTGCACACCTACATACGCACTAGATGGCCAGCATGTGAGTACCTTTCCCCAGGGTGAAGTACAAACTTTCTTACTGGGAAGATACAGTTGAAGTCGGAAGTTTACATACACTTAGGTTGGAGTCATTAAAACGTTTTTCTACCACTCCACAAATGTCTTGTTAACAAACTATAGTTTTTGCAAGTCGGTTAGGACATCTACTTTGTGCATGACACAAGTAATTTTTCCAACAATTTTTTTACAGACAGATTATTTCACTTATAATTCACTGTATCACAATTCCAGTGGGTCAGAAGTTTATATACACTAAGTTGACTGTGCCTTTTAAACAGCTTGAAAAATTCCAGAAAATGATGTCATGGCTTTAGAAGCTTCTGATAGGCTAATTTACATCATTTGAGTCAATTGGAGGTGTACCTGTGGATGTATTTCAAGGCCTACCTTCAAACTCAGTGCCTCTTTGCTTGACATCATGGAAAAATCAAAAGAAATCAGCCAAGACCTCAGAAAAAAAGTGTAGACCTCCACAAGTCTGGTTAATCCTTGGGAGCAATTTCCAAACACCTGAAGGTACCACGTTCATCTGTACAAACAATAGTACGCAAGTATGAACACCATGGGACCACGCAGCCATCATACCGGCTCAGGAAGGAGCTTTGTCTCCTAGAGGTGAATGTACTTTGGTGCGAAAAGTGCAAATCAATCCCAGAACAACAGCAAAGGACCTTGTGAAGATGCTGGAGGAAACAATTACAAAAGTATCTATATCCACAGTAAAACAAGTCCTATATCGACATAACCTGAAAGGCCGCTCAGCAAGGAAGAAGCCACTGCTCCAAAACCGCCATAAAAAAGCCAGACTACGGTTTGCAACTGCACATGGGGACAAAGATCGTACTTTTTGGAGAAATGTCCTCTGGTCTGATGAAACAAAAATAGAACTGTTTGGCCATAATGACCATCGTTATGTTTGGAGGAAAATGGGGGAGGCTTGCAAGCCGAAGAACACCATCCCAACTGTGAAGCACGGGGGTGGCAGCATCATGTTGTGGGGGTGCTTTGCTGCAGGAGGGACTGGTGCACTTCACAAATAGATGGCATCATGAGGATGGAAAATTATGTGGATATATTGAAACAACATCTCAAGACATCAGTCAGGAAGTTAAAGCTTGGTCGCAAATGGGTCTTCCAAATGGACAATCATCTCAAGCATACTTCCAAAGTTATGGCTTAAGGACAACAAAGTCAAGGTATTGGAGTGGCCATCACAAAGCCCTGACCTCAATCCTATAGAAAGTTTGTGGGCAGAACTGAAAAATCGTGTGCGAGCAAGGAGGCCTACAAACCTAACTCAGTTCCACCAGCTCTGTCAGGAGGAATTGGCCACAATTCAACCAACTTATTGTGGGAAGCTTGTGGAAGGCTACCCAAAATGTTTGAACCAAGTTAAACAATTTAAAGGCAATGCTACCAAATACTAATTGAGTGTATGTAAACTTCTGACCCACTGGGAATGTGATGACAGAAATAAAAGCTCAAATAAATCATTCTCTCTACTATTATTCTGACATTTCACATTCTTAAAATAAAGTGGTGATCCTAACTGACCTAAGACAGGGCATTTTTACTATGATTAAATATCAGGAATTGTGAAAAACTGAGTTTAAATGTATTTAGCTAAGGTGTATGTAAACTTCCGACTTCAACTGTACATAAATCCTCAGCATGGACAGCCACATCATATTTAGCTCATGCTGATTGGACTAAATTGTTTTTGGTTTCTTTTAGTTGTCACTGTATTAGACTAAGCATAGGTGATTAGATTATGTTGAAATGGTGCTTGAACAGTGGAGGCACCGCCAATTTTCTTTGCGACTTGCGTTAACTCTCCGTGGTTCTAAATCAATAGTAGTTTTGTAGCCCGAAAATGTCTTAAACATTAACTTGCTTGACCATACTGTAATTCATGTAACTGTTTGTTACATGCAATATGTTTTGTCGACTTTACCGGACAGATGTTGCTCTCTGGTTTTGTGATGAAACAAAGGTGTGGCTGAATTTATTCTGCCACTGTGTCTTCTTATGATCTTGGCCTTAGGCCTATATATCACAGTGTCAAGGCATATGAACTAACAGGTTATAGAGCAAACAACGCAATTATCACAACACACAGGTTGTAATATGGCTTTTTTTGCCCCTGGCTTTGCTTCCCCAGTGATTTTACCCACTCACCGCTACTGCCCTATTCCCTTTTTAGTGCACTACTTTTGACCAGGGCCCATAAGGCTTCCCACTGGGCACACACTGGTTGAATCAACGTTGTTTCAACGTCATTTCAATGAAATTATGTTGGACCAACATGGAATAGACGTTGAATTTACATCTGTGCCCAGGGGGTTTGGTTAAAAGTAATGCATTAGGTAGGGAATAGGGTGCTATTTGGGACACAGATTTTACAGCGTTAGATCTGTAATTGCTTGTTTGAGTCTGCTCCCATGTTAATGTCCAGTACCTCTGTGTTTGTCCATAGTGATTCATTTTTAATAGTCTGTATGAGTGGTCCAGATGGTTTGTCTAGAGTTGGTACCTGTCCCAAATGGCACCCTACTCCCTATATGGTGCACTATTATTTACCAGAGCCTATAGAGTTGGTCAAAAGTAGTGCGCTACATAGGGAATAGAGTGCTATTTGGGATGCAGCCTTGGAGTCGGGTGCCTCCAGCCTGGTCTTAAAACCACTGCATTCCATGGCAAATCCAGCGATGTGTGGCCCGATGACATCATAGCCTATGGAATGAGCTGACACAATCGTTGTGTGGGAAGTGATCTCGGTAACGAGATTGAGTGAACTGTGTACTCTCTGTGGTTTTACCTGTCCCTATAAACACAACAATAATTTACCAAAGTTGACATTCAATAAGATTTAGACATGAGGTACTGTGTGTGTGTCTTTATTGGGCAAACTTCCTCCGATTTTTCCACAGTTCAGTTCATTTTCAGACCAGAGCAGGACTGTGTTTTTTTAACACATATACACATATACAATTACAGTATGGATGAATGCATAATAACCCTTTCGGCTGAACTCTGTGTGAAATGGGAGCTATGCACACGAGGTTACATAACCCACACTCACTTTCATTCATTCATTCACTCACTAACTTACCCTGTGAGTTTGAAAGAGCACAATCTAGAGAAATGAAGCCCAGGAGGCCTGAGGCTGGCTCAGCACAGAGTGAGTAAACCTGAGGAGGATCTCAGAGGAGGGCAGTTCTGGTTCCAAAATGGCACTCTGTTCCCTACATAGTGCACTACTTTTGGTACCCTTAGCTCACCGTCTGCTAATCTGGAAAGAAAATCACTTCCCATGGATCGAGTAAGTGCTCTCTCCTCAGGAAGTGCATGAGAGACCGTGCACTGTATTTCACAGCAAGCTGGATTCTGGAGTCTGTTCAATCCATTCTTCAAGCCATTATTTTCTAACAGCATGCGTCCTCCCAAGTATGAGTGTTAATTTAGGTGTGACTGTATTTTGTTTTGGCTGTCCAGTTCAGAGGTGAGTGGGAGAGCAGCTACAAGTGTCCTCACACAAATCAGAGGCAGTAATTTTACCCTTTGTAAAATGGTGGGCCGAGTCCAGGGAAGAGGGGGTGGGGAACCATTTATTGAGCTCATACTGTAATTAGGTACAGCTGGGAAGGAAAGCTGAGGAAATAGTACCGTTCTCAATATGAAATAATTTTCTTATAGTCCCTCACTCACTCTTTCCCTACCATTCCCAATTTTTCCCTTTGTTCTTGCCAAATGTCTTTCAGACACAGGGGTGTTCATAAAATATGGATTCTCTTTGGCAGTTTTAAAATTCTAAATGGACAAATGGTGAGGGATGAGGAAAGAGAGCACATATGACAAGGAGGAGGATTGAAAGGAAAGGGTGTGGAGAAGAGAAGGAGAGGGCAAGTTGCCGGGAGGGACGAAAAACAAGGGAGGGATGCATACAAAGATCATAGGCAGGGCGAAAGGAGAAGTAGGAAGGAGGTGGTCTGGAGCGAGAAAGTCAGAACAGAGGTGAGGGACAAGGTCTTGGTTTAAATCAGTTTCACAAAGCTAATAAAATCAGGTTTTGGAAATACATGATCCATTTAGAATTGTTTTAACAACACAGTTTGAGGATGGTTTACAGTTGTTTCGGTAAGACATTTTGAAGAAAAATACAGATAGGGTTTTCATGCGGTATACTGAGAATAAATACAGCTTTAGTTGTGGAGGCACAATGATAATATTACAAAACCATTACATGCTATTACGAGAACATTATACATGAAAATAAACTGGCACAAGGCTTTCACAACAGTCAAAATCTGTCTGACAAAACACATACAACTGACATCTTGTTAACCACAATCTGAATGACGAAGATTAAATAAGCAAAATGAACAGGTAGAAATAAAACAAATTGAAATGTTTGACAGTCTTGAAAGTCTTTCATTCTCGTTGATATACTCTGGTGCACACAACATCCCCAGCGCTCATTGTCTGAAAGAAAATGACAACCAAATTAATACAAAACTCAAGATAAATCAAACACATACTTTTCCCCCAAACACAGTTAAAGGATCACCGTTTGTGGGCAATACAAATTTATGCTTTACCAAAATTAGTTCACCATCATTGGTCACTTCACGGGTCCAGGCAGTCTTAGGGCCCTCCCCTTTCTGCAAAGTCTGCTCACAGCTGATCTTGCTATCTGTCTCCCAGCGAGGGGTACTCTGGAGGACATAGGAAAAAGGCCATGCAAGGATTTAATAAGTGACACTGCATGTTGTAGTGAAGTGGTTAGATTAACACATTAGATCTGTGTGTGACCCTGAGGCTTCTCATTTGGTACGGTTGAGGCATGTTACTGCTTCTTCAAGTCTGTTAGGTGTTATGTTTGCTTCCCTCCACAAACCATGAAGAAAATGAGAATACTAAACCATCACCTAGAACAAATATCAAGTTACACACAGATTTTTTTCCACATGCTTATACAGACCCATGATTTCATACACTGAGTCCTGGCAAAATATGTACGTACAGTAATAACCAAAATATTTCATGCAACATATGTAGAGGTGAAGAATGTGGAAATGGGGTGTTACGGTGCAGGGGCGTCCGTCCACTGTGTCCTCATTGAAGGACTGGCCCACGGTGAAGGAGACATGGGTGGTGCGTACGCTGGTGGAGGTCTGGATGGAGAGACTCTCTCCCTGCTGGGTGATCTCTACTGCAGGCCTGGAGGCTTCCGGACAAACACGTTCACACCTGGTCATAGGGATCAATAAGGTATCACAGGAGTAGATTGAGAATGGAGACCTTGGATGTGTCCTAAATGGCACCCTATTCACTACATAGGGCCCTGGTCAAAAATAGTGCACTATGGGGCTTTTGAAAAGTAGCGCATTATATAGGGAATACGGTTCCATTTGGGATGCATCCATTGTGATGAAAAGCCATATCACAGCCATCATTCATAACCATTGATTTATGGGTAGTGGTAAACACATCAGCGGAGATGGAGGGTTTGATCTCAGACAGAGCTCTCATTCATTCAACCAAGGGATGATTAGCATAGACCTGACATACAAACAGTATGTTACATCAGACTGACTTTCATTCCTCTCGCCTATTCAAAGTAAAATCCTTATCCCCAAATAAAAATCAGACAAACCTTCTCATTGGAGTGAAATTTATCTTTGAAGGGAAATATTGCTGTTGCCCACAGAGAAACCCCTGGAGCGAGTTAGTTGAGGAGTTCCAGGGTACTGAGGGAATGTTAGTCTCACTACCGGCTGACTGAGGAGGCCCATTTCAGGGTTTAGTTCCGTTTACACTGGCTTAAATTACAATCTCATGAGGTCTTGGTTTGAAATGAGGGAAAATATAACATTCCTCCACAGGCTATTTGTCTTTACATTTTAATAGATGCCACTGACTGGCCCTCTTCTGGCCTTTCTGTGTGTGTGTGTGTTTAGGTGACTGAATGTGAAGGTGGATGGGTGCCTCAAAAATGATAACAAAGGACTTTTAAAACAATAAATCAAGCAGGAAAATGATTGGAAATAATAATAAACCAAAGATGTGCACAGAGAAGTATAAACACTTGAGTGGTGTATGTGGCCACAGACCAAGCTGGTTTAACATTTCACCCCAAAGCCAAGAGCGGGATGCTTCTCAGAATGCTTTGGTCTTTTCGTGCCTTTGCTCCTTTTTGCCACATTTCTGACACATTCTCGACATATCCTTGACAAAGGCTAGGGCTCCATAGATTGAAAAAAGATCATTGTAAATGCATAAATAAGTGCAACTGTGATTTGCATAATGTATGATGATCTGAGTCTACATCAAAGAGTCGATATGTTTACAGACATGTCTACTACAACAATATTTCTAAATAGGTTGCATTAAGACATTCTAATGTTAGTTGTAATAACAAAATGGCTATCTCGATGTTCAAATAGTATGAAAATATATAGCCGCGGGAAGTAGTTTAGGGGTGGGGATGTAGAATGTGTATTTTGCCCGCGCTGAAGATGTCCATATGGGTCGACTAATACAGGACTAGTAAAGGCCCAGTGCACTACTTTTGCGATTTTTATTTTACTAAATGTATTTCAGTGTTTACCAGCATTTGTAACTTGAGTCTGATAATTATCTGTACAAAATAGTTGATGGTACTTGTGGAATATAAAATATTTGCTTGATATCAGTGGCGGTCAGTGCCGTTTCAGATGAGGGAGGAAACATTTTCTATGAGCATGGCCATATTTCTATTACAGCATATTGGATGACTGTCATTCATATTCCATTCACCCAGTTAAATGTAACAGCGATAGGTTTAGGCTACAACATGAAACTCACATTTTCCCGATACCCATCATGAGGTTGCTACAACCTAGCCTATGAATGAAAGTTTACAACGTAGGTGCACACAGGTCGAGAGACAAATTTGATGTGACAGACAGTGACATTCAATACCGCCTTGCACACTCTTGCCTGCATCTAGCTGATAGTGGGTGTAATCATTAGTCCAACAGTTGCAAACAAGAGTTTCTATTGGACAAATGCAGGTATGTTTATCCCTGTTTAGTTCCATTTAGTTCTGTTTAAGAAACATTTTTCAACAGAATCGGCGGCCCCAGTGGCAATAAATTTGTAAAACCAAAAGCTTACCTTGACTTGGAAGAGTTCCAGTGTTGTGTTGGAAAGTCATAGCCAGCTAGCTAACACAGCATCCCTTTGTTTGAGCAGGGTGTTTCAGTAGGCTAAACTGGCTAGCTGAATTTGCTAATAAGTGAAACTGAAAGTTAAAAAGAATGACAACATCTCTCTCTCTATTTCTCTCTTGCTTCTCCTTCATTTTGGAAGAAATTAATTTGTTCAAAAGTGTTCAACTATTTTCTTTCTCTCTCTTTGAGTCAACTACTCACCACATTTTATGCACTGCAGTGCTAGCTAGCTGTAGCTTATGCTTTCAGTACTAGATTAATTCTCTGATCCATTGATTGGGTAGACAACATGTCAGTTCATGCTGCAAGAGCTCTGATAGGTTGGAGGACGTTCTCCAGAAGTTACCACAATTACTGTGTAAGTCTATGGAAGGGGGTGAGAACCATGAGCCTCCTAGGTTTTGTATTGAAGTCAATGTACCCAGAGGACGGAAGGTAGCTGTCCTCCGACTACACAATGGTGCTACCCTACAGAGTGCTGTTGAGGAGTGCTGTTGAGGCTACCGTAGACCTTCTTTGCAAAATAGTGTGATTTAATCAATTATTTGCTGCTGTGATTATATTTAGTATAGTTGTATAAAAAAAATGTAAATGTTTTATTTTTATGAAATTCACTGAGGAGGATGGTCCTCCCCTTCCTCCTCTGAGGAGCCTCCTCTGCTTGATATACACTACCGTTCAAAAGTTTGGGGTCACTTAGAAATGTACTTGTTTTTGAAAGAAAAGCACATTTTTGTCCATTAAAATAACACCAAATTGATTAGAAATACAGTGTAGACATTGTTAATGTTGTAAATGACTATTGTAGCTGGAAACGGCAGATTTTTAATGGAATATCTACATAGGCGTACAGAGGCCCATTATCAGCATCCATCACTCCTGTGTTCCAATGGCACGTTGTGTTAGATAATCCAAGTTTAAATGATAATCGCAGAGAAAGGGACAGGGAAACAACTCTTACAATTCCGACTATTGAATCCTGCAAGATACTGTACTACTAAAAGGCCCAGTGCACTACTTTTGTGATTTTTTAATTTATTTTAATAACACATTTTATTTAAATTTTTAGGCCTAATTCAGCACCCCTACTTCCCGTGGCTGTGTGAAAATACTCACCCAACGCTTTCAGGAGTTCTTCAAAGTTTTCAGAAGTCTTCATTTTCCACATCCCAGAGAAGTTTGCAATTTTACGGTCCATTTCCGATTTAATTGTTTGTTATAGCAGTCGATCGTTACAGAAAAAAGATAGCCAACATAATTATTTTGTTCTCTGCAGACCCATAAAATAAACTGTGTGCAGCTCTTCTGATTTTTCTCAGCGTTTTGTCTCTCAGATTGGGCACTGTTACTTGGTGCTCTCTGTTTGCTTCCTGTGCCTCCTCTCTCTCTCTCTCTCTCTCTCTCTCTCTCTCTCTCTCTCCTCTCTCTCTCTCTCTCTCTCTGAGGTTGATTCAATCTGGTCGGCGCACTCCCTTTTTAAACTCATGTCTTGCTTGCCGTAAGCGCGACGCGCGCCCTGGCTGGTCCTAGGCAGTCATTGAAAATAAGAATTTGTTCTTAACTGACTTGCCTAGTTAAATGAAGTAAAAAAATCCACAAAAAAATTAAAATAACCTACTGAAATATTTAGACGCTAGATCTATTACTATTACATTATATAATATTGCTTTTTGTTAGTTAGGTTACATATATTTTTAGTAGGTTACAATTTTCGCATTAACGACGACGAGATGTAACCTTTCATATCGTGCCATATCGTGGGCTTTTATTAAGAAAGTATGCTTGCACTTTGAAGTTGAATGGCACCTGCGGGTTATATCTGGTTGTGGACCTTGAGTAATGGGATAAGAAAGGAATATAGTAGGTCCTATTGAAAACGTTAAGTTTGTTAAAGAGGAACCCATCCTAAAGAAGATTATTAAGATTTTGGAATATGAAATCAGATAGGTTGGGTTAGCTCCTGTTGAAAGAGGAGAGAAGTGTAGAGGGCAATGAGATGACACTAAGATAAGAAATCTGGAGTTGGGTGATGTCAATCAATGACCCATGGTAATCATCCATATGAGGATATTTCCTATCATGGACAGGCTCTTATCAATGAGCACATTATATTAACAATAGATCAATAAATCAATACAAAAATTATATTATTTCCCAAAACGTTTATGCAATATAGAGCCAATGGGGTACAAGTCCTTCACTCCCGTTTACTGATTGAATATAAATAATGATAAAAACATTTTTTATAAATATTTGTAATCATGCCTAATTACATTCACAAATCTATTAAAGAATAGGCTACCTTAAAGCACAGAAATGGTTCTTGTTTGACACATAGGCCTAAATTCTGTGAGAAACTAAGTTCTAGACCTCTGGAACAGAACACAGTTTCATGTCTTTACATGTTTGTGTGTTTGCAAAATGACAGACATATATTGTAAATAACTGAAGAAAGACCACTATCTCTTCCTCATAGACCACAGCAACAGAGGGAGACTGGGGTGAGGGTGTAAAATGAGACGACCCTCTCTCTCTCTCTACCTCTCCTCTCAATTCAATTTTAATTTAAGGGGCTTTATTGGCATGGGACACATATGTTTACATTGCCAAAGCAAGTGAAGTAGATAATAAACAAAAGTGAAATAAACAATAAAAAATGAACAGTAAACATTACACTCACAAAAAATCCAAAAGAATAAAAACATTTCAAATGTCATGTTATGTCTATATACAGTGTTGTAATGATGTGCAAATAGTTAAAGTACAAAAGGGAAAATAAATAAACATATAGGTTGTATATACAATGGTGTTTGTTCTTCTACCCCCCCATCCCTATCCAAATGTCCAGAGGTAATTATGAGACGCCCATTTCTCTCTCTCCAAATGTCAAGAGGTAATTACCAACCAATTCTGTCCCACTGGTTCCTTCTCCTCCACAGCCTCTTACAACCCCCCC
>QNTS01000491.1:819024-891021 GCA_003317085.1 Hucho hucho | reverse complement strand
CCCCCCCCCCATGTAATTTACCTCTGCTTTCTCATTAGAGCAGCTCAATAACATACTTCAGAATTCAAATGAGATGTAAGCACTCACCGCACTCACCCCCTTGTATCTCTACCTGAAGAATACTGTTGAGCCTGAAATCACATAGTGCACTACTTTTGACCACAGCCCTTTGGACAGTCTATGAAGCTAAGGACTTAGTTAGGTCCTCTGGTAAAAGGGAAATGTGAGGACGTCTAGTCCTTGTTGTTATGACGACCGGTATCATTTCAAACTCTTGATTGTTCATGTTTCCCCTAAATGTTGTCTCATTTTACAGGAAATAATCACTGAGGAGCAATTGAGGGAAACAGGCATTCCCAATGTATGATTGTGTGTTTGTGTCCTCATAGGGTCAATTCCATTTCATTTCAGATGACGTGATGACTGACATTCAATTCAAGACTAAATAAAAGGCAATAAAATAAAAAAAAATCAGAAATTCTAAGGATTTTCATTAGTTCATGAATTTGATTTTAATTCATCAATGGCCTTAACTGATGGAATTAAAACGGAGCTGAGTGTAATGAATATTGTTACATTAATGCACTCCATATTGCCATTTTGTGTTGAGTGGTGGAAACACAGGTAAGAAATGTAATGGATTAATAACAACATGATCTAGTACCACCACATTGATATGACTTTTATAAAACAGAGATACCTGATTTGTAGTAATTCAATATTTGTTGACATGATTATGAAATATGAATCTTGTTCTGTCCAATAAAATAAAAAATATTTATGTTGAGTGCATGATGAAAGTAAAACTTCATCACAGGATAGGATGTTAATGTAGCGCCATCTAGTGTTGAATGCGATTTTCTGATTATGATTTTCTATTATTGCGGAAAATAAGATTTTGTACTATTTTGCTTCCACCCTGACGACTGCATGTAGTGTACCAGTCACAAAATGTCTTTGTTTTGTTGCTTGGACGGTCATGGTCCAAGAGGGCAACGTCAATGCCAGGGGAGGTCAGTGCCGTTTAAGAGGATTTAAAAAAAATCATGAGCATGGCCTTATTTCCATTAAAGCATATTGGATGACTGTCATTCATATTTAATTCATCCAGTTCAATGTAACAGCGATAAGTTTAGGCTCCTACATGATACTCACATTTCCCTATACCCATCATGAGGTTGCTACAACCTAGCCTATGAATGAAGTGTAGGTGCACACAGGTCGAGAGAAACATTTGAGGCGACGGACAGTGACACATTTAATACCGCCTTGCACAATCTTGCCTGCATCTTTTTATTTTATTTTTATTTCATCTTTATTTAACCAGGTAGGCTAGTTGAGAACAAGTTCTCATTTACAACTGTGACCTGTCCAAGATAAAGCAAAGCAGTGCGACACAAACAACACAAAGTTACATATGGAATAAACAAACATACAGTCAATAATACAATAGAAAAAGTCTATATACAGTGTGCAAATGAGGTAGGATAAGGGAGATAAGGCAATAAATAGGCCATAGTGGCGAAATAATTATAATATAGCAATTAAACACTGGAGTGATAAATGTGCAGGAGATCTAGCTGATCTAGGGTGTTATCATTAGTCCAACAGTTGCAAACAAGAGTTTCTATTGGACAAATTCAGGTATGTTTATCCCTGTTTTGTTCCGTTTGCTTCTGTTTAAGAAACATTTTTCAACAGAATCGGTAGAATGAATACACAGTTCACTTTTATAGCAGCCATGTTGTATTCCTTCTCGCATCTATGCGCTCTCCTCCTCTCACCTTTTCCCTGCGCTTGTGGACTTCAATGCACAACACATCAGCTGTATGTGACCAGGCAAAAAAACCTTTCCAAGCCAAAACATATCATAACCGCTACACAAAGCCTACATCGTTGTCACCATATTAGCTAAAGTAACGTCATAGTCAACATAGCTTATAGAATTAACACGTTAGTAAACCCGCTACAATAATACAGTAATGTTACAGTGTCAGTAAGCAGTTTAGCACTTATAACGGCGGGCCCCGTGGCAATAAATTAGTAAAACCAAAAGCTTACTTTGACTTGGAAGAGTTCAGTGTTGTGTTGGATAGTCATAGCCAGCTAGCTAACACAGCATCCCTCTGTTTGAGCAGGGTGTTTGAGTAGGCTAAACTAGCTAGCTACATTTGCTAGCTAAGTTAGTGAAACTGAAAGTGAAAAGAAATGAATTTGTTCAAAACTATTGTCTTTCTCTTTCTTTGAGTCAACTACTCATCACATTTTATGCACTGCAGTGCTAGCTAGCTGTAGCTTATGCTTTCAGTACTAGATACATTCACTGATCCTTTGATTGGGTGGACTACGTGTCAGTTCATGCTGCAAGAGCTCTGATAGGTTGGAAGACATCCTTTGGGAAGTTGTCATAATTACTCTGTAAGTCTATGGAAGGGGGTGAGAACCATGAGCCTCCTTGGTTTTGTATTGAAGTCAATGTATCCAGAGGAGGACAGAAGCTAGCTGTCCTCCGGCTACACAATGGTGCTACCCTACAGAGTGCTGTTGCGACTACTGTAGTCCTTCATTGCAAAAAAAGTGTGTTTCAATAAATTATTTCGTGACGTGAATATATTTAGTATAATTCTATCTAAAAAGGATAACTTTTTAAATGTTTAACAACATATTTCTGGTTATTGAGGGGCAAAGTATTGACAAGTTTTTTTTAACAGAGACGGGCTTAAAGTTCTTTACTGACCATAATTTTAATTTGTCTGACCGCTTGCATGATGACGAGTTTCTTGTATAGTGTGTGTTTGTATACACACACTATACATTGTATAGTGTGTGTGTGGCAGGCTTACAATGATGGCAAAAAACATCTGAGAGTGCGCTGACCCTGGTGCTAGAGGGGGTACGCAGCTAGAGGTTGAATGTTTGAAGGGGTACGGGACTATAAAAAGTTTGTGAACCACTGCCGTAGAGGATTGGAGTGATCCATATAGCTCACATAACTGTGGTTACATACTTAACCTTCGTTATGTTTCACAATATTGGATCACTCAAATATATTGGTATGCCCGTACCAGATGTAGTCTGTGCTAGAAGGACCTGGCCAGCCAGCGGCGATGCAGGGGCCGTCAATGTGGAAGGTGGGTCCCGGCACAGTAGGCAACGCCCAGGACCGCTGAACCAACCGCAGAGGGAGGTGCGAAGGGAAGAACCATGAATTCGTAAGCCGTCCCTTCGAATGCAAATCGAAGGTACTGCCAATGAGCTGGGTGAACAGGAACATGGAAGTATGAATCCCTCAGGTCCAGCGTCACAAACCACTGGTCCCTGGACACGGCCTGCCAAAGGAGTAAGGATATCTCCAGTAAGGATATCTCCAGCCGCAGAGTTTTCTTCATCAGGGGGTTGGCCACCGTGGTAACATGAAGGCCCCTGAAGGACGGGGGCCGGCACCGGAATTGGAGTTGGTACCCCTCGAGCATTGTGGACAACACCCAGGGGGACTCCACACCCTCCTCCCACTTTGCCCTTTGAGACCGGGAGAAGCGGCCGAGGCCGGGGAAGGGTGTGTCAAGGGTCCTGCCGGGGCCCGCCTCTCTGGCACCCGGAGTGCAGGCACGTCCCAATGGCGATGACGGTTGACAGGTTGTTGCTCCACCGCACGCTGTGCCCATCCCCGCTGTCGTCCCTCAGCAAGAGGCGATGGGCAGGAGAGGGACCTCACCTTCGTTCGAGTGCAGGTGGGTAGTGACGTCCGTCTGCCTTAGACCCATGGCCTGAGGTGCCGGCATGAATCGTCTCAGGGTCTCCCAGTCCCTACGAACTTTATCGGTCTGCTCCAGAATGTCATCAATCCCTAGGCCAAACGTCAGCCCTGGGGTGATGGGGTAGTGGCAAATGTGCTCTGAAGAGCAGCTGGCAGATGGGATTGAGCCAGCCAGAGATGGCACCGGGAGGAAACCACCTGCGCCATGGCCCGTCCGTTGGCGCGGGCCACATCCCTCTGGAGCAGAGAAAGCAGGCGAGACAACTCCATCGCTTCCTGGAGGAGTTCCTCTGTGCCCTCTTGCAGCCAGGGCAACAGAGTCTGCAGGTAGACCTGCAGCAGCATGGTCACGTTGGTAAGGCGGCCAAGAGAGCTGAGGGACCCATAATATGTGGCTTTCAAGTCCGCATCAAAGACTCGGGGGGTCCCGGCTTCAGTCGCGGATTCCGCCCTATAATCTCCCGGTCCGGGAGGACCATGGCAGCTATCATGGTGTCCATGGTCGGGTACTCCCGGAGGCCGAGTGACTCCGCGCCCGCAACATAACTCCATGGTCCAGTCTCTTATGTCGTGACCTGCTTGGAGGAATAGGAACCCGGTGAGGGATACATTACCTAGTACCTCTGCAAAAAAACGGGGAAGACCCGTGTGGGAAAAAGCAGGCCCCCCAATGTGAGCTTTTGCTCTTGCTCCCATAAAAGCATCAGCACTTGCTGCCCTGCAGAGGTTGCTGGCCAGGTCAAGTTGATATCCTATTCTCCTGAGTTTTGAGTCAATGGCTTTGTGGGGGTAAATCATTTGGCATTGTGGAGTAGGGCAATACATGACCAGGCTTTTCTCATGGCGGCTGACAACCTCCAACATAGAACTGGCGTAAATCCGAATCAATGATTTTAGAAAGCGGGCTACATATACACTGAGTGTACAAAACATTAAGGACACATTCATAATATTGAGTTGCACCCCACCCTTTTTGCCCTCAGAACAGCCTTAATTTTGCACTGTTGGTGGTAGCTGCAATTGATTCAGATGCCCTGCCCCACCGGGTAGGCAAAGTGTTCCCATTTTAAACAATTTATTTTGTCTGAAAATACAAACTCCACCCTACCCAGCTGACCGGGAGGTCTGTGGCTAAATCGAGTGCGCCTACTGCGGTGGCCAATCGGATAGCTCTAATCCCTGTGCCTACCTACAGCTTCCACAACCCCGGCCAAAGGAAGTTTATACTAGACTACGTGAGATTTCATAACGTTTAAAACCATGACCAGCGAAAGACTGTCAAAGATACAGCAAAGAGCTGCTGTTTTTTTGAGTGTCTTCATGTCTAATTTTTACTCAGCACTGTCAAGACTGTTTTTATTCAACACTATTACAAAACATAAAACGCGCTTCTCTCTACTTCCACTCGTGTTGCAGCTGCAGCTAGCCAAGTGTATCGATAGCCCTGCGTTTTTATTATTATTAGCAGCTCGTCGTGTCTATTTTAATATCAAGGAGTATTTCACTTTCTCTAGTCATAGGTACAAATGTATGTTGTTCATGAGGCAGATGCGGTGCGACTCAAGTTCGCCATCCGGTGGAAGACTATGTCCCTCTCTCTGATCAGTCTCACCAGAGGAAATGGAGGAGAGAGCAGGGACGGTGAACGCACCCTCTGCTACTCCTTCCCTCCGCTGAGAATAATGCTGTGTTCAAAATCACTGGGAACTCGCGATTCTCCAACTTCCGAGCATTCAAGACAACTGGGAACTCTGAAAAAAACTAGATCCGACTGGGGAAAATCGTTTTGAACGGTCATCCAACACGGAAACGCTGACAACTTTCTAGAGCTCCAAATTTCTGACTTAAAGTTCACTCACGTCATGATTTGACCTCGTTTTTTCAGAGTTCCCAGTTGTCTTGAAAGCACCATGACCGTCAGATGCAGGTACACTATATATACAAAAGTATGTGGACACCCCTTCAAATTAGTGGATTAGGCTATTTCAACCACACCCGTTGTTGACAGGTGTATGAAATCGAGCACACAGCCATGTAATCTTCATAGACAAACATTGGCAGTAGAATGACCCGTACTGAAGAGCTCAGTGACTTGCAACGTGCCACCTTTCCAAGTGCTGTTATTGTGAAGTGGAAACGTCTAGGAGCAACAAGAGCTCAGCCGCAAATTGGTAGGCCACATAAGCTCACAGAAAGGGACCACCGAGTGCTGAAGCACGTAGCGTGTAAAAATCGTGTGTCCTCGGTTGCAACACTCACTACGAGTTCCAAACTGCCTCTGGAAGCAACGTCAGCCACAATGTACAACCCGTGTGCGTAAGTCATTTTGTTCAGTTCCCTTCCCTTTCTTGGGTACAGGAACAATGGTTGACATCTTGAACCAAGTGGGGACAACAGACTGGAATATGGAGAGATTGAATGTTCCTAAACACTTTGTAAGAACATTGGGGAAGGACCTCCCAATGAAAATGTAATTGCTTAATTAGGCCTGCTAATTTATAGATCAAATGATACATGTTTTAGGAATGGTTGGATCATACAAAAAATAATTTATCTACACTAATTAACAAAGATCCACAAAATTATACATTTTGGGGAGCAATACATGCATGGCAGTTTTGGACAAATGCAGAATATGCATGCCCACCCCTCTAGAACAAACTTGTATTTACTGTCAAGTAGTTGGTCGTCAGCCTAGAACTCTACCATAATCCAATTATGAATTGTCCCAGTATACATATAGCTTTGGTGCATCAGGCTGATCCAAATTGACGACATCAGTTGTTGTCCGGTGTTCTCCACGTGGGGTCGAAACCGTCAGCACCTAGACTAGTGACTAGTCAGTCCGACATTACGATAATGCAGGACAAGACACCTCAGCCACACTGTATAACCCGTGTCGTTACTGCCTCGTGTTTTACCTTGTTGACTACTGTAGTATACAGCCACAGCCCTCCACACGTCTCACACGTGACAGTGAGAAACGCATGACAAGTCACAGTTACTGGCCAATCAGTATGGATGGAGTCACTGAGTGGTTATATTCTCAAGCAATGAGAGCGCTTTGTACCATCTGCTAACCAACCACGGCCGAGCACACAGTTCAGCACGTGTAGCGCATGGTAACGATTCACATGTTACCCCTCGCTGTACTGAGGACTTTGAAAGGTAAACGGAATCTAAAACCGAGGGAACGGAGGAAACGGTACTGAGACGTTGAGAACAGAGGACTCTACTACTATAGCGCGCCATCAACATCCGTGGTTCTCATTGGATTTTGAATAAGATCTTCTTACAATTGCAATTGGAGAAGGAATACCAGTTATTAATTTGACTGTTTTATTGAATTGTCTTCGCATCGGCTTCATCCTAAAAGGTAATATATATATCATAGGCTATAGACAACTGTAACTTGTGTTTTTCTATACATCATTTGCTTCTCCAGATCTATTTTGACTAGCTTTGAACTTTCAAACCTGCACTCTTGGTTACAATATTTATAAGCCAAAAGTCTAATCATTATTGCTTGTGCCTTAAGTATGCGCTGGTTCAGGATCAGCTTTCCCTGCTCTAGTCTGAATCTTCCATCTTGGCTAACGCCTCAAACCTGGAATCAGTTCACGTCTTTACAGTTGTTTCTATGTATGTTATCTAATTAGTATATAAGCGCTTCATACAGTATAGACTCAAATTGAAAGTAAAAACATAGGGAGTTTATGAGAAGCATTCAATTAACATACACAACTTTGTAATGCGAGAAACAATGTAGTGTATAATGCAGCCTCTGTCATTTTGTTTCAGGATAGTCAATTAGTTTGATGTTACAGTGGTCAGATGTTTGAAATGTAACTAATAGCTGACATAAAATCCTAGAGCCATACAGTCAAACTCCACAGGACCGTGTACGTCACACCCCCACACAGCACATGTTCACATGTATAGCAAAGCAACAGCTGGTGGAGTTTATACCAAGATCAGTGACTAACAGCATTCCTTCTTGAATATTTATTAGGGGACACACCTACTAGTTTTTTGGAGCATGATGTGAAACCCCCAAATTTGCATTGTTATTGTTTTGTATTCATAGTTTTAATTTAAATTGTGATCGATGACTGTCATTTTGTTAAAGGGGGGTTTTCTACATACAGCACTTGTTATAATGCCTAGGTCAGCATTAACTCTACATCAGTTACTCTGAGGTATTTCTGATATTCCTTGTGACTGATCTCTCTCTTTCTCTAGGGATGCATTTGTTGAGCATGTCCACCAAATGGCCGACCTACGACTCCCGCTCCTCCACCCCCAGCTTCCTCCTCAGCGAGAGCGACGTGACTGAGGACGAGGCAGACGTTGATGTTTTCACCTCTGAAAGTGAGGGAGATAGCTCAGGGGGTGGCAAGACCTGCTCAGTACCCTTCTCCCTGGCCGGAGGTGGCGAGGCAGCCCCTAGGTTACACTGGTCCATGGCTGGGAGTGGACAAGCAAAATGCTTTCCTCACACCACCACCTACCCATCCATGGTGTCTTCCCCTGGCAGTGCGTTAAGCACAAAGGGAAGCACAGAGGAGACCATGCAAGGAGACCTGGCCTTTGCTCAGAAAGTGAGTTTTGTTGTTTAAAGACTGCTTTGACTAATTTGAAAATACTGAGTTACTGATTTTTGCATCCAGGGACATTATCAGACAGTGGATATTGATGTTTTCTGTTTCCCTTCTCTCTCTTAGTGTTCAGAGCTGCAAAGGTTTATCAGACCCCTGTTGGAGCTTCTGAATGGACTCAAGACGGGGAGATTTGAGAGAGGTCTTAGCAGTTTCCAGTCAAGCGTTGCCATCGATAGACTCCAGAGGATCCTGGGTATTCTTCAGAAACCTGACATGGGGTAAGCAAACCAAACCATCTTGTGTATGTCTAGCAAACAGTAATTTATGGTGTAGTTACAAATTTACTTTAAATGTTTAATGTCATAAAATTTTATTAATGACAGTACTCTTTCCACAGAGAGAAATTCCTTCGCACCCTTCTGCAGGTAGAGATGATGCTGAAGATGTGGTTCCCCCATGTGACCCCTGTCGCTGCCACCCAGAACCCCACACCCAGTCTTCCACCACGATGGCACCAAAATCAGCTGTGCATGCCAGTCAAGGTGGGTCTCTTATTGCTCTAGTTATCGCTGTTTAATATATCATTGTCATAATGATTCTCACAGCAATCTATAATATGCAAGACTTGTATCTCATTTGTTTTTCTTCACTCTTGCTCCATCAGAAGCGCAAGCTTAGCTGGTTGGACTCTGACTTCCCAAATGCCGCCCCACCCAGCTGCAAGCGCCTGCAGCGCGAGGACAACTACCAGGAAATGACCTCACAAGGCTCTTGCCCATTGAGCACAGACACCTATAACGCATCATGTCTGACTGTCAGCAAGAGAAGAAAGGGAAATAATAGGCTTGAAATTTCACCTTGCTCAACATGTGGTAGCCCAGCCACACAAAACAGCTGTGTCTCCTCCACCCTCCTGGTCTTTCACTCCCATCAGCTCTCCCTCCATGGACATCAGCCACAGAGGTGCCACAGCAGGCCTGGCACAGTGAAGACGGAGACAGATATTACATCAGTGGAAACCCAAAGGAGGGGTCAGTCTATCCCCACATCACTGAGGTCTATGAAACAAGAGCCGGAGTGGAGGATATAAAACGGAACTCTGAAGTCATTGCACCTTTTGACCATCCTTTGTCCACTTTTGTCTGTGTTGGAGAGTTATTTTTTTTATCGAAATGTACCTGGGAATATTTTTTTATGGTTGATGTGATAATTTTTCAAATTTGTTATTTTTTTATGCTGATTACTGATTTGAAAGAAGATAATTTTGTATTTCAGATTTATCAACAAAAATACAATCACATGAAATACACTGCAGAAATATAAAAGAAAATAACATCGCTCAAGATTTATGGAATACCTTTTAACCTAACATAAACTCATAGTTAGTTATGATAAAGTTATCAATAGTAGTAGAGCTTAAAACATTGACAATACAATGAAAAACATTACAAGAACCTGTTAATCCTTTAGCGGATCCAGCGCAGGGAACAGTGAAAAAGGTCGCTGATACAACTGACACTAAACCTCTGCCAACCAGTGGCAACAAAACCATTGCTTTTATTACACACTGCCGAGTCTGTTAGCCACAGTTTAATGTAACTATTGACTAAGTCCATCTCAGTGTGAATACTAACAACCCCAGTGGCATGCAACTGGGATGACCACTAAGACCTACGAGAGGAGAAATAACAACTGTTAGATTTAAGGTATTATACAATAGGTCTGCTTGAAAAACCTGGGTGCAGACTAGAGCATATTAATTGGCTTAATGCTTTCTAACTTCATTGATTTATTTGATAGAATACATTTATCATCCTTTATTTTTTTTATGTCAGTTTTCTCCTATGGTGTGAAAAGAAAAACATTTTGAGGAATAAGTCATTGCCAAAACTATTTTGCACATGAGTATTTTACATTTGATAACAAAGGAAATTGTACCTTAAATGTTACTATTGTGACGACGCAAAACACAAATAATTTTGATCTTCTAGGAGTGTTTCTACTGGATTGGAAGAAAAAATGTAAAAACCTTTCATTAGGCCATTGGGTATTTGAACCACAATGTTTTTGCTTAGCAATTATCATTCATGTTGAATGACTCTTTATCCCTGGCCACTTTCAGAGAGTCTCTTGAGTTGTAACTACCTAGATGGGGGTAGGCAGGAAACCAAGAATAGCTGGATACTGATTTGATCTACAGACTTAAATAATTTTTTTAAACGACAACAGTTAAGCCTAATACAGGACAACTGAAACATCATGATCAAAATAAAATCAACATTTTGTGAATGTGTGTGGGTTTTGGATGGAAGTGTCAATATTGTGTGTGTGAGTCAGTGTATGTATAGTCTGGTGAGTGTGCGTAGGGTCAGTGCGAGATAGTCAGTGCAGATAGTTTGGGTGCCATTATTTGACTATTTAGCAGTCTTATGGCTTGGGGGTGATTGACCATACTGCTAGTATGTGTTATTGTTCTTAACCATGCCAAGGAAAGGCCCAGGTAGAGGACAACAGAGAGATCACTGCAGTAGTAAATACAGGTAACTGTGTTGAGGCAATGCACAGCCCTTCCTAAAAACTGTTCAAACAGACCGTTGGGGAGTTGTTTATTCTTATATTTCCCGTGAGGAAATATTGTCATTTCATGTGATGTTTTTGGTGTATGTAGGGCCTATGTTTTGCACATTTTCTCTGTTTATCAAAAGAGGACAAATGGTTGGGCTGAGAAGGATATTTTGCTGTTTAATGTTGTCTTCCTTAATTCAATCCATTTCCTTTGCCTCCTCTTCCCAACTTTTACTCAACACCCTCCATCATTGTTTTTGATAAATTGTGCCCTTTTTGCTAAAATAAAGTCATGTTTTTGTTAATCAGAACTTGAAATCTGCCACATAAATTTAAATGATTGAATTGACTGTGGCCCTGCTACAGGAGAGTTCATGTAGGCCTCCAGGCTACAGCAAGAAAGAAGGGGTGCTCGACAGCCATGACAAAAGTCCAACAAAATGGCTTACCAAGAAAAACGTCCAAAAGGACTACCGGTAATTTGAGGCAGAAATGAGTTGGCGCACTCAACAAAAAAGGCAGAGATTAATTTCTTATTTGCTCACACTTTATTCCATTGTTAGGATGAGTACAGGTGACTGATGTCAAGCTGGCAGTCACCTGTACTCGTATGACTTTTTTCAGAGGAAGACGTCAGCCACCTCTACTCATCCTAACAATGGATTAAAGGGGCAATCTGCAGATGCTACAATTAATTTAGGATTTATAAATTAATGATGTATACCCCATTGATTCTTGAACAATAGAACTTTTAAATGGCTCATGGGCATAGTTCAATTGTCACACTCGATCGGAACCTAAAATATAAGCTTGTTTTACTCCAATGTTTGTAAACATTGTAAATGTATACAACCACTGTATACGGTATATTGTTTAAACTGTGGATATGCCCTTTAAAGCCTGAGCAAATCTATATTATAAACCACTTGGTTGGAGCCCTGAATGCTGATTGTCTGAAAGTTGTGGTATACCACGAATATGACAAAAAGGTTATTTTTACTGTTCTAATTATGTTGGTAACCAGTTGATAATAGCAATAAGGCACCTTGGGAGTTTGTGGTATATGGCCAATATACCATGGCTAAGGGCTGTATCCAGGCACTTTGCGAGGCATCTTGTTGACAGCCCTTAGCCGTGGTACGGTATATTGGCCATATACCACACCCTCGGGCCTTATTGCTTAAGTATCCAGCTACAGTCCTATAGCATGGCCTGTCAACAAACGTGGCCTTTCACTAAAAACGTATACTATTACCTATACTAGCTCCTTTCCTTTCCTCCTTTCCCTTCCTAGCTCAATTTCTTCCTTTCCTTTCCTTGCTCCTTTCTGATTTTCCATTCCTCCTTTCCTAACTCCCTTTCCTAGCTGCCTTTCCTTTCCTCTTTTCCTAGCTTCCTTTCCTATGTCAATTATCTTCTTTCCTATCTCCCTTTTTAAATTTCCTAGACCCCTTTTCCTATATAAATGTTGTTGTTCCTTTCCTAGCTCCCTTACCTCTTTTCCTAGATTCCTTTCCTCTTCTCCTAGCCCCTTTTCCATCTTTCCTTTCCATCTAGCTCCTTTTCCTCCTCATTTTCTAGCTCCCTTTTCTTTCCTCATTTTCCAGCTCCTTTACCTTTCCTCCTTTCCTAGCTCTCTCCTTTCCTAACGTTTTATTTTAAATACAATATAACCACACATGTGGATACAGTACAATGCCTTTAAAATCATACAGGATGACACAAAAACGTTCATTTCCATCGTGGTCCTCTTGAAAATAAATGAAAACAAAATATACACAAGATTATAACATAAAAACAAAATAAGAGGAAAAGAGCTAGGAAAAGAGTAAAGGAAGCTAGGAATGGAAGAAGTAAAAGGCAGTTAGGAAATGATAGGTGGGAAGGGAGCTAGGAAAGCAAAGGAGGGGAGGAAAGGAAGCAAAGGGATCAAGGAAAGCATGCTAGGAAAGAAAGAAAGGAATTTAAGAAGGAGGAAAGGAAGATAGGAAGGAAGGAAATGAAGCTATGATAGGAGGAAAGGAAAGGGAGTTAGGAAAGGGAGCTTGGAATGTAATGAAGGGGAAGATGCATGATTTCAGTGACAGGCCATGCCGAGCTGCAGCTATCTAGCCACAAAGTGGCGCCACATTCACATTAAATCGTCTGCTTTGAATGAGTTTTCTAGTAACGACCGACCAACCAACTCTATAATAATACATTCCTTTTTGTTGCACCAGTTGTTGAAATAAAACCAATGACACAATATACGTTATCGTTTGCAAATGCAGTAATAACTGAATGTACTGTTAAAACAATAGCAATGCACTAATGTGTACAGCCAGCGCGGCACCATACCGCACAAGTGCACTCTTGACTAGGCTGATGACAACGCGCGACAGGCAAGACCCAGCTAGCGTGTCAGCGCAAGGCCTGGGAAATGGCTGCAGCATCTGGCGCGTCAAGCGGCCACAGTCGTGGTTCGCCTGCGGCCCTGGAGTCAACTTTGGACCGACGGTTTCAAGGAGTGTCGAACACAATGGAATCAATTCAAGGACTATCGCATTGGTGTATCGAGAACAAGAAACACCACAGTCTGATCGTGCGTCACTGGATGAAATGGCTGAGGAGATGTGAGTTGCTAATCTCAGCTAGCTAACGTTAGCCGGTTTGCCTGGCTAGCTTAGCCAGCTTGAGCTAGATAACCGTTCGCCAGCCACGTATGTTAACATGTGCAGCTACGGTTACCGATTGTTAACGCCATCTAGTTAGCTCGAATAACAGGTGTGTGTGGGGATGTCATCGTTAGGTAACGTCAGTTAACGCGGGTGTGCGCTAAAGAGTACCCTGGAGCTTCTTAAGCAAGCTAGCTAGAGTCCCAGCAAGACAATGCTGTCACAACAAGCTGTTGACGTCTAACTAGCACATGTTTGTTACAACGTATCTGGTCCGTTGACAAACAGTGGCTTTAGTGAACGAGTATTCTCCGCGTAGAAGTAACGTTAGTGCAGAGCCGTTCGCTATGAATTCCACTCTGGAATAGGTTATCCTGCTCAGACTATCACATTCATTGAAGCCGTTGCCGGTTTTAACGCCCAGCGTTTTTGTCTGGATGGATGGCTACCTTTCTCTGTTCTTAGTGGTCTCGACGGGATGAAATGAGAACCACATCGTCAGTTTGACTTAGAAGATGTGTCCAAAACAGTAAAATAATCAAGATGCATGTTAGCCATTTCTCGAGCTAGTTAACTAGTTAGTAACTTTTATAAACATGTAGCTAGGCTAAACGATGACGTAACAAGTCAAACACTAGTTAACGTTATTGATGTTATTGCTACTGTAACGTACTGTTTACTACATAGTTGTTAACCTGTCGTTTGGGGAGCTTCAGTTGTTGTAGGCTTATAGGGAGTGTATAATGCTTGTGTATGATACTGGCAATTATTATTGCCGATAATTGAAGATGGCTGAATGTACTGTGTTCTCCCAGAAACTGGAAAACGCTATGCTGCTGTTATAAAGCCCTACAGTGGAGGTATCATAAAACCTAGCGGTCAAACAGGGAAATGGTTCCAATCGTTTATTCCACCTTTCATTTTGCTTTAGGGATTTTTAGAAACACTTCAAATAATGACGGTGTTTCGTGTAGGCTTATCCTGGCGTAACGTTTTGATAACCATGTACATCTCTTGGACAAGGTGACTTTTATCAATATATTCTTCTCTATTTACTCTCTGATTCGAATAGCTAATTAACATCAAAGTAGGCATAATGCAAAACTACAAATCCACCTCATCTCTACCTGGCGCCTTTGTTAACAGGTACATTTAAAGAAATTAGGCAACTTATTCATTACGAACTACATTTAGCTAGCATTAGATAGTCAATCGAGATATTCTTAGCTTTGCCTCGATTCGGCAGTCTTGTCCAGATCATCATGGCATTTGGAGTTCTTTATGATAGCCACATTAGCAGCTAATTAGCGTTGCATGTTTTTTTTGGAGGGGGGTGGGTAAATACAGGCAAATATATTGATACAAGTCACCTTGTCCTAGAGAGATTTACACGTTATCAAAACGTCACGCCAGTGTAAGCCTACACGAAACATAGCCTTTGAAGTGATTCTAAAATCCCCTATGGGAAAAATGTAGGGTGAATAAATGATTGGAAACATATTTCTGTTTAACGGCTAGGTTTTATGGGTGTTATGACTCATACGGTGGTGTTCTATATGCTTTCCTCTGCTTTTTTGGTAATGAGCTTTGGTAGTCCATATTGATCATTTCAATATGTGCTGTGTTTTAGAAACCGTATGTGATTGTTGTAGTACTGCTAAAGTATGCCTAACTGTAAATTACTGTTTGATGCTGCTCATGTTCACGGGGCGGCAGTGTAGCCTAGTGGTTAGAGCGTTGGACTAGTAACCGAAAGGTTGCAAGTTCAATTCCCCGAGCTGACAATGTACAAATCTGTCGTCCAGCTCCTGAACTGGCAGTTAGCCCACTGTTCCTAGGCTGTCATTGAAAATAAGAATTTGTTCTTAACTGACTTGCCTAGTAAAATAAATAAAATGTTTTAGTCCTTAAAGTGGCAAACAGCAGTTGAAACAATAACAAAGCGATCTCCACGCCTATGTTTCTGTAAAAAGCTGAGAGATGGGTCTGGAGAAGTGTAACCACTCTCAAATGCATAGACAAAGCTAAGGATGCAAGGACTAACCATCCATGATATCAAAAGTATAGTTTCAACTACAGTACCAGTAAAAAGTTTGGACACACCTACTCATTCAAGGGTTCTTCTTTATTTTCTACATTGTAGAATAATAGGGAAGACATCACAACTATGAAATAAAACATATGGCATCATGTAGTAACCCAAAAAGTGTTAAACAAATCAAAATATATATTTGAGATTCTTCAAAGTTGCCACCCTTTGCCTTGATGACAGCTTTTAACACTCTTGGCATTCTCTCAACCAGCTTCATGAAGAATGCTTTTCCAACAGTCTTGAAGGAGTTCCCACATATGCTGAGTACTTGTTGGCCGCTTTTCCTTCACTCTGTGGTCCAACTCATCCCAAACCATCTCAATTGGGTTGAGGTCGGGTGATTGTGGAGGCCAGGTCATCTGATGCAGCACTCCATCACTCTTCTTGGTCAAATAGCCCTTACTATCACATTCGTGATACGAACCCAGGGAGTGTTGCTGGTAAACCCTAGGTTCTAACCACTGTCCTATAGGCAATGTGGACCCAATTGGCAGGTTAGGAGGGAAAAAACAGAGTCTTTACTAGATATTCCTCCTGAGCAAACAACGAGGTTCCAGTATAAATGCTGGGTTGAATAGAGTACAAATCCACACTGGATAGTTGCAGGCAAAAGAGTCCAATGACGAAAAGTACCAAAGAGGCTGGTCAAAAAGTATCATAGAGTAAACAAACTAAGAAGACACCAAAGCATAGGCTAGGCAAGATAACTTCAAGACTGAGCACAGATACAGGCAAAGGAAGGTCCTTAAATATCCACCTGTACACCCTGACTAACTAGGCACAGGTGGTAACCTTGAACCAATAATGAGCAGTGGATTAGGAGGATGATGTAGAAGGTCTTGTGCTCTCAGTCTCCCTCTGCTGGACAGACCGTAGTGTGACACCTACATGCTGACCACACTGCTCGCGTCGCGTGTGGGAGCGTTGAAAAATAAATGTACACATACATGTTATTCAATCATTGCAACCACACTGCTCGTGCGCCTCAGCGAGCGTCTGCGTGGCCATGCGCTAAAATAGAAATTGGTTCTATTTATGACGCTCAACGCGCGTGCAAGTCCGCCTCTCCAATCTCCTCATTGGTTTTTGTAGCATATACACACGTGGGTGATTGAAAAATGAACTGACGTCCACACTCCAGTCGGTTGTGGTAAAAAAGTTGGTAACGCCATGAAGTTGGTTGCGAACCGCCATATAAAAAGTTAAAAAGAAGCCTGAGGAAGAAGTAGAGATTACATAATGGTAAACCAAATTCCTTTCTCATCTGTGGATTAATTTTTGGAGTAAAGGACCTTGTGTATTTCAGGTAAAATAACAACTCAATGTTTATATCCCAGGACAAATTAGCTAGCAACAGCAAGCTATCTAGCTAAATTGCCATTAGTGTTTAATGCTTTTCGACCTGTCCCTAAATTAATATAATTGGTTCAGAGTTTGTTTTGATATTTCAAGCTGCGTGTCCTGATCGTGTCTGGTGTGTGGGGTACAAAATCAACATGCGCGCGATGGCACACCCGTGCGTCCGGTTTGGTCAGCATGTTACACAGCCTGGAGGTGTGTTGGGTCATTGTCCTGTTGAAAAACAAATAAAAGTCTGTTATGGAAATTTTGTGCCTAATGTTCACAAACTGAACTTCAATTAAACAACTGTCTGTTACCCAGTATTTGTAAGATACTGGTTGAAATGAGACAAACAGATTCCCAATCTACAATGGTCAAATGTAAAAGTGTTTATTCACCCGAGCTCTGCCAACAAAACGTGAACACAGTCTTTTTATACTGTACAAGTTGAAATACAAAAGATACAAATGCCCCACCCTCTCTAGGAAATAATATTTTCCCACAGTACACGTTCAGCATTACACCATTTTGCAACATAAGTAAATTTGGACAGCTCATAGCCGTTCCTCCCCTCCCGAGGACAGGGAGGCCTTTCTTATCTAGTTGTTCTTACAAGAAGTTCCTGTTCTTAGTTTCACAGTGGTCACAAGTTGTCTGTCACAAGCTGTTCCTGTTATCAGTTCCTACTTTCCTACACACACACATTCAGGTTGTTTATACAGAGACGGTCAAATACTGTTAGTTATTGTTTATCTCATTACCTTAAAGGTATAATTCATTTAGTCATCATTAAACATATAAATCATATGAATTCATTCATAACAAAGTCCCACTAAGCGCAAACCAGATGGAATGGCGTATCGTTGCAGAATGCTGTGGTAGCCATTCTGGTTAAGTGTGCCTTGAATTCTAAATAAATTACTGACATATTCGTCCACCAGCAAAGCACCCCCACACCATCACACCTCCTCCTCCATGCTTCACGGTGGGAACCACACATGTGGAGATCATCCGTTTTCCTACTAAGCGTCTCACAAAGACACGTCGGTTGGAACCAAAAATATTACATTTGGACTCATCAGACAAAAGGACAGATTTCCACCTGTCTAATGTCCATTGCTCGTGTTTCTTGGCCCAAGCAAGTCTCTTCTTCTTATTGGTGTCCTTTAGTAGTGGTTTCTTTGCAGCAGAGGTAACTGCAGCAGAGGTAACTCTGGGTCTTCCTTTCCTGTGGCGGTCCTCATGAGAGCCAGTTTCATCTTAGCCCTTGATGGTTTTTGTGACTGCACTTTTAGAAACTTTCAAAGTTCTTGAAATTTTCCGGATTGACTGATCTTCATGTCATTAGTAGGGGTTTCTTTGCAGCAGTTCGACCATAAAGGCTTTAAAAGTTATCGACATTTTCCAGATTGACTGACCTTCATGTCATTAGTAGTGGTTTCTTTGCAGCAGTTCGACCATAAAGGCTTTAAAAGTTATAGACATTTTCCAGATTGACTGACCTTCATGTCTTAAAGTAATGATGGGCTGTCATTTGTCTTTGCTTATTTGAGCTGTTCTTGCCATAATATGGACTTGGTCTTTTACCAAATAGGGCTATCTTCTGTATGCCCCCCTACCTTGTCACAACACAACTGATTGGCTCAAACGCATTAAGAAAATACATTCCAGAAATTATCTTTTAACAAGGCGCACCTGTTAATTGAAATGCATTCCAGGTGACTACCTCATGAAGCTGGTTGAGAGAATGCCAAGAGTGTGCAAAGCTGTCATCAAGGCAAAGGGTAGCTACTTGGAATCTCAAATATAAAATAATTTAGATTTGTTTAACACTTTTTTGGTTACTACATGATTCCATATGTGTTATTTCATAGTTGTGCTGTCTTTACTATTATTCTACAATGTAGAAAATAGTAAAAAATAAAACTGGTACTGACTGGTACTGTATGTTTAGAAGATGTATAGTGTTTGTTTACATTTATAAACATTGGAGCTTATATCTTGTTTTCTGATGGTGGTATGACGGTTGTTCTAAGCTTATGAATCATTTATAGGTTATATTCCTCCAGAATCAATAGGTAGGCCTACATATCATAAATTTATAAGTCCCAAAATGGATGTAACAACTGCAATTGCCGTTTTTAAGGTCATTTTCTGTGAGTGGGAAATTCAATGATTGTGGTGAGAGAGAGGGGGGAGTGAGAGTGAAGAATGTACTACTTGTAAAAGCCGGGGGGGGGAACAATGACATACAGTTGAAGTCAGAAGTTTACATACACCTTAGCCAAATATGTTTAAACTCAGATTTTCACAATTCCTGACATTTAATCTTAGTAAAAATGTCCTGTTTTAGGTCAGTTAGGATCACCACTATATTTTAAGAATGTGAAATGTCAGAATAATTGTAGAGAGAATGATTTATTTCAGCTTTTATTTCTTTCATCACATCCCCAGTGGGTCAGAAGTCTACATACACTCAATTAGTATTTGGTAGCATTGCCTTTACATTGTTTAACTTGGGTCAAACGTTTCGGGTAGCCTTCCACAAGCTTCCCACAATAAGTTGGGTGAATTTTGGCCCATTCCTCCTGACAGAGCTGGTGTAACTGAGTCAGGTTTGTAGGCCTCCTTGCTCGCACACGTCTTTTCAGTTCTGCCCACACATTTTCTATAGGATTGAGGTCAGGGCTTTGTGATGGCCACTCCAATACCTTGACTTTGTTGTCCTTAAGCTATTTTGACACAACTTTGGAAGTATGCCCATTTGCGACCAAGCTTTAACTTCCTGACTGATGTCTTGAGATGTTGCTTCAATATTCCACATAATATTCTTTCCTCATGATGCCATCTATTTTGTGAATTGCACCAGTCCCTCCTGCAGCAAAGCACCACCACAACATGATGCTGCCACCCCCGTGCTTCACGGTTGGGATGGTGTTCTTTGGCTTGCAAGCCTCCCCCTTTTTCCTCCAAACATAACGATGGTCATTATGGCTAAACAGTTATTTTTTTGTTTCATCAGACCAGAGGACATTTCTCCAAAAAGTACGATCTTTGTCCCCATGTGCAGTTGCAAACCGTAGTCTGGCTTTTTTATGGCGGTTTTTGAGCAGTGGCTCCTTCCTTGCTGAGCGGCCTTTCAGGTTATGTCAATATAGGATTCGTTTTACTGTGGATATAGATACTTTTGGTTCCTGTTTCCTTCAGCATCTTCACAAGGTCCTTTGCTGTTGTTCTGGGATTGATTTGCACTTTTCGCACCAAAGTATGTTCATGTCTAGGAGACGAAACGAAATATGTAACTGTCGATTCTTTTCTCCCCCATTAGTGGCTAACAGCCTGGCTTTATAATATTACTGGACGGGTTTAAACGGACCATCGTTGATCACCGCCTTTCAAAATGTGTTGCATTATGGGTATAAAAATTGTCCGACTTGCGACTACTACACGTCAACTGCATGAGCTTTACCAAAATCGACGCCTTCAAGTCGCTGCAGTTGCTTCTCACCAACTGCACCAGGCAGCCATGACCTACGTTGTGGGAGGTACCATTTGTCAACCAATCATTAAGGTGTCCAAAGAAGTGACTGAAACAGAAATCAACTTTGCCATGATTCTAAACAGTCCCTCCAGGATTTCGCAGATTTTTTTTGTGATATGTGCAGGCAAAAATGCATGCTTTTGCTGCGTCAATTCTGACATTTTGTATGGCAATGATTTAGTCTAATTTGTCACACATTCGCTGAGGGAAAAAGTTTGACATGTGGCTTGATTGAACCATATTATGCAGTAAATGTGCGGTTATTGGTTGAAATTACGAGCCCTCTTTTTATAATGCGGGAGTGGGTTTTATGCAATAATATTAGGGCTGTCCCCAACAATAAAATAATAATTAGACCGAGAGTCGTCTTTTCTTTCAACCAATTGGTCAATGTTTAAACTTGTATTTTTCGTTATATAAGGAAAGGGAAAGGGGGATACCTAGTCAGTTGTACAACTGAATGCATTCTGCTGAATCAGAGAGGTGTGGGGAGCTGCCATAATCGATATCCACGTCTTCGGCGCCCGGGGAACAGTGGGTTAACTGCCTTTCTCAGGGGCAGAACGACAGCAAGGGGATTCGATCCAGCAACCTTTTGGTTACTGGCCCAACGCTCTAACTATTAGGATGTGGGGCAGCAGGTAGCCTATGCGTTTTAATCAAATCAACTATATTCACTGAGCTTGTCTGATACTTTAAGCGCAATGTTTGATTCAATAATTAAGAAACAAATTACTACACCACAGAACATCACACATGACACCACAGAACATCAGTGTTTATCGCACTGTACATGTTGCTGAAGCTGCAACATAATTAAAACATCATTTCTGACAAAGTTATGTTACCGAAATTTGTTTAGGAAAGCATGCACTCTTTTCGTGACACATCGCTTGCATGTGACCAATCGGGCCTGAACCCCGTAATCGCATCAATACATTGTTAATAACAAACTCCAAACACCATAACACATGACAGCAAAATGGATGCCACTTGTGGAGGTCTACATTTTTTTTCCTGAGGTCTTGGCTTATTTTTCCATGATGTCAAGCTAAGAGGCACTGAGTTTGAAGGTAGGCCTTGAAATACATTCACAGGTACACTTCCAATTGACTGAAATTATGTCAATTAGCCTATCAGAAGCTTCTAAAGCCTTGACATTTTCCAAGCTGTTTAAAGGCACAGTCAACTTAGTGTATGTAATCTTCTGACCCACTGGAATTGTGATAAAGTGACTTATAAGTGAAATAATCTGTCTGTGAACAATTGTTAGAAAAATGACTTGTGTCGTGCACAAAGTAGATGTCCTAACTATAGTTTGTTAACAAGACATTTGTGGAGTGGTTGAAAAAACGAGTTTTAATGACTCCAACCTAAGTGTATGTAAACATCCGACTTCAACTGTGTGTATGGTTTATAAAGCCAAGGAAATGTAACAGTTAGGCTATTGATTAAAGACCTAATTAAGTTGGGGGTTCCTCTTTTCATAGACAATAAGGCAGTGCCTTTTTCTCGTCTCTTAACTTCGCTGCTGCATCCGCCACATTGTTATATTCCAGTGATTTGACTGTTTTGTGCTGAAATAGTTCGGTGATTGGTCAAATTTGCAAGTCCTCACATAATATGCAGGGAATGGTTGATTTTGCAAAACAATTGTGATCGTGGAATCCTGACGGGAGTGTCAATTCCCCTGCCTGTTTACCTTTTATTTTGGTGATTGTTAGTTCTCAAAGATTATATTATTTACTGTACTGTATATACAGTGCCTTCAGAAAGTATTCATACTCCTTGACTCAGTGTTTCCTTTGGAAAATGTGTTAGCTGTGGGGGAAAAGTTAGCTGGGGTGGGAGGGGTTTAAGTGGGACGGGTGTTGTCATCCCCCCTAAAACGAAATATGTGTAAGTTCTGAAAAGCTTGGTTCTGGGGACTTTTTAAAAGGAAAAAACTCAAATAAACCATCTAAAATATTAGATCGTGTTGGTAAAATGATGATAGTAAACAGCATGTAATGAGTGCTGCAGCTATCTAAAGAAACACGAGACCTTTCTGAAATAAGAGATAACAAATCTCTTTCCAGTTTCTGACAAAAACCTAGAGCTGACATAGTTTACAGCCTTTGTCAGAGAACGTTATTCTTCTGGGCTGTCGGAAAAAGGAGAGCCAAACTGTTGTAGACCTATATCCATCCTGCCCTGCCTTTCTAAAATCTTCGAAAGTCAAGTTAACAAACAGATCACCGACCATTTCGAATCCCACCGTACCTTCTCCACAATGCAGTCTGGTTTCCGAGCTGGTCATGGGTGCACCTCAGCCACGCTCAAGGTCCTAAACGATATCATAACCTCCATCGATAAAAGACAGTACTGTGCAGTCGTCTTCATCGACCTGGCCAAGGCTTTCGACTCAATCACAGCATTCTTATCGGCAGACTCAATAGCCTTGGCTTCTCAAATGACTGCCTCACCTGATTCACCAACTACTTCTCTGATAGAGTTCAGTGTGTCAAATCGGAGGGCCTGTTGTCCGGACCTCTGGCAGTCTCTATGGGGGTGCCACAGGGTTCAATTCTCGGGCCGACTCTCTTCTATGTATACATCAATGATGTCGCTCTTGCTGCTGGTGATTCTCTGATCCACCTCTACGCAGACGACACCTATCTGTATACATCTGGCCCTTCTTTGGACACTGTGCTAACAAACCTCCAAACGCGCTTCAACGCCATACAACACTCCTTCCATGGCCTCCAACTGCTATTAAAACTAAGTGCACCCTCCCGCCCGACTAGCATCATTACTCTGGACGGTTCTGACCTAGAATATGTGGACAACTACAAATACCTAGGTGTCTGGTTAGACTGTAAACTCTCCTTCCAGACTCACATTAAGCATCTCCAATCCAAAATTAAATCTAGAATCAGCTTCCTATTTCACAACAAAGCCTCCTTCACACATGCTGCCAAATATACCCTCGTAAAACGGACTATCCTACCAATCCTTGACTTCGGCAATGTCATTTACAAAATAGCCCCAACACTGTACTCAGCAAACTGGATGTAGTCTATTACAGTGCCATCTGTATGCCACCTGAATGCTCTCGTTGGCTGGCCCCTCACTACATATCCGTCGCCAAACCCACTTGCTCAAGGTCATTTATAAGTCTTTGCTAGGTAAAGCCCCGCCTTATCTCAGCTCACTGGTCACCATAGCAACACCCACCCGTAGCAGGCGTTCCAGCAGGTATATTGCACTGGTCATCCCCAAAGCCAACACTTCCTTTGGCCGCCTTTCCTTCCAGTTCTCTGCTGCAAATGACTGGAACAAAAAGCAAACATCACTGAAGCTGGAGTCTTATATCTCCCTCTCTAACTTTAAGCACCAGCTGTCAGAGCAGCTTGCCGATAGCTGTACCTGTAAATAGCACACCCAACTACCTCATCCCCTTATTATTACTTACCCTCTTGCTCTTTTGCACCCCAGTATCTCTACTTGCACATCATCATCTGCACATCTATCACTCCAGTATTAATGCTAAATTGTAAATATTTCGCGTCTATGGCCTATTAATTGTCTACCTCCCTACTCTTCTACATTTGCACACACTGTACATAGATTTTTATATTTGTATTTTCTATGGTGTTAATGACTGTACGTTGGTTTATGTGTAACTGTGTTGTTGTTTTTGTCGCACTGCTTTGCTTTATCTTGGCCAGGTCGCAGTTGTAAATGAGAACTTGTTCTCAACTGGCCTACCTGGTTAAATAAAGGTGTGTGTGTGTGTGTGTGTATATATATATATATATATATATATATATTTATTTATTTATTTATTATTATTTATTTTTTTACTTGTGCATATTGGGTAGCTAATTGCTGTTACAATTGTGTAAGCAATATTATAGATCTAAATGATGTTAGTAGAGTTTTAGGTTCTAGCTATCTTATGTAGTTAACTAGTTGGCTAACTAATGTTAGTCAAACAAGCTAACGTACCTTTCTTGCAGTTTCTCACGCAGAAGCACTCTGAGGTGATTCATGTGAATTGTGTTATGCGCTGCAGGGCTTCTGTATTGCCTGCTGGTCCCTGGCTTGCTGTTTCTTGCGCAGGTGCATTCTGAAGCGATTCAAGTGAATTGTGTTTTGCGCCGCAGAGCGTCTGTATCGAGCACTGGTCACTGGCACGCTGTGTTTCGTGAGTTTCAGGCTGCCTGCCACAGCTCACAGAGCTAAATAACCTTCAGAATTGTGTTGAATCCAGACAGATTATATATTTATCAAGAAAAGCGAATGTGCTAGTTACAGAACTTTTTTAAAACTGTGTTTGGAAGAAATAGGATGCTTTTTTTTGGTGTGGCAGCAATGATTGTCTGCCGTTGCGCATCGCCACACTTAAATGAACGCAGAGGAAACACTGCCTTGACTTATTCCACATTTTGTTGTTACAGCCTGAATTCAAAATGTATTAAATATATGTTTTCCTTTCACCCATCTACACACAATACCCCATAATGACAAAGTGAAAACATGTATTTTTTTTCCCTGGTCTTGCCATAGATTTTCAAGTAGATTTAAGTCAAAACTCTAACTAGGCCACTCAGGAACATTAACTGTCTTCTTGGTAAGCAACTCCAGTGTAGATTTGGCCTTGTGTTTTAAGTTATTGTCCTGCTGAAAGGTGATTTTAATCTCTCAGTGTCTGGTGGAAAGAAGACTGGAACCAGGTTTTGATCTAGGATTTTGCCTTTGCTTAGCACCATTGCGTTTCTTTTTTGTCCAGGAAAACTTCTTAACGTACACATAACATGATGCAGCCACCACTATGCTTGAAATTATGGAGCATGGTACTCAGTAATGTGTTGGATTGGATTTGCCCCAAACATAACAATTTGTATTCAGGAGTTAATTGCTTTGCCACATTTTTTTCAGTATAACTTTAGTGCCTGTTGCAAACAGGATGCATGCTCTGGAATATTTATATCCTGTATAGGCTTCCTTCTTTAGATTAGGCTAGTATTGTGGAGTAACTACAATGTTGTTGATCCATCCTCAGTTCTCTCCTATCACAGCCATTAAACTCTGTTTTAAAGTCATTATTGGCCTCATGGTGAAATCCCTGAGCGGTTTCCTTCTTCTCCGGCAACTCAGTTAGGAAGGATGCCTCAGTTAGGAAGGATGTCTCTTTGTAGTGACTGGGTTCATTGATACACTATCCAAAGTGTAATTAATAACTTCACTGTGCTCAAAGGGATATTCAATGACTTTTTTTTTCACCCATCTACCAATAGATGCCCTTCTTTGCGAGGCATTGGAAAACCTCCCAGGTTGGTCTTTGTGGTTGAATCTGTGTTTGAGATGTACTCATCGACTCAGGGAACTTACAGCTAATTGTATGTTTGGGGTACAGAGATGAGGTAGTAATAAAAATATATATTTTAAACCCTATTATTGCACACAGAGTGAGGCCATGCAACTTATTATGTGACTTGTTAAGCACATTTTTACTCCCAAACGTATTTAGGCTTGCCATAACAAATGGCGTTGAATACTTAATGACTCAAGACATTTCAACTTTTAATTTTGTATTAATTTGAAAAAATGGCGAACAACATCATTCCACTTTGACATTAATGGGGTATTGTGTGTAGGCCAGTGATGACAAAATCTAAATGTAATCCATTTTTAATTCAGGCTGTAACGGAACAAAATTTGGAAAAAGTCAAGGGATGTGAATACTGTCTGAAGGCACTGTAGGTCCATTATCTTTTCTTCATACTTTTATATTTGGTTGTAGTCGTTTAAACTGAAAGCATTTTTTAATCCCAATTTTTTTAAATATTGTTTTTAGTTTGGACTTTGGTGTCCCGAAAAGACGCTTAGGTGGCCCGCCCAAGGGTTTCTATGGCGGAAATCATCATGTCACCCCCCCCGCCAAACGCTAACCTCACTTGTTATTGTAACTTTCTCACTCATCAATATTCAGGATTCATTCAGGATTATCTGTAATCATGGTAGCATCCACATTAATGTAGAAGTGTTTAGAAACATATTCGTATTTACATTGTATCATTTCATATCCAAAGTGCTGGAGTACAGAGCCAAAACATAAAAAAATTGGTCACTGTCCCAATACTTTTTAAGCTAACTGTAGTTGTTCAACCGCTTTGGGAGTCTGATTTTAATAATAGCGTAGCTAAATGTCATGGTAGCCTATTAAATGCTGCTTTGTTCAGAACGCAGGTGAAATCTTTCAAAACAATTTTTTGGGGGATGGCTTGCAGATATTCGAAAGCTTAATGGGAGCCTCAAATAAATGTAATCTTGGTTCTTTTGTAAAACAAATTGTCATTGGCATCATATACAATTTGGTTCGGATTTGTCTGGTATTTGCAGTGCTTTGTCTTGGTATTAAATAGAACCAAAACAGTATCGGTGACAATGATGCCGTCATCACCTGCTAAAGGTATTGAGAGGTTGGGGTTAGTTTGACAACGAGGGGAAAGCAGGGAAAATAAGCATAATTTTTTTCTTATTTTGTCATTTTTAAGTGTAGAGTCTACTTGGCCTTGGGTAAATCTTTATGTCACAGCCTTTGAACATAGAACAACCCAGGCTATTGCTCTAGGAAAGGGTATCTTGGACCCGTTGCAAGTCTTACGGCCTGCATCTGTAAAACCACCCAAAACATGGTGTCAATCAGTGCAGGACAGGATGAAGAGTAGCCTAGTTTGTACAAAACACAGGAAAGTTAGCCTTAGGTAATGAGAGGGCAATGTACAGGTAACTTCCAAAATAAAGCAGTAAGTGAGGGATACAAAGGGATACAAAGTTTATTGAAAGCAGGTGTGGTGCATGGTTTAGGTCCAGTCAACCCCTTAGAGGGCAAGGTAAACACCAATAAATACGCAGCCATTCTGAGTGATCACCTTCAACCTATGGTGAAGCATTTCTACCCTGATGGGAGTGGTCTCTTCCAGGATAATAATGCCCACATCCACAGGGCACGAGTGGTCACTGAATGGTTTGATGCGCATGAAAACGATGTAAACAATATGCCATGGCTGTCTGTCACTAGATCTCAACCCAATTGAACACTTACGAAAGATTCAGGAGTGGTGGCTGAGACAGTGTTTTCCATCACTATCAACAAAACACCAAATTATAAAATTGATTGTGAAAGAATGGTGTCGCATCCCTCCAATAGAGTTCCAGACACTTGTAGAATCTAGGACAAGGCTCATTAAAGGTGTTCTGGTGGCTCGTGGTGGCCCAACGCCCTATTAAGACACTGGCGTTACCTTTTATTTTGGCAGTTACCTGTATAAGCCTAATGCTGTAGTAGTGTCAGTGTCGGGTACTGAAAGGCTAGACAACTAGGAAGTTGTATGGTATTTGTGTGTGTAACACTTGTCATGCTAAATTTTTGTACAGTTCCACCACTTAAGTTTTCAATTCAACTATTCTCTCTCTCCCTCCTTTTTCCTGCTCTTTTCTCCTGGCAGCTGAGGCTTCTCACCGTCTCAATTTGTTCTACCTCGCCAACGATGTCATTCAGAACTGTAAGAGGAAAAATGCCATTGTCTACCGTACTGCCTTCGCCGACGTGCTCCCTGAGGCCTTCCAGCTGGTCAAGTGAGTAAATCACACACTGTGTCAGTTTGTGGCCCCTAGATGCTGGTCGGTTTAGCATTTCCCCCCACTAATGGTTAAGGTTAGCATTGGGGGAGGGTGAGCAGATCATAGATCTGTACCTATGGGGAAACTTCACCCTGGAGCAAACCACACGGTCAGGGGCAGAGCTAACGTCTACAATACTTTTGTTTATTCACCATACAAGTCAATGACTGTCCCAAATGGCATCCTATTTCTGTTCCCTTTATAGTTCACGACTTTTGACCTGCGCCCATGGAGCTCTGGTCAAAAGTAGTGCACTATACACTCAGTGGCCAGTTTATTAGGTACACACTCATGAAAATGTATCGTTCCTACAGACATTGAGTCACGTGGCCATGGCTTGCTACATAAATCAGGCAGACAGGCATTGAGGCATTCAGTTACAGTTAGATTGAATGTTAGAATGGGCAAAAGGAGGGGAGAAAGGAGATCAAAATCCCAAAATCCATGGCCAGTCCATTCGATTCGTCCTGGACCTGTCTGCGTAGCTGAGGGAAAAACGCAAGCAATTCATTCTGATCAGACCGTCACCGGAGGAAAAAGGAATGAAGTCTCAACTCTGATTCCCGGTAGTGCTGTGGGTATCGTAGGGAACACAGAGGATTGAGTTCAACGATGAAGCCCTGAACAGGTAGCAGGAGACCTTTCCAGTTGAAAGAGAGTGCACTAGGCTACATACAGTGATACCCAAGACCAGCTTATCGTAAATTGAGACTACTTTTTTCCCCTCCCCCAAATACAATCTAGACTCTATTGTCAAAAGTAACTGTTTACCTCTAGGAAGTAATGCTAGAATTAGCCGACGCCAATGAGATACATGGACACTGAAAATGCAATATAAAAGAGGAAATATTACATGTTTGTCAATAGTTATTGTTTGTGTGTGTGGGCGAGAGGGTGTGAGTGGGTGTATGTGTCTGTGCATATGAATGAGCGAGAATGGGTGTGCGGAGGCATAAGGTGTGTGTGAATGAAGGAAAATGGATGAGTAAGTAGAGGGGTGTAAATTAAATTGTACCTTACTTGGTGGAAAATACACAGTGATTTCATCATGTATCCCACCAGGGGCCGCATCTGGTGTTTTTAGACAGAGTTCAAACAAAAAAATCTAATCCAGACAGGAACTATTATTTTAGCGGGTGACCTAAATCATACATTTGATAAAATTGATAGACAATAAAATAGTAATAATAATAGTAATAAAGACAAATTTAGGGAGCCTTCAAGAGGATGAAAAATGTAATCTCAGCAATGAATTTACAGGACACCTGGAGATTACTATTCACAACTGCAAAAGACAATTCCTTTTTTTTCTCAAAGTAAGAAAAGCTATTCAAGAATTGACTACATTTTTATAACAATTTACTGGATTAAACAAATCTATGATATAGTGATATCATATTCTCCGGTATTGTGCATAATTACACCAATAGAAAATATACTTAACGACAGAATTTGAGGAATGAACTTCTGGACCCAAAATGTATTAAATATTTAAACGAAAAAAGAACCTTTAACATTACAAATGTGGACATAAAAGAAGAAAATACAATTTCTGAAGCAAGTATGAGATCTTTTACTTTTGAAGAGAGCCAACAACTACAGGTTAAACTCAAATAAAGCATACTACTTAATGGCAAATAAAACTGGTAAATATCTCACAGCTCTCACAAAATGAATACAATGCTAAACCAGTTATAAGAAACAAATACAAATGCAGTAATTAGAAACAACAACGCTAATAAAGACAATTTTAAAAGCTTCTATGAAAATGTATATAAATCAGAATTGAACAACAGTTGGACGGCTCCTATAGCCTTAGAGTCAACAACTCGGAAGCAATTATCAGCAGACAAAAATATTATCACTAAAAACAGAGATCACCCAAAAATAAATATTAGATACTGTTAAAACATTCACATGGATAAAAGCACCAGGAACGGATGGCTTTCCCATCGAATTCTATTCAACATTTTGGGACAATGTAGCGCCCCTATTTACACATGACAAAACACATGTCGCTCAATTCAGTACTTCCTAGTTACATGTATCATACAGTTATTTCAATTATATTAAAACAAGGAAAATCTGAAGTCCCCTGCTGATTTATAGACTCCATAAGCTTATAAGCAATAGAATGGAAAAAGTCTCACCAGACTTGATACATATCAGTCAAACAGGGTTTATTAATAATACACTTACAAAACAAATACAAGTTTCAGTTTAATACAATACGTAAAAAAACAAGAGATTTATCAATAATGGCTGTTGATGTCAAAGGCTTTTGACTGTCTTGAATGGCCTTTTCAATTCAAAACTTTGGAAGCTTTCAACTTTCCGGCTGAAATAATACATGTAATAAAGATATTATATAAATGTCCTAAAACAAAAATATACACAAATAATACATTATCTGATATAATTGCTTTAGAAATGGGCACAAGACAGGGATGTCCCATCTCCCTCTCCTGTTTGCACTGGTAATTGAACCGATAGCCGAAAGAATTAGACAGGACCCAAACATAACAGGTATCAGTATTGGTAAACATGAATATAAACTAAAATCCATTTGCAGATGATCTCCTGATATACCTGACTAATATTGAAAACTCAATGCCCCCTTTGCTAAAAATATTTTCAGAATACACAAAAATCTCAGCATTTAAAATTAATGTGGAAATAAAGGTAATAGGATAAAGAAAAATAATAACTCACAATCTATAAGTATCCTTTAAGTTAACTTTATTCCATTACTCAAGAATATGAAAGCAGGTCTAATTATATGGAACAATCTTTCCATAAATCTTACAGGTAGAATATACCTCTTCAGAATGGCATGGCTCACAAAGTTTTTGTATTTATTTTCGTAATACCAATTAGCCCACATGGTCATAAGACGTTTTATGGGCAAATAAAATTCATAGAATAAAAAGGGTTTACATCTTCCTAAGTCTGAGGGTGGTTTTAACCTTCCAGACTTGGAATTCTAAGGCTTTTACTTTCGACCGAAGGATTTTACTTGCGACATATAGTTAAATGCACTGAAGTGGAACAATGGGTACATATTGAAGATGCGCATGCTCTTCCCGAGAATCTTTTTACATGTCTATTTTCAAAAGATAAAGCTAAGAACATTAACAACGTCATAGTTAACACTATAACAATATGGAAGAAAATAAAACGTATTCTACAAGAACCAATATCACTCCCTAAAAACACAACCCTACGGAACAATCCTTGAGAATACACCTAGAAATTTAGCCACATGGAAAACTGAAGTCACATGAACTGTAAATGACTTGGTAACAGGAAATACATTTCCATGTGACAGAATTAAAAAGCAATTTTGGACAACCTTGATGGAATCTTATTTGAGTCAGAAAAGGATGTTCATATGATAGGTAAGATATGCAAAACCATGCAGAGATCATATCCAACTGACACTCTCTTAGAAAAATATATAAACTATTGGAACCAAGACTTAAAAAGAACTGATGTTGTCACAAGATTGATGGGATGTTGGAGCATAACTAATGCAATTACAGTTGTACGCTTAATCCAGTATAAACTAATGTATAGAATTTACTGTATTATACTAGAGACAACATTCACAAATTCTACAGCACCACAGAAGAGTCATGTGTACAAAATATGACTAAATAATCCATGCTTTCTTGGAATGCTATGAAGTTCAAAAGTCATGGGTGGAGCTAGAAAGTTGTCTGTCAAGTATTACAATGTAAACTTACTTTTAATCTGTCTGTCTGCATATTTCAAGACATCACATACGGGGGGGTGTAGTGAGATACCCAATCGGCTGGACGATTCCCTTCTAATCACTCGTCTTGAAAAAACTTAGAACAAAAACTTGGAAATCCATCAATCCGCCATCATTAACACAATGGAATAATCAAATGATTTTATTATTTAAATATTTAAATAGCATGGGCGACAGACGCAAACAAATTTAAGGCCATGTGGCAAGCAATAATACAGGCATTAGGGATGGGGTGTGAGCATGCAGGTGTGGGCAATATGATGTAGTTGTTTGTGTGCGTCTGTAAGTTGTTGAAGGCCAGCATCCCGGAGTCGCCTCTTCACTATTGACGTTGAGACTGGTGTTTTGCGGGTACTATTTAATGAAGCTGCCAGTTGAGGACTTGTGAGGCGTCTGTTTCTCAAAGTAGACACTAATGTACTTGTCCTCTTGCACAGTTGTGCACCGGGGCCTCCCACTCCTCTTTCTATTCTGGTTAGAGCCAGTTTGCGCTGTTCTGTGAAGGGAGTAGTACACAGCGTTGTACGAGATCTTCACTTTCTTGCCAATTTCTCGCATGGAATAGCCAACATTCGTCAGAACAAGAATAGACGGACGAGTTTCAGAAGAAAGTCTTTGTTTCTGGCAATTTTGAGCCTGTAATCGAACCCACAAATGCTGATGCTCCAGATACTCACCTAGTCTAAAGAAGGCCAGGTTTATTGCTTCTTTAATCAGGACAAAAGTTTTCAGCTATGCTAACATAATTGCAAAAGGGTTTTCTAATGAGCAATTAGCCTTTAAAAATGATAAACTTGGATTTGCTAACACAACGTGCCATTGGAACACAGGAGTGATGGTTGCTGATAATGGGCCTCTGTACGCCTATGTAGATATTTCATAAAAAATCTGCCATTTCCAGCTACAATAGTCATTTACAACATTAACAATGTCTACACTGTATTTCTGATCAATTTGATGTTATTTTAATGGACAAAAAATGGCTTTTCTTTCAAAAACAAGGACATTTCTAAGTGACCCCAAATTTTTGAACGGTAGTGTATACTTACATGCCCACAGAGGTTCTAGCAGGAAGCGGGGCCTGGACTACATCAGTGAGAGGAACCTATTAAGTTCCTGACTAGCAACTGTCTAGATGTGCAAGGAGTTATATGTGCTTGTGTAAACATGTCTTTGTCTTTGCAGATGTTTGACCCATTGCGTGAATAAACTTGGTTTGAGCTTTTTCCTAGTCATCCGTTTGAGTTTTTACTCTGTTTGTTTAGAACCTAACAATAGTTTGTTAGTGATGTGGACACCAAGAAACTTGAAGCTGTCGAGCTACTCCACTACAGCCCCTTCAATGAGAATGAGGGTGTTCTCGGCCCTCCTTTTCCTGTAGTCCACGATCAGCTTCTTTGTCTTGCTCACATTGAGGGAAAGGTTGTTGTCCTGGTACCACACTGCCAGGTCTCTGACCTCCTCCCTATAGGCGGTCTCATTGTTGTCGGTGATCAGGCCTACCACTGTTGTGTCGTTGGCAAACTTAATGATGGTGTTGGAGTGGCCACGCAGTCATGGGTGAACAGGGAGTACAGGAGGGGACTAAGCATGCACCCCTGAGGGGCCCCCGTGTTGAGGATCAGTGTGGCAGATGTGTTGTTGCCTACCCTTACCACCTGGGAGCGGCCCATCAGGAAGTCCAGGATCCAGTTGCAGAGGGAGGTGTTTAGTCCCAGGGTCCTTAACTTAGTGATGAGCTTTGAGGGCACTATAGTGTTGAACGCTGAACAAACCGCAATCTCACATAGGCATTCCTTTTGTCCAGGTGGGAAAGGGCAGTGTGGAGTGCAATATAGATTGGATGTGTTGGAATGTAATGCGAATTGCAGTGGCTCTAGGGTTTCTGGGATGATGGTGTTGATGTGAGCCATGACCAGCCTTTCAAAGCACTTCATGGCTACAGACATGAGTGCTGCGGGGTGGTAGTCATTTAGGCAGGTTACCTTGGCGTTCTTGGGCACAGGGACTATGGTGGTCTGCTAGAAACATGTAGGTATTACATAATCAGGGAGAGGTTGAAAATGTCAGTGAAGACACTTGTCAGTTGGTCAGAGCATGCTCTGAGTACACGTTTTGGTAATCCGTCTGGCCTTGTTAATGTTAACCAGTTTAAAGGTCTTACTCACATCGGCTATGGAGAGCATTATCACACAGTCATATGGAACAGCTGGTGCTCTCATGCATGGTTCAGTATTGCTTGCCTTGAAGCGAGCATATAAGGCATTTAACTCGTCTGGTAGACTTGCGTCACTGGACAGCTCTTCGCTGAGTTTCCCTTTGTAATCCGTAATAGAGTCCTGCCACATCCGATGAACATCAGAGCCGGTGTAGTAGGATTCAATCTTAGTCCTGTATTGAAGCTTTGCCTGTGATGGTTAATCGGAGGGCATAGCAGGATTTCTTATAAGCGTCCAGATTAGTGTCCCGCTTCTTGAAAGCGGCAGCGCTAGCCTTTTGCTCAGTGCGAATGTTGCCTGTAATCCATGGCTTCTGGTTGGGATATATACGTACGGTCACTGTGGGGCCGATGTTGTCAATGCACTTATTGATGAAGCTGGTGACTGACGTGTTATTCTCCTCAATGCCATCGGATAAATCCCGGAACATATTCCAGTCTGTGCTAGCGAAACAGTCCTGTAGTGTAGCATCCGCGTCATCTGACCACTTCCATATTGAGCGAGTCACTGGTACTTCCTGCTTTAGTTTTCGCTTGAGCGCAGGAATTAGGAGAATAGAAATATGGTCAGATTTGCCAAATGGAGGGTGAGGGAGAGCTTTGTACGCGTCTCTGTGGAATGAAAGTGGTCTTGAGTTTTTTTTCCTCTGGTTGCGCATGTGACATACTGGTAGAAATTAGGTCAAATGGATTTAAGTTTTTCTGCATTAAAAGCCCCGGCCACCGCTTCTCTTGTTTGCTTAGGAACTGTAAAACTTTGGCCTCCGATTCATTAAAGAAAAAATCTTCGCTCAATTCGAGTTGAGTAATCGCTGTTCTGATGTCCAGAAGCTCTTTTCGGTCATAATGTTTCTGCCACCGTATGTTAATGTAAAACATAAGGTACAAAAAAACGGCAGCCACCCCCTCCAGCGCCATTCTCTCAATCTGCAGCAACTGCGTGATGTCATGGCGTCAGCATGGACCAACATCCCTGTGGAATGTTTCTGACACCCTGTAGAATCCACAGCCGAAGAAATCCGGGTGTTCTGCAGACATAGGGCGTTCCGACCCGGTACCTCATTGTGGTTGAAATAAGGGGGGTGTTTGATCTTCTCATCAGGGCTACTCTGTGACTTTACACATCATCGCCATGTCAATGATTAACGTTTCTGTCTCCTGTCCTGCAGTAATGTGGGAGACTCTAAGGTGATGAAGTCAGTGGACAGGATATTATCCATCTGGGAGGAGAGGAGCGTGTACACAGAGGAGCTCATAGCTGAGCTGAGGGCCAGTCTGGTCAAAGAGGAGTCACCTGCTGCTTTAGAAACACAAGGTGAGTGAATCAGTTCCAACCATGTACCACCAGCAGAGTAAACTGTGATATACTGCATGTTTTGAATATCTATCTGTACAATTGTCAAGATAATGAGGCATCATTTTTATTGTTGTACTTCACTTTTTATTGTGTGGAATTTTAGCTGTTCTGTTCAATGCTTGTGTGTTGTGTTAAGAAATGTCCATGACAAAATTATGTAATTTCAGCTCCAGTCAACCCTAAAGCTGCTCTTCAATCTAAGATTGTAGCTGAATTTGTCGTAAGTGTCCACTACCCACTCTATCGTATAGATTCTATTTTCTGCTCTGTTTAGCTTTTTTAAAATCTCAATTGTATATTCAGAATGTTTTTACTGCATGTCCTCTCGAGAAATGACCAAATCATACCAAATTAACTGTAACTACTGTACTATGAGAACTGTAAAAACTTAAAGGAAATGCTTGTACTGGGGTAGCCTAGTGGTTGGACTAGTAACCGAAAGGTTGCAAGTTCAATTCCCTGAGCTGACAAGGTACAAATCTGTCGTTCTGCCCCTGAACAGGCAGTTAACCCACTGTTCCTAGGCCGTCATTGAAAATAAGAATTTGTTCTTAAGTGATTTGCCTAGTAAAATAAAGGTAAAAAAATATGTTGAGTTGAACCTGACCTTAACTATGTCCTGCGGTGTGGCTCTCTGACGGTGTCCTGTCATGCAGCCCCAGGCATTCATCGATCATCTCTCTAAGTACCACAGCTCTGTGGAGGAAGTGGAGCTAAAGGAGAAACAGCTGGCAGCCATGAGGGTGGACGTCTGCAGCACCGAGGACCTCAAGAGACTGAAAGGTAACAAGGTTTAGGCTAACACACGACCTCCTGCAAAGTCGTCCATGAGCATTGACCCTGTCTGTGTCCCAAATTGCACCTTATTCCCTATACAGTGCAACTTTTGACCAGGGCCCACGTCCTCCTGTAATGTTGTCAATGAGCATTGGCACAGGAACTGTAAAAGACATGAGGCATCTCTTACTGCTCTGGCCCCTCTGACCTAGGAGGAGATGAGGCTCGTTTTTAGCCTGACCAAGTCTTTATTATTTCCCTCCAAATCAACCACCCCTTCAGATAAGGCAGGGGGAAAGAGGCACTCCAAGGACTTTGAGGATGGCAGTGCGAAGCTAAAGGAGTTTGTGGCCTTCCTTGACCGGCAGATCAAAGGAGGGTCCCCTCTGTTGAATGCTCTTGGCAATGCAGACATTTTCTACGAGGTGCAGTATAAGGAGGTCAAGATAGTCGCCAATGTGAGTAGCTGAACTAGATGGTGTCTGTAATGCCTTTGCATCTGTTGTGAAAGGTTGAAAGCGCTTCTCTTTGGTTTTAGTGGTGGGCTTTAGTAGTAAGATTTGAGTTGCATAGATTTGTAAAAATAATTGACCATGTGTTTGTGAGTCTGAGTCTGTTCTTTTTTTACTTCTATTTAAGGCCTACAAGACGTTTGCCAACCGGGTGTCCCACCTCAAGCGTAAGCTGGACAGCCTCAAGGCCACCTTACCAGACCTGGACGAGTCGCCGCTCCCCTCGCCCTCAATGGACGCCCCGTCCCCCAATGGCTCAGAGTCCCCCTTCCGTGGCCTGGCCGGCCCAGAATCTGACTTGGATGGCCTGGCCATGGATGATGAGGCAGAAATCACTCTGGGGGAAGCACCCAGCCCTCTGTCCTCCCCTGGTGGCTCCCCAAAGCAGGGCTTCATTGTCGGGGAGTCAGACAACCGCGACGTGGAGGACATGGAGCTCTCGGATGAGGAGGAGGCAGAGAGCGTCGGTATCATAGGTGAGGGGGAGTGGCATGTGATGCAGAGCAGGGATTGGGAGCAGGCTGTTAAGGGACAGGATGTATTACTTTTATGTGCCTCATTACAGTTATGAGACTATATTGTATTGCAACTTGTTTTCACAGTTGAGGAGCGAGTTGAAAGTCCCGTCCGATCTCCAGACCCCATTCCTGTGCCTGTTGTCACACAGCTGCCGCTGGCCACAGAGGCAAAGCCTGTCTCACAGGCCACACCTTCCCCAGCTCTCATGATCCCAGTGACCCCTACAACCAACCTATCAGGCAACTTCGCCAATGTGGACCTGGGTAAAATTAGCTCTATCCTCAGCAGCATCACCTCTGTCATGAAGAAACCAGGTGAGAAACTTCAGTTATTGTGACATCATAAAGGCACTACATGGAGGCAGCCACTATTGCAGCAACAGCACAGTTATTATGATGGCACATCATAAGCACCATTACATCATCAACATTGTTATTCTGATTTTTAACCCAATTCAACCCTTTAATTAAAATTCCAGAAGCAGAATTTTGTTTAATTTGAATTAAAAGTAGAATATAATTAAAATAAATTAAACTGAGACGTGAAACATGAGTCTCATCCCTTTGGCAAATCTTTTACCAAAAGCATCTGTCAGTTAATTCTTTAAAAAAATAGATACCATTTCAAATATTAGCTTGATTATAACTCATAGATGTCAAACAGTAATTTTGTGTGCTTTTGTCATGAGATGTTAGGTTGTTCTGATGTGTTTGATTTGATCTAATGCTGTCTTGGGAAATAATTTAATAACATGTAAGTGAAATATAAATTATTGAAGACAACCTACAAAATTATCTTAGAATATTTCTTGTTTTAGGTGAATGAGTTAAAAATGAAATGGTTCAACAATGTGTTATACATAGTATTGCCTACCATACATTATGTATAGTGATGTATGTACAGATAAATAATAGTAATTTACACTGAACAAAAATGTAAACGCAACATGTAAGTGCTGGTCCCATGTTTCATGAGCTGAAATAAAATATCCCGGACTCCTACTCATTGGCTGGGCCTAGCTCCCCAGAAGGTGGGCCCATGCCCACCCATGTCTGCACCCCCTGCCCAGTCATGTGAAATCCATAGATTAGGGCCTAAAGAATTTCAATTGACTGATTTGCTTATGAACTGTAACTCAGCAAAATCTTTGAAATTGTTGCATGTTGCGTTTTATATTCAGTATAAATAGCCGTTATCTATTTGAGTTTCATTGAATTCAATTCTATTTCCTTTCATTCAAATTGTGTTTTCTGTGGGGTGTGATCAATTAAAATGTAATATAATAATTGAATTCGAATTAAATTGACAATTTGAGGCAGTTGGCCACATCATCGACGCTGTTATTCTTATGTCACTTGTAGCCTAGTATTGTTCCTTTTAGCTACTGTTACATCCTCAAAACATCCTGTTGATTGTGACAACCATAACATTCTATTACATTACTATTACATTGTTAAACAGCATTTGACATCACAACCTCTTGTGAAGTCAGTGTGAATGAGAAGATATTATTTAGAGCATTTACCAACTATTCAGTCCGCTGGTCATTAACCTCACGGTGATCAGAGAGGTTCCGTCACGGTGATCATCGACAATACATATTCCACTACCCCGCGAGAGGATAATCAATGGCCGATAAAATTAAAATCTGTATTTTCCTCCCTCTCCAGGAGTGAGTCCAGGTGTTTCTTTGGTCTGCCCCTCCTCTCCAGACAAGACCGCCCCAGTAGCCCCCCAGGTACCCAGCCCTCTGGCCAGCGTCCTGTCCAAAGTGGACATGACTCCCGAGGCGCTCCTCAGTGCACTATCCAAAACCCAGGAGCAGGCCAGCGGGCGACAGGGTGAGCAAATGTTAAAGATCGACTGAACTCATTGATTCCCCATGTTTTTCTGTTGCTCATTAAGAAGAACACGATTTCAGTCTTAAGGGTGTGGTTTGATGCGAGTGTGTTATCATACCCTGGCAGTTACTGATGTTTGTAGCTCTTAAGACACCGTAGCAACAACCTAGTCACTAGCCTACCACTTCCTCAAAACAGTCAGAAGAAATAAATCAGTAAATGATTTTGACTTTTTTGCACAGGAGGTTTTAATCACACAACTTTACATCTAGCTAAGGTGTTTGGTGTATTTCTTAAGTAAAAAAAGGTGCATGAAAACTTGTAGTGCTCTGCAGGCTATAGTCTGCTGCTACTATCTATTACCAGAGTATGCATCTGTCTGGCACATCTGTCTGGTTTCATAGCGAATCGTGTTACAAAACGGGTCGTGGTGGGACACAAGATGCTTGCAAATGGGTTTTGAATTTTAGATTTTTTAAATAATAAATGGCAGATGGGATACAAGTAAGTGTGCATCGCCTCAATTCTAATTAAGCTTAAAACAGTAGCAGACTCAGTGCTTGACTTGGGCAGGTCATAGAACTAAGTACCGGCACCTCACATTGTCTACTGCTTGAGTTCCTGCACCTCTACAGTGCCTTCAGAAAGTATTCACACCACTTGACTTTTTCCACATTTTGTTGTTACAGCCTGAATTTAAAATTGATTAAATTTAGATGTTTGTGTCACTGGCCTACACACACTAATACATAAAGTCAGTGGAATTATGTTTTTAGAAATGTTTACAAATGAATTAAAAATTAAAAGCTGAAATGTCTTGAGTCAATAGGTATTTAACCCCTTTGTTATGTCAAGCCTAAATAAGTTCAGGAGTAAACATGTGCTTAACAAGTCACATAATAAGTTGCATGGACTCACTCTGTGTGCAATAATAGGGTTTAACATAATTTTTTTATGATTACCTCATCACTGTACCCCACACATACAATTATCTGTAAAGTCCCTCAGTCGAGCAGTGAATTAAAAAATGTATTCAACCACAAAGACCAGGGGGGTTTCCCAATGCCTTGCAAAGAAGAGCACCTATTGGTAGATGGGTACAACAAAAGCAGACTTTGAATATTCCTTTGAGCATGGTGAAGTTATTAATTACACTTTGGATGGTGTATGAATACACACAGTCACTACAAAGATTCAGGCGTCCTTCCTAACGGTGACTTTAAAACAGTTACAGAATTTAATGGCTGTGATAGAACACTGAGGATGGATCAACAACATTGTAGTTACTCCACAATACTAACCTACATGACAGAGTGAAAAGGAAGCCTGTACAGAATACACATTTTCCAAAACATGCATCCTGTTTGCAATAAGGCACTAAAGTAAAACTACAAAGAAATTGACTTTTGGTCCTGAATTCAAAGTGTTATTTTTGGGGCAAATCCAACACATCACTGAGAACCACTCTTCATATTTTCTTAAATTGATTAAAAAATATATATTAAAAATTTTCTCTCCAATTTCGTGGTATCCAATTGGTAGTTACAGTCTTGTCCCATCGCCGTACGGACTCGGGACAGATGAAGGTCAGAAGCTGTGTGTCCTCCGAAACACAACCCAGCCAAGCCACACTGCTTCTTGACACACTGCCCACTTAACCCGGAAAGCTGGCGACTGGGAGTCATGATGGGACAAGAACATCCCTGCCGGCCAAACCCTCCCCGAACCCGGACAATGCTGGGCCAATTGTGCGCCGCCCCATGGGTCTCCCGGTCGCGGCTGGCTTTTTTGGGGGGGATAAAAATAAACGGAATAGAACTAAGCACAAGAACGGAAGGAAGGAAAACCTGGTTGTCTGCTTTCCAACACACTGCGAGACAAATTCACATTTCACCAGGACAATAACCACAAGGCCAAATATACACTGGAGTTGAAGAATTGTAAAAATAATGTGCAAATATTGTACAATCCAGGTGTGCAAAGACTTACCCAGAAAGACTCTCAGCTGTAATCGCTGCCAAAGGTGATTCTAACATGTATTGTCTCAGGGGTGTGAATACTTAAGTAAAATTTGATATTTCTGTATTTCATTTTGTTTTCACTTTATCATTATGGGGTATTGTGTGTGTGTGTGTGTGTGTGTGTGTGTGTGTGTGGAGATGGGTGAGAGAAAAAACATATTTAATCCATTTTGAATTCAGGATGTAACATAACAAAATGTGGAATAAGTCAAGTGTTATGAATACTTTCGTAAGGCACTGTAAGTGGCCACTCCATAAAGGGCTCATGGGCCAAGTGTTCTTTCAACAAATCTCACAAAACTCAGTTTTTCAATATACAGTGCATTTGGAAAGTATTCAGCCCCCTTGACTTTTTCCACATTTTGTTACGTTACAGCCTTATTCTAAAATGGATTAAATATATTTTTCTTTCTCTCACCCATCTTCACACACACACAAACACACACAATACCCCATAATGACATCAATCTACACACGATACCCCATAATGACAAAGCAAAAACATTTGTCATTATGGGGTATTGTTTTTAACATTTTTGCAAATTTATAAAAAATGTTAAATAGATACCTTATTTACGTAAGTATTCAGACCCTTTGCTATGAGACTTGAAATTGAGTTCATGTGCATCCTGTTTCCATTGATCATCTTTGAGATTTTTCTACAACTTGATGGGAGTCCACCTGTCTATATAAGGTCCCACCCTTGACATTTCATGTCAGAGCAAAAACCAAGCCATGAAGTTGAAGGAATTGTCCGTAGAGCTCTTGGTCAGGGAGTGACCAAGAACCTGATGTTTACTCTGAAAGAGCTCCAGAGTTCCTCGGTGGAGATGGGAGAATCTTCCAGAAAGTCAACAATCTCTGCAGCACTCCACCAATCAGGCCTTATGGTAGTTGCCAGATGCAAGCCACTGCTCAGTAAAAGGCACATAAGAGCCCGCTTGGAGTTTGCCAACAGGCACCTAAAGGACTCTCAGACCAAGAGAAAATTCTCTGGTCTGATGAAACCAAGATTAAACTCTTTGGCCTGAATGCCAAGCATCACATCTGGAGGAAACCTGGCACCAACTGTATGGTGAAGCATGGTGATAGCAGCATCATGCTGTGGGGATGGTTTTCAGTGGCAGGGACTGCGAGACTAGTTAGGATCGAGGGAAAGATTTACAGAGCAAAGTGAAGAGAGATCCTTGATGAAAACCTGCTCCACAGCCCTCACGACCTCAGACGGGGGCAAAGCCAGAGCCCGGACTCGAACTCGATCGAACATCTCTGGAGAGACCTGAAAATATCTGCGCTCCCCATCCCACCTGACAGAGCTTGAGAGGAACTACAGAGAAGAAGGGGTGAGAATTTCCAAATACATGTGTGCCAAGCTTGTAGCGTCATACCCAAGAAGACTCGAGGCTGTAATCGCTGCCAAAGGTGCTTCAACAAAGTACTGAGTAAAGGATCTGAATACTTATGTAAATGTGATATTTAAAAAAAAAAATTAAGAATTTGCTAAAATGTCTAAATCTGTTTTTGCTTAGTCATTATGGCGTATTTTGTGTAGATTGATGAGGGAACAAAACAATTTCTTCCATTATAGAATAAGGCTGGAATATAACAAAATGTTGAAAACTGTCAAGGGGTCGGAATACTTTCTGAACGCACTGTACTTAATTTATGACAAATTTTGGCAATGGAACAAATGTTTCTGACTAATTTTGATGCCACATAGGCTGTGTTCAACCAGAGAAGTTGGTTCTTGCTTTTAGTTGCCCTCTAACCCTTTACACTCGTGGGAATTGTCCTATATGGATATTGCTAAATTGAAATGTTTCTTACAGAAGAAATATTAAAGTATCTGCATCTCATTGGTAGCAAGTGAAAGGGATAGTGGGACAAGTATTAGACCAAAGGTGAGTACACAACAGTTCACCTGACAAGACTAAAGCCAAATATTACACTGTTGATTTGATGTGCATTTTACATTTACTCTACTCTTCGCCACATTTGTTGATGATGAATCTGAAAATACTCTGCATACAGTCAGTAACATAAGACTATTCCTGGAAAATGTGGGGTAGGTGCAACATAAGAAAACAAAAATTACAAGGGTTTGAGTGAATGACAACTGGTGTATCCAAGTGGCCACACACCTCTCCAAAGTGTGCACAGTTCCTAAGCAATTTCAATGTACTTTTATGACTCAAAGAAGAGTCTTTTAACTAGAAGGTATTTTTTTGGAGGGGGGGGGGGGGTCCTAGCTGTGCCGTTGAGAAACTAGAACAAGCACACTTGTAGGGGTTTCGTTTGGAACACAACCCTGCATCCCCACTGATGGGTTCTGACCTCTAAACTTGAAAATATGAAATATTCTTATTCATGTCACTGAGGGAGAGAGGGGAATGTATAACATTTACATTCTGTCAGAACATGTTATTGTTAGACATCAGGGATCCTATGGGAAAGAGAATGGCCACAGTCTGGTCAAGTCAACAGGACACCCGAGAGTTGTGGAGAAATTGAGGAATTTGGTCCGAGGTCAGGTCAGATGAAGTGAGGAAGAACAGATATCACTAAATTCAGAGAACCAGATCGTAATTTTGGTGCGCAAAGAAAGGAGTCATGGGTTCATTCAGGTGCATGTGCTGGGTACATTTTTCTTCACAATAAACAAACAGGCTCATTCTCTTCAGGACAACCCAGAATATGACGCCATGTCGTCTTGTAACTACATAAAACATAGTGATCATAAACATTGACACTGTGTATGACATGAGTTTTATGATATGGAAATGTGAAGTGCACATTTGGACTCTCAGGTGTTTGGCTTGTTGTATGACATCAAAGCGATATTTATTGTAATCCTCAACTCCCGGGAGGAATGGGGGGGCAACTTCTTGTCGCGCGGTGCTCAAGTTCTGAACGGCTGTCCCTCATAATGGTCCCATGTGGCTCAGTTGGTAGAGCATGACGCTTGCAACGCCAGGGTTGTGGGTTTGATTCCCACGGGGACCAGTACGAAATAGTATGATAAATGTAGGCACTCACTACTGTAAGTCCCTCTGGATAAGAGCATCTGCTAAATTACTGAAATGTAAATCCGATACAGCACTGTGAAGCGCAGAGCCAGAGCTCTGACGTAATGTATGGCATGTTACTTTACAGCCATTACGTTCAAAATATAAGTGCTTATTATTGCCCAAATCTGCCATTTTCAACCCGTATACTGGTACGAGACAAGCACTGATTTAGAGGGTGAAAAAACATTGTTTCTAATTGACAGAATGTTGCTTGGGTAGCAAAAATGGGGACAGACAGGGAGTATACATCTCTACTCTGTTATCACTTATTGTACTGAATCGTTCAGATTCGTACAATTGAGGTTGCCATTCATAGTTGTCATGTATTTTAACACATTTTCTTTTCTCTCTTCTTTTTTCCCCGTCTCCCTCTTAGGCCTCTCCACTCTTCTGAACAGCCCAGCGGGAAACCTCTCCTCAAACTCCCCCAGTACAGGCAAGCTCCCTCCCTCCGCCTCCACCCCTACAGTACCCTCTCGAGGCCTTCCTCTCACCTCCTCTTCGCTCGAACCAACCCCATCAGCCCCTACAGTGGGGAATACTACCACCGTCCTTCAGGCAGCATCCCTTACCCAGCCCACACAGCCTCTAGACATCGGCCCTCACAGAGGGCTGGTTCTGGAGCAAGAGAAGGAAGAAAAGCCCTCTGCTTCCAGCCTGGAGTCCAAGATCCACAGCTTCCTGCAGGTTAACCCTGGCTTTAATGCCTTTAACCTGGGATTGACTAGCGAGACCATGCAAGCGGGAGGCAACGACATCAGCCCCTTAGCGGGTACAGAGACCCAAGAGGGCACCCCGGTACGTGACGAGGCCGGAGGAGGCACCCCCACCCTGGATGAGTTCTTGGACGCTCCAGGAGGAGCAGAGCCATTCCTGGCCAAGCAAGGTCCAGTCTCTTCTGGGGGAGTTCCTAAACAACCAGATGGCAGCCTGTCTCAGTCTGCAACTGCCTACCACAACCAAGCCTGGAAGGATCCCAACAACCCTCATGTCCACTTAGGACTACAACCAGGTGCTCCGAATGGGCAGGGGTATCACCAGTTGCCTTATGGAGGGAAGGAAGAGATGCATGGAATAGCTCCTTCCCTCAGAGAGTCTGGATTGGCCCATTACCAGCCCATCACGACACAGGTGTCAGCCCCAACCCTCGGGGAGGGGTTACCCAGTAACACACCAGGAGGGCCTCTGGCAGGGCCAAACGCCGACGTGAGTGAAGGAGGATGGTATGGTAACCCATACCCAGAGGGACAGGCCCTGCCTCCTAGCAACCACCATATGGCTGCATCATGGGCAGGAGATGGCAAAAACCCCATGTCAGAACGGTATGCATACCAGGGGGAGGGGCAGACGCAGCCCTACCAAACAAAGGATCCTCAGACTCTGCTTTCCCAACAGGGGGCCAACCCCTCAAGCTTCCTCACCAGCCCTCTGCCCCCCATTCCCCAGCTGCCTCCACCGCCCTTCCCTGGAATACCAGCTCCACCACAGGAGTACCAGAGCCCGCCCGCGTCTGTCATTGTGCGAGGGGTGATGGTGCCTATGGAGCGACCCTCACCAAACCCTGAGATGGAGGATGACAGGGCGGGCATCAGTGCATTGGGCGGTCCAGTGATTATCAGTGATCACCAGCACAAATCTGCTTTCCACCCTGAAGGCCACCCAGATGACCGTCATCACCCTGATGATTTCCATTGTCACCCTGATGACCTCCGCCGCCACCCCGACGATCTACGCCGTCACCCTGATGACCTGCATCACCTTGACAACTTCCGTCAGCACCCCCACGACCTCCATCGTCACCCAGACAATCGCTATTATCACCCAGACGATTTCCACCATCTACCTGTAGACGATCCTCATTATCCTTATAGAGTCAGAGAGCGCCTCACTCCCCCTCTCTCTCCCTCAGAAGACCCTTACTATTATAACTACCCCCCACGCAGCCCTTCCCCTCCATATGGTCACAGACCCCCCCTTCACCCTCACATGGACCTGCACCACCCTGACCACATGCCCCTGCCCCCCCATCCTCCACACCGTCCTCTCCACCCAGTTCACCAGCCACACCTGAGAGGCCTCCCGTGGGGACCCCCACGCCCAACCCTCTGTGGCCCCATGCTCAGAGGGAAACGGCCAGGGCCTCCTTTCGGGGGACACCCCAGAGGGGGACCAGGTGGTCCGTTCTTTCCCCCCAAAAGACCACACCTACCTCCGCGCTTCTGACTTGTCAACTGACTGGGGTGACATCAAATGACAGTGCTTAGGCTACCGGAATGTCATTGTGGCAGGGGGCGCGACACATCAAGGGTAGAAGAGGAGGAGAGATGAGTTGGGAAAGAAGCAGAAGAATTGAGGTGTACTTTTCTCTGCTCCCCTTCTTGGTTTAAGAGGCCTGAGAGGAAGAGGGGAATAGATGAGTACAATTGGAGGAGGAATAAATTGGGAGGATCTAAAGGAATCGAAGAGAGGATGACTGAAGATGTGGATCTGGAGAAAGAGGGAATGGAGAGGTCGGCCTGAACAACGGAGACACAGCGGAATAGAAGAAAATAAAAGGTGGATATATAATTCAGTTTGATTTTTGTTCTCATATTTGTTCAAATATAGAACATTAAGTCTTTAATTCATCTTCCCCCCTGAATTAGCGCTAAGCGTGAAATATGCTAAATCTAAGACTACTACTGTTCATTATTTAAACTGAATTTTTAGACGTTATTCTTTTGCAAAGTAGGCCTAAGTGTCAGAGATGGGTAGTTTCTCTTGTCATTTTTTAATTAAAAGTTGAGGCCCATTTTCCCATTGAAAAGACCTAACCATGATCCCGTCAGCCAGGATAATTGCTACACCGTCGTCTCTTTTTGTTTACACTACATTTTATGTACGTAGACGCAAAGAGAATGTGAACTTAATATTACGTTATTTCCTTCTACAGTATCCGTTTGTGTAGCTGGGGGAAACTGATGATAAATTCCATAAATGTTATGATTTTGAATGTTATATTTGTTAAGCAACACTTTGTTCAGTGCGAAAGATTGAACCCTTTACGGGCTGTGTCATCACATCTCTCATTTCTTAGAGAAATATGACACCAGCACAGGGGTAATATTAGAATAAAACAGGGCTCAGGGGTGGGAGGGGGGTGGTATTTTTCTTTGCCCCTAAACAACAAAGAAGAAAAGAAGTTCATTTTGGAATTGGATCAAGAAACTTTCCGCCTTCAACTACCTTTTGCTTGTACTGACTTTAATAAAAACTTGATTTTGAAAACCACAATGGAAGGTTTCCTTCTTTCTCAGCCTTCAGAAATGCCTCTCACCAGAGTGATGTTTGCCTATTCTTCTTCCACCACGATTCTTTCCCATCGTCACCTCTTCCACAATAACGTTAATGCCCATCGGGGTTGTGGTCAATTCGAATTTCAGGCAGTCAATTCAAGATGTAAACTGAAGTTACAATTCAATAATAAAAAAAAATACAGAAATTGCATTATTGAGAAGCTATTTTCAATGACTTCTCAATAAGTTCAAAGGGAGGCGGTATGTATCTATTTGGGGATTTTAAATTCAAGTAATTTCCTGGATTTACTGACTAAAATTCTAATTGACCCCAACCCTGATGCCCATGCACTAAACGAAAATCGAACATAGAAATGTAAGTGCTCAGTCGTCTGTTGTACTGTAGGAAGCAATAGCCTAAGTGAATCCCCTCTGTTGCCAGGCAACGTGCTGCATAATTAACTTACTTAAATTTAATTAGCTCGTGACCATGAATTAGTTCAGCCAACAAGGTCATACCTTGTAGGTCAGCTTAGAAACACTTGGGGCCTACATCTTATGACGCAAGACTTAGCAAGTGTATTTGAGGCATATCACTGCATTTCAACAGTAAACACCAAAGAATTAAACGTGATTATGAAACTTTTGTCGGACCTGGCATGTTTTTGAAAGTAATTCATTCTGCATGCAGGACCTTGTTATTTCAGACTAGGGCCTGAATTCATAAAGCATTTGAGTAGGTGTGCTGATCGAGGATCAGTTTTCAGCACTCATACTCTGAGAAGCTTTATGAATACCGGCATACTGGCTTCGTCAGATGACTGACATTCTCAACTAACTAGTTTTAATGGGGGAGGACCATAGCCCGCTGGTGCCTGATACAAAATGGTTTTGAAACAGTAGAAGTATTCTGTGACGACAGTGCGAACCTCCACTGACCTGTAACTAAGATATAAAACAACAAGCAATAAAGAGTGCTAGTACATTATTTACATGATTGGTTAGATTGACAGGTTGATGGGCTTTTAGATCAGGGGCCTTATTCATAAAGCGTCTCAGAGTAGGAGTGCGGATTTAGGATCAGTTTTGCCTTTTCGTTTACAATAAATACGATTTCATGGACAGTTGACCTGATCCTCTGAGACTCTTGATACATATTGCCCCAGGTTAAATTGAATTGAATAGTCTGTCGATCAATTTAGACAGTAAAAGTACATGCAAAAACAGCTGGATCTGCTGTTGATAGGCTATGTTAAATAATGAATGGTTAGTGAAGGACCTCAATTAAGGTTACCTAAACATTAGGACTAGACTATCCCCGGCCTTAGGTCAAAGTTTTAGCTGCCAGTGCACACTATTAGAGATGTCTATCACCATAGCCTGCATCACTATGCTTCCATGAAAATACTTTTGACCTTCAGTTGTAGAAAAACAGTACCTATAGGCATGGGGTCATACACTACATGACCAAAAGTATGTGGACACCTGCTCGTCTAACAACTAATTTCAAAATCATGGGCATTAATATGGAGTTGGTCCCCCCTTTTGCTGCTTTAACAGCCTCAACTCTTCTGGGAAGGCTTTCCTCTAGATATTGGAACATTGCTGCAGGGACTTCCATTCAGCCACAAGAGCATAAGTGAGGTCGGGCACTGATGTTTGGCGATTAGGCCTGGCTCGCAGTTGGCGTTCCAATTCATCCCAAAGCTGTTCGATGGGGTTGAGGTCAGGGCTCTGTGCAGGCAGTCAAATTCTTCCACACCGATCTTGACAAACCATTTCTGTATGGACCTCGCTTTGTGCACGGGGGCATTGTCATGCTGAAACAGGAAGGGGCTGCCCCAAACTGTTGCCACAAAGTTGGAACCACAGAATTGTCTAGAATGTCATTGTATGCTGTAGCCTTAAGGTTTCCCTTCACTAGAACTAAGGGGCCTGGCCCGAACCATGAAATACAGCCCCAGACCATTATGCCTAATCCACCAACCTTTACATTTGCCACTATGCATTCGGGCAGGTAGTGTTCTCCTGGCATCCGCCAAACCCAGATTTGTCCAGAGAACGTGTTTCCACTTCTCCAGAGTCAAATGGCGGCGAGGTTTACACCACTCCAGCCGACGCTTTGCATTGCGCATGGTGATATTAGGCTTGTGTGTGGCTGCTCGGCCATGGAATCCCATTTCATGAAGCTCCCGACGAACAGTTATTGTGCTGATGTTGCTTTCAGAGGCAATTTGTAACTCGGTAGTGAGTGTTGAAAGGACAGGACAGACGATTTTTACGCGCTTCAGCATTTGGCGGTCCCGTTCTGTGAGCTTGTGTGGCCTACCACTTCGCGGCTGAGCCGGTGTTGCTCCTAGACGTTTCCACTTCACAATAACAGCACTTACAGTTGACCGGGGCAGCTCCAGAAGGGCAGAAATTTGACAAACGAACTTGTTGGAAAGGTGGCATCCTATGACGCTGTCACTTTGAAAGTCACTGAGCTCTTCAGTACAGGCCATTCTACTACCAATGTTTGTTTATGGAGATTGCATAGCTGTGTGCTTGATGTTATACACCTGTCATAACAGGTGTGGTTGAAATAGCCAAATCCACTAATTTGAAGGTGTATCCACATACTTGTGGACATGTAGTGTATATCTCAACCTACCCACCAGAGTAGATTAGCACCACTACTCTAACATGCTTTATGAATACAGGCCCAGATCCTCAGTAATCTTGTGATACTCTTATGATGCTCTTATTCTTTACTAAAAAGATGAGCTTTGATAAATGTTGTAGTTTTAAATTAAATGCAGTTCTGTAGTGCTGGTTTGATAAAATTCTGGCCTTGACCATGACTTCAATATAAAACATTCTCAATGTGATTCTTTACAATCCTAACAATACTAGAATAAAAAAATAAACCAAACACTTAAATGCTGCCAGAGCAAGTATGTCTCAAGTAGGCTTTGAATAAGTACTGAGGGAATAACCTTTAAGGAAGACTGTTTATTGAAATGTCAGTTAAGTGTTGATTGAGCTTAATTGAAAATAGACAAGATCATTGTAGCATTTTGGGACTTTTTCAGTAATGGGAAAAGTGCTTGTGAGCTACCCATAAAAAACTACCAAAAGATAGGTGATTATTTTACATACTGCAAAATGCATCCCAGTGTGTTGACCCTCACCGCTATGGTTACCAACAGTTTCTCCTAATTTAACCTTTATTTAACTAGGCAAGTCAGTTAAGAACAATTTCTTATTTACAATGACTGCCTACCCCGGCCAAACCCAGACGACGCTGGGCCAATTGTGTGCCGCCCTATGGGACTCCCAATCACCGCCAGATGTGATACAGCCTGGATTCGAACCAGGGTGAAATTAAGAAAGGGAATCAAACTTTCGTTTAGGGTAATATTTGACATAGTGTAGATGTGTGTGCATTTTGCACACATACAAACGTGGGCAATGTTCAGTATTCGGGCGCTAGATGTCAGTAAAGACTATCATAGGCATTTGTATCGCAGTAGGACCTTACGATAACATCTGGCTGAGCAATGTTTTGAGACACAAGTAAAGTATGGCACGGTCATGGTTTACATGTAAGCGTACTATTGCCTTTTCAAAAGGACCGTGCCGCCTCGCCTGGCGAGAGTGTTGGACGTTTCCCCTGCCCATTTTAAGAGCCCCGCATTTAAAGGTCTTGACGAATGATTTAAATTGTGGCCAATCAGTGCCCGGAACCGTGCATAAAAAAATAGCTCCGTGGCCCCATGTTTTGCCCAGGCTCTTTCCCAAGTGCGCGTTTTGTACTGTGCAGTGTGTAGGCCAGGGGCGTGTTCAGCAGGGCGAAACATTTGGATAGAAATACGTTATGTAGAACAAGCATGCCTAGAATCCGACATGTAGAATAAGGAATCACGTCGGGCCTATTCATTGAATTTCTATCTGCAACGTTCGAGAACGTTTTGCAACTCAATGTGGCCCAGGTGAGGCAGGAAACTGACGCACAAACATGAGAATTACAAGCCAGAGGCTAATATCGTACAAATTGTGACGTTTTTACAAATGTTGAATAGAAAATTATAGAGTAAAAAAATGTCAACATGAGATTGTTATTTGAATATTATAGCCACACTCTGTAAGTGTGCATACCACCAACGAACATAAATGTAAACAAAGGAGCTAATGCATCCCCCTGAAGTTTTCATGTGCAAATATCTGTGTAATGCTCAAGGAAGGACATTCCATGAGTGCAAAATTACTTTTAAAAATCAAACATGACTTGCAGCTATAGCCTACCATTTATTCAAGGTCTCATGTGACAAAAAAAAAAACTGAAACAATAGAGTGGGAGCCTTACAGATTGTTTTTAAATGTGTAAACCTTGTGGGATTTTGTTTTCATAAAACAACTGGGAAGTGAAGTCTAGTCTCTGTGCATTGCCCCTACAGGGATAATGGTTAGCCTAATTTATTATGAAAGTTCTGTTTTATTCGCTTTATTAATTGATTTCCCTCACCTTATCTTACTCTGTTCTAATACCTATTTTCTTTCATCCTTCCTTTCTCCTTTTTTTAACAGTAACCTGGATGAGTCTGTGATATGGTGACCTGTGCGAGGAGTGGGAAACCGCTGGCGTGAGTGACATACAATACGACAAGGACTTGGGTTATTTTAATGTCCACTAACCACAGTAATAACACATTTAACACCGCCAAAGAAGTACTAAATACAGGGCAGTTTCTCTGACACAGATTAAGCCTAGTGATGGTATACAATTCAAGATGTTCAAGATCAAGCAAGAATTTCTATTGAAAATGCTTTTGAGTCCAGGATTAGGCATAATCTGTGTCTGTGAAAACTCTCCTATATGACAGGCCTTGTGTTGGCAATAATGTAGTTCAGCAAAGTAATTATATTGGTAAATTCCACAGGAATTGGTGCAATGTGACTTATTCAAGAAGGACCACAATGTTATTATCTGGATGGTGGTATGATTCACTAAGGGTGCGTCCCAAATGGCACCCTGGTCAAAAGTAGTGCACTATATAAATAATATTTTTCCCTGACACTTCCGCCCAAATAAGAAAGCCAATAAGATTGACGTGAAACTTCCGGCGTGATAGGCATTGGCTTAATCTACCAACCAATCATCTCCCGCTACACCTCCCCCCACATGTCTTGCGCACCACTGTCGTATCAGAGAGGAAGAGGCGAAGCAAGAGGTTTTATTTTGCCCAAAATCTGTCTGCGAAAAATAAGCCCACAATTGAGGAATTTTTGTATGGAGGTAAATGAGTGACAAATTTGCTACTGGAGGCTTATTTGATCTAATCTAAGTTTAGTGATGCTTAGGTTGTTACAAATGCACTGATATAAGTGGACGCACATGGTATTTTGCCAACTTTGGGGAAAAAATCATTTACATCGGAGTTTGGCGCCAGAGGGGATAGCAGCCATTTTATGGGCTCCTGACCAATTGTGCTACTTTGTGTTTTCTTGCTCTGTTTGTTACTTTTTTGTACATAATGTTTCCGCCATCGTTTCTTATGCCCGAAAAGAGCTTCTGTACATCAGAACAGCGATTACTCACCTCGAACTGGACAAGGATTTTTTCTTTCTGAGTCTGACACAAAGGATATACTGCTCCTCCCGGACCAGGCCCAAATCCCCGTCATTTTGTATGAAGAGGAGACGGCGTTACAGAGGTCGAAGAGCTGGATGCATGGCGAGTCTGTGTTGATGAGTGGATAATCCGCCTTTACCCTCCGTTCTACTGGCGAACTGGAGAATAAACTGGATGACCTCCGTTTGAGACTATCCTATCAACGGGACATTAAAAACCGTAATATCCTGTGTTTCACCGAGTCAAGGACATGTATAATATACAGTTGCTGGGTTTTCCATGCATCGGCAAGACAGAATAGCAGCCTCCGGTAAGATCGGGGGTTGTGTCTCTTTTTCTTCAACAGCTGGTGCGTGATCTTTAGTATTATGGAAGTATCAAGGTATTGCTCGCCTGAGTTAGAGTACCTCCTGGTAAATTGTAGACCACAAATTGTAGACCACAGTTCCATCTATATTCTTCGTATATGTCTATTTACCTGTCAAATGTGACAGGGCTTGCAAACTACAAAGGGAAACCCAGCCACGAGCTGCCCAGTGACGTGAGCCTACCAGATGAGCTAAATGCCTTCTATGCACGTTTCGGGGCAAGCCTCAATGAACCATACATGGGAGCACAAGCTGTTCTGGACGACCGTGTGATCACGCTCTCTGTAGCCGATGGGAGTAAGACCTCAACCTTTTTTAACATTCACAAGGGCCAGACGGGTTACCAGGATGCGTACTCCGAGCATGCACTGACCAGCTGGCAAGTGTATTCACTGACATATTCAACCTCTCCCTGACCCAGTCTCTGTAATACCTACACTACCGTTCAAAAGTTTGGGATCACTTAGAAATGTCCTTGTTTTTGAAAGAAAGGCAAAAAAAATGGTCCATTAAAATAACATCAAAATGATCAGAAATACAGTGTAGACATTGTTAATGTTGTAAATGGCTATTGTAGCTGGAAATGGCTGATTTTTAATGGAATATCTACATAGGCGTACAGAGGCCCATTATCAGCAACCATCACTCCTCTGTTCCAATGGCACGTTGTGTTAGCTAATCCAAGTTTATAATTTTAAAAGGCTAATTGATCATTAGAAAACCCTTTTGCAATTATGTTAGCACAGCTGAAAACTTTTGTCCTGATTAAAGAAGCAATAAAACTGGCCTTCTTTAGACTAGTTGAGTATCTGAAGCATCAGCATTTGTGGGTTTGATTACAGGCTCAAAATGGCCAGAAACAAAGAACTTTCTTCTGAAACTCGTCAGTCTATTCTTGTTCTGAGAAATGAAGGCTATTCCATGCGAGAAATTGCCAAGAAACTGAAGATCTCGTACAACGCTGTGTACTACTCCCTTCACAGAACAGCGCAAACTGGTTCTAACCAGAATAGAAAGAGGAGTGGGAGGCCCCGGTGCACAACTGAGCAAGAGGACAAGTACATTAGAGTGTCTAGTTTGAGAAACAGACACCTCACAAGTCCTCAACTGGCAGCTTCATTAAATAGTACCCGCAAAACACCAGTCTCAACGTCAACAGTGAAGAGGCGACTCCGGGATGCTGGAGAATTCCTCTGTCCCAGTGTCTGTGTTCTTTTGCCCATCTTAATCTTTTATTTTTATTGGGCAGTCGGAAATATGGCTTTTTCTTTGCAACTCTGCCTAGAAGGCCAGCATCCTGGAGTCGCCTCTTCACTGTTGACGTTGAGACTGGTGTTTTGCGAGTACTATTTAATGTGTGCGTCACGCACACACACACACACACACACACACATTCTTCACATACGCTGCTGTTACTCTCTTTTTATTATCTTTGCATAGTCACTTTACCCATACCTACATGTACATATTACCTCAAATACCTCGACTAATCAGTACCCCTTGTATATAGCCTTGTTATTGTTATTTCATTGTGTTACTATTTTTCCTTTTAGTTTATTTAGCACTTTTTTCTTACCCTTTTAAAACTCTGCATTCTTGGTTATGGGCTCGTAAGTAAGCATTTCACGCTAAGGTCTACACCTGTTGTATTCGGCACGTGATAAATACAATTTGATTTGAGTAGTGCCTGTTGTCATTGAGGACTCATCATGGACATAACCCGTTTTAACATGGACATTGCCATTGCAGGCTTCCACCATTTGAAAGTAGCCAACTGGGTGGTGATTTCTATGTTGGGAGCATTCAGCCAATGAAGAACAAGAACATTTACTACTTTAAAATGGAGATGGCCTCAATGGTGCTGCCCATGCTGGAACAGATAAAAAGATGAGTCCTCTATCTAGCTCTATGGCCTGCGCATCTCCCCTTTCATTGGCTAGAATGGTCCCACCTGATCTCACCACCTCCTGCCTGCCTTCCATCTTTGAGGACATGTATTTCCATTGTTTGAGCGGTCAATCTACTATCTTGTCAATATAATAGACAATCTTTGGTTGTATCGGTCTGACGTCTTGGCAATAAAGAAATTGTGTTTGTAACTCCTATTAGGGTAGTCCCCCCCCACGACAAACAAAATACACTTTGTTTGTCATAGACAGACAAGATTAATATGCGCTGAGAGGCGAGTTCATAATGAGTTCAGGAAGCCAAGCTTGAGCTCTGAGACATTCACAGTGATGGGGAAAGACGTTTTGAAAAAAATCACATTTTCTCTAACACTAAACATACAAATATATATTTTACATAAGGAAGGTGAAATCTTATAGTCAGTCATTTTAGAATTTGATGATGCTATATTTAGAAAGCATATGTAATTTCTAGCCTTATTCATACAGTTTTTTTTTTATAGGAAATACATCATATAAAATATTCCATATTTTTATCAAATTTGTACTGTTTTCTTGTGCATTCGTCCTCAAAAGCTACTACAACTCATCAATTTATAACTATTTTTACCAGAAAGGTGAGATTATAACCTGTCTTGGAGTATGCAGCATTACTAGTTATTGCTTATGGCCCTGTCATAATAAATAATTACTTTTGGGGATTACGTAGATTACATTTTCAATTACATTGAGTTAGATTTAACTGGTTTTAAGGGTGTAGGCTTTCTTCTCAGTGAAGCCATTCACTAGCTAGCTATGTTGTGTTTTTGCAAGCCCACTGGCAGAAGTTCATGTCTGAGTCATGCCTCCGTTTTGTAATTTGCTAAAATTAAATGATGACAAACACTTTACTCTGTAGGTCACTCCCATAGAATTCTATGATCACTCCCAATAGGCCCACTTTGATTCGTTTACATCCCAGACTTGTACGCGCTGTGCGCAATAGCCCGGGCACGCACGCAACCTAATACATACCTACCGAGCTCAACTGGCCAACTGGCTGTATTGTTATGATTGATTTGCTGTGTGTAACTGTCCCTTCTCTCTTTGAATGTGTCTCTTGAAAAGAGAGGTAAGAACTGTGAGCATGAGGAGGACAACCAGAGGGGAGCAGAGTGGTCGAGAGACGGCTGAAGGACATGCCACTGCCACTTAGTCAGGGAAAGTAAGTGCAGCCAGAATGAGTGAGCTTGGTGCCCCAAACACAAGGCCAGACAGGCTAATCTCTCTGTTTCACACACACACACACAAACAGTATTCTACTTTGGAAGATTCTGTACATTTAAACCATGTATTTTCCTTCCTAAAAGCAATAATAACATGTTTACTTCTCTTTAAACAATAAAATATTTATATTATCATAGCAAACTGTTTTTATTGCTCAATTACTTGTATCCTTTGCATAAACTATAGACTGACATCATGGTCATTGTTGATGCATTATGAGGCACAGTGAGTGACAGTCTAGATACTCCCAGCTGTGTTGATAGGGTAGTCATATTCATATTTGTGGGATAGATCACACTTTAGAATGCTTATAGAAAGTGCTCTATCTTGAAAATGTCACCGCTGACATGCACATTTTTTATATTTCTGTATCAACAGCAGACAAATGAGCAATTAGTCAAATATCCCTTTTAATGTGATTTTAATATAATGATAATATCAATCTGTAGTTCTCTCAGGCTTCTCTTTTGTCAACAGTGAAATTAATACAATATGACAAAAGAGATGACAATTATGTACATTACAAACCCTGGCATTGTAGTGGCTTTCTGGAAATGGTCGCCTGATGTCCTTGGTCAGCTAATATCTGTCTTTTTTGTCTTCTTTTTTAATTGAAATGCACCATCTGAAATAATCTCCTGACAATTTAAAAAAAATCTAAACGTCAGTCATTGTATTGTATCATCAAGTTGAGTAAGATGAAGTCGAAAGGTAGTTTAAAGTTCTTAGTCCTTTATCCATGCACGTGCGTAGGGATGGAAGAGGGGATAGGATTTAAGGACGGATGACTGATGGTCATCTCACCTTTCTAGGGCAAATGAAGTGGTTTGGGTTGGGTACAAGGTTGACAAAAAGAGAAAAACACCACTGGCTATTTAAAACTGGGATAAACACAATGTATTTTTTGGCAAGAGCTCATATATGTTATTTATTGTGAGAAAATATTGTACAGTATGTGATTCTTTGAAGTGCCATGATTATTTAAGTTTTCAAAGTTTACCAAATTTTTACCAGCATGTCACATGTGCAACCAGCGGAAGAAAATCCTAGACCACCTTTACTCCACGCACATCTTCCCCGCCCTCCATTTGGCAAATCGGACCATAATTCTGTCCTCGTGATTCCTGCTTACAAGCAAAAACTAAAGCATGAAGTACCAGTGACTCGCTCAGTACGGAAGTGGTCAGATGACACAGATGCTACACTACAGAACTGTTTTGTTAGCACAGACTGGAATATGTTCCAGGATTCATCCAATGGCATTGAGGAATACACCACCTCAGTCATCGGCTTCATCAATAAGTGCATCGATGACGTGGTCCCCACAGTGACTGTACGTACATATCCCAACCAGAAGCCATGGATTACAGGCAACATCCGCATCGAGCTAAAGGCTAGAGCTGCCGTTTTCAAGGAGCGGGAGACTAATCCTGAAGCTTATAAGAAATCCCGCTATGCCCTCAGACAAACCATCAAACAAGCAAAGTGCCAATACAGGATTAAGATTGAATCCTACTACACCGGCTATGACGCTCGTCGGATGTGGCAGGGCTTGAAAACTATTTCGGACTACAAAGGGAAACCCAGACGTGAGCTGCCCAGTGACACGAGCCTACCAGACGAGCTAAATGCCTTTTTATGCTCGATTCGAGGCACGCAACACTGAAGCAACGTGATAGCACCAGCTGTTCTGGATGACTGTGTGATAATGCTCTCGGTAGCCGATGTGAACAAAACCTTTAAACAGGTCAACATTCACAAAGCCACTGGGCCAGACGGATTACCAGGACTTGTATTCAAAGCATGCACGGACCAACTGTCAAGTGTCTTCACTGACATTTTCAACCTCTCCCTGACCGTGTCTGTAATACCTACATGTTTCAAGCAAACCACCATAGTCCCTGTGTCCAAGGAAGCGAAGGTAACCTGCCTAAATGATTAACACCCCGTTGCACTCACGTCGGTAGTTATGAAGTGCTTTGAAAGTCTGGTCATGGCTCACATCAACAGCATCCTCCCGGACACCCTAGACCCACTCCAATTCGCATACTGCCCCAACAGATCCACAGATTACGCAATCTCAATCGCACTCCACACTGACGTTTCTCACCTGGACAAAAGGAACACCTATGCGAGAATGCTGTTCATTGACTACAGCTCAGCGTTCAACACCATAGTGCCCACGAAGCTCATCACTAAGCTAAGGACTCTGGGACTAAACACCTCCCTCTGCAACTGAATCCTGGACTTCCTGACGTGCCGCCCCCAGGTGGTAAGAGTAGGCAACAACACGTCTGCCACGCTGATCCTTAACACTGGGGCCCCTCGGGTGTGTACTTAGTCCCCTCCTGTATTCCCTGTTCACCCACAACTGCGTGGCCGAACACGACTCCAACACCATCATTAAGTTTGCTGACGACACAACAGTGGTAGGCCTGATCATCGACAACGATGCGACGGCCTATAGGGAAGTCAGAGAACTGGCAGTGTGGTGCCAGGACAACAACCTCTCCCTCAATGTGAGCAAGACTAAGGAGCTGATCGTGGACTACAGGAAAAGGCTGGCCGAACAGACCCCCATGAACATTGACGGGGCTGTAGTGGAACGGGTCGAGTTTCAAGTTCCTTGGTGTCCACATCACCAACAAACTATCATGGTCCAAACATACCAAGACAGTCATGAAGAGGGCACAACAAAACGTTTTCCCCCTCAGGAGACGGAAAAGATTTGGCATGGGTCCCCAGATCCTCAAAAGGTTCTACAGCTGCACCATCGAGAGCATCCTGACCGGTTGCATCACCGCCTGGTATGGCAACTGCTTGGCATCTGACTGTAAGGCGCTACAGAGGGTAGTGTGAACAGCCCAATACAACACTGGGGCCATGCTTCAGGACCTATATAATAGTCAGAGGAAAGGAAAGAGGAAAGCCTATAAAATTGTCAGAGACTCCAGTCACCCAAGTTATAGACTGTTTTCTCTGCTACCGCACGGCAAGCGGTACCGGAGTCTAGGACCAAAACGCTACTCAACAGCTTCTACCCCCAAGCCATAAGACTGCTGAACAATTCATAAAACTGCCACCGGACAATTTACGTTGACCCCCCATCCCTTTTGTACACTCGCTGTTTGTTTGTTACCTATGCATAGTCACTTCGCCCCCACCTACATGTACAGATTGTCTCAACTAGCCTGTACCCCCGCACAGTGACTCTGTACCGGTGCCCCCTGTATATAGCCTCGTTATTCTTATTGTGTTACTTTTATTATTTTTTTTTATTTTAGTCTACTTGGTAAATATTTTCTTCTTCTTGAACTACACTGTTGGTTAAGGGCTTGTCATTAAGCATTTCACGGTAAAGTCTACACTTGTATTCGGTGCATGTGACAAATAGAATTTGACTTGATTTGATTAGGTATGTGCTCATGTCAGTTGTAGTGAATGCTGTCATGTGGCCCTTTTGTTTACATGTTTACTTGTTGAGAGTAAAGTGGGTGTGTGCACCAGAACCATTAAAATGACTTTAAATTTTTTACTGAAATAAAATAGGCTACTGAAAACACTTGGAGTTTGTCAGTCAGCGACCACATCTACAACCATTTCAGCACCGTGGTCAGCTCTCACTGTGAGAACCAAAGACAGATTTGCATCCTGTGATATCAGGCACCGTCAACAAATGCATGGCTAAAATGAAGGATGAAAACATGCCAAACACAGTATCATTTACATCCATTAAGTTTCATGACATGTTAAATGATAAAGTCATCCATTTTATCTCATTATGTTGTCTTATACTGCACAGTCAAAACAGTAAAGAGAATGGAGGAAGTGTCTTCTTATGACCAGTCCTGGTAAAATTCTTAGAAGCTCACTACCGGCAGACATCATGGCTTATTACAACCCAGGGGAGCATACAGAGTGTACAAAACATTAGGAACGCCATATTGCGTTTCACCCCCTTTTGCTCTAAGAACAGCCTCAATTTGTCGGGGCATGGACTCTACAAGGTGTCGAAAGCGTTCCACAGGGATGCTGGCCCATGTTAACAGGATGTCATTTGGGTGGTGGACCATTTTTGAAAAACCCATCGTTGCAGTTCTTGACTCACTCAAACCGGTGCGCCTGGCACCTACTACCATACTCCGTTCAAAGGCACTTAAATCTTTTGTCTTGCCCATTCACCCTCTGATTGGCACACTTACACAATCCATGTCTCAAAGCTTAAAAATCCTTCTTCTCCGCCCTTTCATCTACACTGATTTGAAGTGGATTTAACAGGTGACATCAATAAGGGATCATAGCTTTCACCTGGTCAGTCTGTCATGGTTGTTTTGTACACTTGGTGTATATGCTGCATTTGTAACAAAGTGGGAAAGGGGAATTTGCCATTATAGCAGTGCATATGGAAATTATTCAGACCCCTTGACTTTTTCCACGTTTTGTTACATTACAGCCTTATTCTAAAATAGATTACATTTAAAAAATCCTCATCAATCTACACACAATACCCTATAATCACAAATCAAAACACATTTACATAAGTATTCAGACCCTTTACTCAGTACTTTATTGAAGCACCTTTGGCAGCGATTACAGCATAGTCTTCTTGGGTATGACGCTACAAGATTGGCACACCTGTATTTGTGGAGTTTCTCCCATTAGTCTCTGCAGATCCTCTGTCAAGTTGGATGAGGAGCGTCGCTGCACAGCTTTTTTCAGGTCTCTCCAGAGATGTTCGATCGGGTTCAAGTCCGGGCTCTGGCTGGGCCATTCAAAGACATTCAGAGACTTGTCCCGAAGCCACTCCTGCATTGTCTTGGCTGTGTGCTTAGGGTCGTTGTCCTTTTGGAAGGTGAACCTTTACCCCAGTCTGAGGTCCTGAGTGCTCTGATGCAGGTTTCATCAAGGATCTCTCTGTACCTTGCGCCGTTCATCTTTCCCTTGATCCTGGCTAGTCTCCCAGTTCCTGCCACTGAAAAACATCCCCACAGCATGATGCTGCCACCACCATGCTTCACCGTAGGGATGGTGCCAGCTTTCCTCCAGACAATGACGCTAGGCATTCAGGCCAAAGAGTTCAATCTTGCTTTCATCAGACCACTTTGAAGACTTAAATTCATGCCTGACAAGAAGAATGAAATCATAACGGTATCCTTTTTTAGTGTGGACACAGGAGTAGCCTATTCCATAATAATGTAACTGTATGTGGTGCTAGTATTATTTATCTAATTGATAAATGAAAGTGTAAACGTGGATGGGTACACTGCTTCATTCAATGATTACAGTATTGTATAAGCAGTGGTGTGAAGTACTTAAGTAAAAATACTTTAAAGTACTATTTAAGTATTTTTGGGGGTATCTGTACTTTACTATTTATATTTTTGAAAACTTTTACTCCACTACATTCCCAAAGAAAATTATGTACTTATTACTCCATATATTTTCCCTGACACTCAAAAGTACTCGTTATTTGAATGCTTATCAAGACAGGGAAATGGGCCAATTCACACACTTATCAAGAGAACATCCCTGGTCATCCCTAATGATGATCTGGTGGACACACTAAACACACACACTTTGTTTGTAAATTATGTCTGAGTATTGGAGTGTGCCCCTATCTATCTGTAAATTTAAAGAAACAAGAAAATGTTGCCGTCTGGTTAGCTTAATATAAGGAATTCGAAATTAGTTATACTTTTACATTTGATGCTTATTTGAGCAATTACATTTACTTTTGATACTTTTGATGAACCAAATACTTTTAGACTTTTACTCAATTTGTCATTTTCTATTACGGTATCTTTACTTTTACTCAAATATGACAATTGGGTACTTTTTCCTCCACTGTGTATAAGGTACATACAGGAGTAGCCTATAGTCTACAATAATAACGTAATTGAATGTGCTGTAGTATAATTGATTTAATGAATGAATGAAATTGGGCATGGGTAGGTTACTTCATTCAGTGAATACTGAATGTCTTGCTATCTCTGGGAGCATGTTACTGAAGTCTTTTCCGCTGTTAAACTATGGCAATGTCCAACTAATTTCTAAATCGATCTTCCTTTTAGTCAAGAAGATGTGATGAGCCAGGGCAACCAATCAGCTTCAATCCACCACCCCCACTGCTCTCCCTCCACAAGCAACCACATCCTCTTATCCTGTTCAACTACATACATACCCCTGTGCTCATCTCAGTGCAACATGATCCACGCCTAAAATGTGAGAAATGTAAGCAAGATACTACGTGTGTGTGTGTGTGTGGATGGATGGATGGATGGAGCATGAAGAAAAGATGTGTGACATGCCCCTCTGTGTCAATGTTGAAATGCCATAAATGGAAGATGGCAAAGGAGATAGTAATGTGTGAGAGAGCATATGAAAATAAAGACCCCATGGGATCTAAAATGAGTGTGGGGTGCCCTCTTGTCTCGTTTTTTGTTGTTGTCCGTTTGAGGATGCTCCAGTCACCCCTGGTGGAGGTTCTTGGGACCCCTACAAATCAGCCGGGCTAGACAATCTGGACCCTCTCTTTCTAAAATTATCTGCCGAACTTGTTGCAACCTTTATTACTAGCCTGTTCAACCTCTCTTTCGTATCGTCTGATATTCCCAAGGATTGGAAAGCTGCCGCGGTCATCCCCCTCTTCAAAGGGGGTGACACTCTAGACCCAAACTGCTACAGACCTATATCTATCCTACCCTGTCTTTCTAAGGTCTTTGAAAGCCAAGTTAACAAACAGATTACCGACCATTTCGAATCCCACCGTACCTTCTCTGCTATGCAATCTGGTTTTAGAGCTGGTCATGGGTGCACCTCAGCCACGCTCAAGGTCCTAAACAATATCATAACCGCCATTGATAAGAGACATTACTGTGCAGCCGTATTCATCGACCTGGCCAAGGCTTTCGACTCTGTCAATCACCACATTCTTATTGGCAGACTCAACAGCCTTGGTTTCTCAAATGATTGCCTCGCCTGGTTCACCAACTACTTCTCTGATAGAGTTCAGTGTGTCAAATCGGAGGGCCTGTTGTCCGGACCTCTGGCAGTCTCTATGGGGGTGCCACAGGGTTCAATTCTCGGGCCGACTCTCTTCTCTGTATACATCAATGATGTCGCTCTTGCTGCTGGTGATTCTCTGTTCCACCTCTACGCAGACGACACCATTCTGTATACTTCTGGCCCCTCTTTGGACACTGTTAACTAACCTCCAGACGAGCTTCAATGCCATACAACTCTCCTTCTGTGGCCTCCAACTTCTATTAAATGCAAGTAAAACTAAAGGCATGCTCTTCAACCGATCACTGCCCGCACCTGCCCGCCCGTCCAGCATCACTACTCTGGACGGTTCTGACTTAGAATATGTGGACAACTACAAATACCTAGGTGTCTGTCTCTCCTTCCAGACTTACATTAAGCATCTCCAATCCAAAATTAAATCTAGATTTGGCTTCCTATTTCGCAACAAAGCATCCTTCACTCATGCTGCCAAACATACCCTCGTAAAACTGACCATCCTACCGATCCTCGACCTCTGCGATGTAATTTATAAAATAGCCTCCAGCACTCTACTCAACAAATTGGATGCAGTCTATCACAGTACCATCTGTTTTGTCACCAAAGCCCCATATACTACCCACCACTGCGACCTGTATGCTCTCGTTGGCTGGCCCTCGCGCTCCAGCAGGTATATCTCACTGGTCACCCCCAAAGCCAATTCCTCCTTTGGCCACCTTTCCTTCCAGTTCTCTGCTGCCAATGACTGGGACGAACTACAAACATTTCTGAAACTGGAGACACTTATCTCCCTCACCAGCTTTAAGCACCAGCTGTCAGAGCAGCTCACAGATCACTGCACCTGTACATAGCCCATCTGTAAATAGTTGGATGGGCTATCTCATCCCCATACTGTATTTATTTATTTATTTATTTATATTGCTCCTTTGCACCCCAGTATCTCTACTTGCACATTCATCTTCTGCACATCTACCATTCCAGTGTTTAATTGCTATATTGTAATTACTTCGCCACCATGGCCTATTTATTGCCTTACCTCCCTTATCTTACCTCATTTGCACTCACTGTATATAGTATATATATTATATTTTTTATAATATATGTATATATTTTTTTTCTTTTGTTTTTCTTTTTTTCTACTGTATTATTAACTGTATGTTTGTTTATTCCATGTGTAACTCTGTGTTGTTGTATGTGTCGAACTGCTGTGCTTTATCTTGGCCAGGTTGCAGTTGTAAATGAGAACTTGTTCTCAACTAGCCTACCTGGATAAATAAAGGTGAAACATTAAATAAAAAAATATTAACTCCACAGAAATTGATAGCCTAAGGATTGCATCGTGACAGTGATTGTGTCTGTTAAACTTGTGGTAAACTGGGAACTCTGGGGGGAAAAAACAAGCTCAAATCATGACAGTGATTTTCAGGTTTATAAAGTCAGAGAAAGATGCCCGAGTTTCTGAATTGGAATTCCGTTAAAAACAGTTTTTATTGAACGCACTGAAGTCGGAGATTGCCGAGTTCCCAGGTGTTTTGAATGCACCACTCGAGACCTAGGCTACCTCTTATTTCTGAATAGGGCTCCCTCCAACAAAGAAGCCTTTGTGTCCGCATAGATTTTACAAATAGGCATATCTACACAGTGGAGAGGTCTTTCATAATAAACTTACACGCAAACTGACACGTGACGCCTCAGTGTCACGCGTACACAACGTGAACACTACGTCTACACGACGTGTACTTTCACGTGACATTCACGTGACGTGTTGACCGTTTGAGGCCTTAGAAAAACACTTGTCTCCATTGACGGTCCGTGTTAATTCATGGCGCTAGGAAGACGTTAGGTAACTCGGCGAGAGACATCACTAGCCTCAAAAGGCTGAATTCTGGCCCGAATCACTCCCGGTAGGTGTGTGTGTTGAGTCATCTGAGTCACGTGAGTGAGAGGAGACGGAGCAGTACGAGCGCAAGTCATAACTTTTTACCAGTTGTAGGTAGGCTTCCGTAAAACGTATTAACGCGCTGGAACTGACGCACATCAAGAAATAAGAAAAACGACTTTAGGCGCTCTAGAGCGCATGAGATAAATTTGCTCGGAGGTGGTTTAAACTGCATTCTAATATCGACTGCTTATGGAAAACCATGTCAGGCGTAGGGTATTACGCACACTCAGGTCTTAGGTCTCGAGCACTGCCCAAGTGGACATTTTAAATGGAAGTTATGGAACTCCCTCGCGTGCTTCTGATATGGGCAAAAGTCCACAATGAATATGGAGAGTGTATTGATTTATATGCATATGTAGGCTACTGTAGCCCACCATTTGATACAATACAAATGATTATGAAATTATATCATCACTGGAGATTGCAAATCAATTTGTGCCACTTGTGTAGCCTACCTGGAGCTGGCAGGCAGATTTAATAAATAGCCTATAACTTTAGTTTATTGTTGTTGTAGACTTGTGTTATTATGCAATTATTAATGGACATGTTTAGTTAATGAAATTGGAAGTTAACAATTGTGAACATGGTGACAGTTCTATCTCAATTGCCGATCAGCTGTTGTTAGAATGCATTAGATTGGAGGTAACGGTCAATCAGATTAGGCTATGGGTAAAAATAAAATAGAAATGGCTGTTGTTTACAAGCATAGGCCTATTCAGTTCATATCCATATTATTAACATATGATTCAGTGATTGAAATTACGACCCCCATCCTCAGTAGCCTATTCCAGCAGGCTATTGGGCAACAGAATCACTTACCTCGAAATCGCTATCGGTTCATGTTATATAAGCAAGCTGCTAAATCGTTCATTTTACTTCTTACCTAGGCTACTGTAGGCTATCAAGATCTATAGGCTACCTGCATCTAGCTAACCAAACCATGGCAAAGTTTAATTACAATCCTAAACCCAGATTCTAGTCAGTAGGCCTAGCCCAGGTATTCCCAAACTGGGGTACGTGCAATGCCGTTGGGGGTACACCAAATAAAAATGTGATTCACATTTTTTAATATATATATGTTTTCTTCACATTATATGTTCTGAACATTTGAGATTTACAATGCAATCTGATACACGTCAAATCAGTTTTCTTGATCTTCTGATCTCGTGTGAAAATAATGTTCTATATACTGATCTTTACAGGAAACCTGATCGTAACAGTTTGTTGAGGGCTGACAGTTGTCACCCACTTTCCTTGAAAAATAGTTTGCCCTACAGCCAATTCTGTCGAATCAAAAGAATTTGCAAAAGGCAATCAGATTTCGACAGAAATATGGCTGAGACGCAAAGAAAATTCAAGGAGAGGGGCTACAAAAATGATCAGATTAATATTGCCATTGAGAAAATTGAAAACAAAACGAGACATGACCTTTTTCAAGGTCAGTCTCGTAAAAATAAGCATTCTTGCGTTCTAACCACCCGCTATTCAAAGTGCTCTGAACAAATTAAGGGAATCGTTCACAAGCATTGGCACATTCTAAAATCCGATGATAGTCTCGGTCATGTGTTTTCGGACCTTCCCTTGGTCGTATTCTCGCGGGGCAGAAATCTCAGAGACCAATTGGTAAACTCTGATTTACCACCCCAAGATATTCCTGAACAACGTCTATTTGCGCCCCTACTGGATGGAAATTACAAGTGTAATGGCTGTGCTCAATGCAATGGCACGTATAAATGTAGATCCTTCAAACACCCCCAAACAGGGAAACAGATCCCAATCAAAGGTGTTATCACGTGCTCCACTAAGGCAGTTATTTATCTTATAACTTTTCCTTGTGGTAAAAATTATGTGGGTAAAACCAAGCGCAAATTAAAAGTACATATCTCAGAGCATCGTAGCACCATTAGGTGTAAAAACTTGACTTACCCAGTTGCGGCCCATTTTTTGGAAGCAAACCACTCGATTTCGTCTCTGCATTATATTGGCATTGAACATGTCACCCTCCCTAGGAGAGGGGGTGACCTCGATAATTCATTGTTAAAACGAGAGGCTGCCTGGATCTTTAATTTAAAGACCCTTGCTCCCTTCGGTGTCAACATAGACTTTGATCTGAAACCATTCTTGTGATTGTGACTTTGCCATTGTGATTGTTTGTAGGCTTATGTAGCCTAAATCGAATCTATGATCGTATGCTATCCATTTGTTTTTTGTATGTTCTTTGTATGCCATTTTAATATTTCAGAATTAACCAATGATATTAGGCCACACTTGGCCATGATTACAGACACCTGTGTGTGTGTGTGTGTCCTTTGACACTATATAAACGAGTCACCCCGCAGTGTTTGTGATTATACCCTGATGAAGACAGCTTGCCTGTCGAAACATTGTAAATAAATATTTTTGCATCTGAGCTCCTAGAGTGTGCAGCTCTTCTTTATTTTCCAGTTTTCCACTCCGCTAGCCAGCACCTCGCCTATATAGGTGTGCGGTTTCTTTTTCTTCTAGATTCTTCACATTTTCAAACAGTACATTTATATTTTCCAACGGGGCTATACATTTGGGTGATGTTTTTTTTCTCACCTGAGTAGCCTCGTTTCACTGCCAAAAATAAAATGAAACTTTCTAGTGTTCAGCGAAATAACAACACAATGTCAAATACAGGTAGCCTAGCCAAATAATTAACATTAACCGTTACTCTCTCGCGGGAAATCTTCACTCTTGAGCAGACATTTAGAAACTAAACATGTCAATTTGAAAAATAAGCCACCAGAGTTTTTGGAGCGAGAATAAAGACGACTTTCGAGTAGTATAAAAGCAACAGATACCATTAATAAGAAGGGGCTAGAAGTGTCTTATATGGTGAGCTACCGAGTGGCTAGGACAGGCAAACTTAATTCTTCTTGCTGCCACGGATATGGCTGGGACAATGCTGGGGGAAAAGGCCCAAAAAACTATACAGACAATGCCTTCATTAACAACACTGTTTCATGATGCATCAGTGACATGGCAGGAGATGTTTTTAAACAATTACTGCTTCGCATGCAAGCCAGTGATTTATATGCGTTAGGCCTGGCACAGCTCCTGGTATATGTCCGTTATGTTTATGGGGGGTCAATTAAGGAAGACATCCTCTTCTGGAAACCAGGACAACATGAGAGGATATTTTGAAAGTACTGGACTGCTTTGTGGCATCAAGATGTTGGTATCTGTACTGATGGCGCAAAAGCCATGACAGGGAGACATAGTGGAGTGGTAACGCGTGCAAGCAGTTGCTCCCGACACAACTTTGGTAAACTGCAGCATCCACCGAGAGGCTCTTGCTGCCAAGGGAATGCCTGACAGCTTGAAAGACGTTTTGGACACTACGGTGAAAATGGTTAACTTTGTTAAAGCAAAGGCCATTAACTTTTGTGTAATTTCTGCATTATGCAATGATATGGGCAGCGACCATGTAACGCTTTTACAACATACAGAAGTGCGCTGGTTATCAAAGGGCAAAGTATTGACACGAGCTTAAAGTTTTCTTTACTGACCATTATTTTCACTTGTCTGACCGCTTGCATGATGAGTTTCTCACACAACTGGCCTATCTGGGTGATGTTTTTTCTCGCCTGAATGATCTGAGTCTAGGATTACAGGGCCAAAATTGAGGCTATGATTAAGAAGTTGGAGCTCTTTTCTGTCTGCATTAACAAGGACAACACACAGGTCTTTCCATCATTGTATGATTTTTTTGTGTGCAAATGAACTCAAGCTTACGGACAATGTTAAATGTGATTTAGTGATGCACCTGAGTGAGCTGGGTGCGCAATTACGCAAGTACTTTCCTGAAACGGACGACACAAACAACTGGATTCTTTATCCCTTTCATGCCCTGCCTCCAGTGCACTTACAGATATCTGAACAAGAGAGCCTCATTGAAATTGCAACAAGCGTTTGTGAAAATTTAATTTAATCAGAAGTCACTGCCAGATGGCTGGATAGGGCTGCGCTCAGAGTTTCTTGCCTTGGCAAATTGCGCTGTTTTGACACTGATGCCCTTTGCAACCATGTACCTATGTGAGAGTGGATTCTCGGCCCTCACTAGCATGAAAACTAAATACAGGCACAGACTGTGTGTGGAAAAGGATTTAAGACTGAGACTCTCTCCAATACAACCCAACATTGCAGAGTTATGTGCATCCTTTCAAGCTCACCCTTCTCATTAACATGTGATGAGTTATTCACCATTTGTTCTGAACAAATAAGGTTTTATATGTAAGATGGCTAAATAAAGAGCAAGATTATTATTATTTGTGCCGTAAATATGCCATTTATAACAGTTTGTAGTCTTAACATCTGCCACATAATAATGGCCAGAAAATAGCCTCACATTATTTAAGTTTGTCCAAGTGTTTCTTGCACTGAGATTTTGAGATCCTCTGTACAACTTTCATCTCTCAAAACTCTGTTGGATTTATTTAGTTATGCACATGTGCATAAGGGATTTATTTACAATCATAGCAGTCAATTTTAATGGAAAACCAAATGTTGCTTCTTAAGGTGTTACAAGTTACGTTGATATTCCTTAATTCGCTTCATAACATTATGGGAAAAGGGTTTATTAGTGTCACAATCTTCAAGGACGGACCAAGGCACAGCGTGCCGGGTTGAGAAAAACATGTTTATTAAGTTTAACTCACCAAAACCAATGAACAAAGATCGGACATGAACTGTGTAGCGCATAGACACAGACTACAAACAAAGTTAACTTCCCACAAAGAAGGAGGGAAAAAGGGCTACTTAAGTATGGTTCCCAATCAGAGACAACGATAGACAGCTGTCCCTGATTGAGAGCCATACCTGGCCAAAAACAAAGAAATACAAAATAGAACATAGAATGCCCACCCCAAATCACACCCTGACCAAACCAAAATGAGACATAAAAAGGCTCATACAGGTCAGGGTGTGACAATTAGCTAAATGTGGCAACTCCTCTCTTGCTGCAGGAAAAATAAATGTGGCTATTTTTCAGACTTTGTGTGTGGGTTTTGAGTAGTCATTGGGCTAGAAATGTTTCTTGACCTGGCAAGCCTGCTCCCTTGATTAAAAATAAGTATAAAATAATAGCCAATCAGCATTGAGCTAAATGTAGTGAGCTCAACTGTGAATGGTCCTGGCACACCAGATTTGGTGGATTTGGCTTCACTCCTGACCACATATGAGTAACTGGGAATTGAAATAGACAATAAACTGAAATTCAATGGCAGTGCCTTTGCAAAGATAAAGAAATTGCAACAGAGAATGTTTTTTTTTAACGCGATCTGAACCATTTAAATGTTGCCCTCCACATCTTACAAATGTTCTATTAATCTGTCCTGCCGGCTGTTCTATCCTTTGGTCTGATCTGCGTGTTTGGAAACATGCGAGTGCAAGACCAAGTCAAGTTCCAGCACTTGATTAAGACGGCGGGCAGGATAATTGGTATAGATCAAGAGTCAGCCACCAACCTTTACACAATACTCATCCTCCTAAAACTTGAATGCATTTTACAGGACAGTACTCATCCCCTTCACTCAAAATTCAGACACAGCAGCAGCCAGACAAAGGGAAAGAGACATCTTCAAAAGAAAATTAAAACAGATAGATATGGGGACTCTTTTATTCCAACAGCCATTAGGCAGTATAATAGATAGTCTGTTGGTCCCTCGAGTATACAGCATATTGCACTTTCACTTTAAATGTGTAGCTATACCACTTTGAATGAATTCTATTGTGTAGTTTCTCTGTTTTCATGTTTTATGTACCATCTTTTTAAGCACATGACCAAATGAATTCCCCCCTGGTGGGATAATAAAGTTAAATCGCATCAAGAGAAATACGTAATTGACAGAAACCACTTGAATTGTTGCATCTCATTGTGTTGTTGTCCTCAGGTGGCTAGCTAGCTCGCAAAAATTGGCCCTTTTCCTAAATTAGCCATGGATGGAGATAGGGATTTGGACATGCCACATTACTTAATTCTCCGTACTGGCCAATGATTACAACGGCAATTCTGATCCAACCATAAATTCATACTTTGTGCCCCTGGACTGAGATGTTGGAAGTTCAATATGTACAGTGGGGAAAAAAAGTATTTAGTCAGCCACCAATTGTGCAAGTTCTCTCACTTAAAAAGATGAGAGGCCTGTAATTTTCATCATAGGTACACTTCAACTATGACAGACAAAATGAGGAAAAAAAATCCAGAAAATCACATTGTAGGATTTTTTATGAATTTATTTGCAAATTATGGTGGAAAATAAGTATTTGGTCA
>QNTS01000491.1:770968-818312 GCA_003317085.1 Hucho hucho | reverse complement strand
TGACCAAATACTTATTTTCCACCATAATTTGCAAATAAATTCATTAAAAATCCTACAATGTGATTTTCTGGATTTTTTTTCTTCATTTTGTCTGTCATAGTTGAAGTGTACCTATGATGAAAATTACAGGCCTCTCTCATCTTTTTAAGTGAGAGAACTTGCACAATTGGTGGCTGACTAAATACTTTTTTTCCCCACTGTAGCTAGAAGGCTAATGTTAACTAGCTTAACGTTGCCCATGAAAGGAAGTTAGGCTAGCGAGCAAGCATTTTAGCCAGGTAACCAAGGACAGCAAAAAATAAAAGTGTGTACTGTATGACAGTCATAGACTGATGGCATTGGCGTTTCTCTACAAGTTCTGTAGGGTGAGTCAACACGTTTTTTCTATTTGCACAAACGCTTGCATGCATGCACACACACACATACACAAATCCGAACCATGAGAAACAAGATTCTCTGGTCTGATGAAACCAAGATTGAACTCTTTGGCCTGAATGCCAAGCGTCACATCCGGAGGAAACCTAGCACCATCCCTACGGTGAAGCATGGTGGGTGGCAGCATCATGCTGTCAGCCTCAGGGACTGGGAGACTAGTCAGGATTAAGGGAAAGATGAATGGAGCAGAGTACAGAGAGATCCTTGATGACAACCTGCTCCAGAGCACTCACCTTCCAACAGGACAACGACCCTAAGCACACAGCCAAGACATTGCAGGAGTGGCTTCAAGTCTCTGAATGTCCTTGAGTGACCCAGCCTGAGCCCAGACTTGAACCCATTGAACATCTCCGGGGAGAACTGAAAATAGCTGTGCAGCGACGCTCCCTATACAACCTGACAGAGCTTGAGAGGATCTGCAGAGAAGAATGGGAGAAACTCCCCAAATACAGATGTGCCAATCTTGTAGCGTCATACCCAAGAAGACTCGAGGCTGTAATCGCTGCCAAAGGTGCTTCTACAAAGTACTGAGTAAAGGGTCTGAATACTCATGTAAATGTGATATTTCTGTTTTTTTCTTTATACATTTGCAGAAATGTCTAAAACTATTTTTGCTTTGTCATTATGGGGTATTGTGTGTGGATTGATGAGAGAAAAAAGCAATGTAAATCCATTTTAGAATGAGGCTGTAATGTAACAAAATGTTGAAAAAGTCAAGGGGTCTGAATACTTTCTGAATGCACTGTATATTGTAATATAGCTTTTTTTCTTGCTTTTCCATTGATTTTAGGGGGTCTCCAGTATATTGCCGCATTGACATGATTGGTTGATGGTAGGTGGGGGCGGGAGGTCCTGTATAAGCACAAACTCAGTTCCTTGACAACTTCCTTCACAACAGCTCTGCTCTGCTGTTTAAAATCCCCAAAGTATGTTTGCTCTGACTTCTTCATAGGCAGCATCACAGTAAAGATTGTATGGCCACTGCAGTTTGCGGATTGACCATGTAGAGCCTTTAATTGATGAATTTACGAACATGCTACATATGACCGGTGTCAGTAAACGGTGGCAAAAAAACATAATTCAATTGTTGCCAGCAGCATAGTTAGTCACCAATGCTCTAGATAGCATGAAAACAGCCTAACCAGCTCTGCTAGGGCGAGTAAAAGGTCCGAGTGAGGTGTTCTCTCATTTGTGTCTTGAAGTAGCTTGCCAACGTTAGCCAGTTAGCTTGGGTACTTGACTGCGGTTAAGGTCAGAATGCTCGGATCGACCCTACTCGGCCAAAGCGTCCACGTCCAGTGTGCGCTCTGAATGTAAGAAGGGACAATCTGACAACTCTCTGAATTTACGAATGCCCAGAGCGCACCATGAGCACTCTCTGGCACTCCAGAGTGAATTTACGAACGCACCCTTAGAACAAAAATATTTAAAGACTGGGTCGCATCTCTGACATTGTTGGGACTATATCTCTCTACTTCTCTATAGGTTCATAAATGGGAATTGTTTTAATAATTCAGTTAACCTGCAGTACCGAAGCAATACTGTATGTGCAGTCAAAAGCGCGCTTTCAGAGCCGAACCCTGGCCCTTTGGCAGCAATAGATCGACGGGAGGGAGACACCGGCTTACGACGTCAAATGCAACGAAGTAGACAGACAGAGAGCCAGCCAATACGGGAGCGGCAGTAATAGCCTCCCATTTCCTGTGTTGGATCACAGGGAGTCTATCCTTATAACCACCAACCGCTTTAATAATCCCAGAGAGGTTGTCATTATTATATAAAATCCTAATTTGTGTGTATTTAATGTGGGAAACAGGGTTTGTATACAAATAACACCCAAAAAAACGACTAGGTAAAGCATCACATGCTCATGTTTATAGATAAAGAAGGACGTCGCTCGATTTGTTACTTGCGCTCTTTTGGGGGTAACTTGTGAAGGCACGGATTCAGAGGGGTCCTACGTTAGACAAATGAATTGAACTGGAGAATAGACACCGAAAAGAAACCCGATTTGATAGGGGACAGAGGAGAAAGGGGGGATTCAGCTAGCAACGAACCTTAAGACGAAGGAGGATCATATAGAAATAGTAGGTGATTATTTTGTTGTCCTATTGATGTGGTGTAAAATGACAGATTATGTTCAAGTCATTGTTGTTGTCACCCCATCTTGACAAAGGGACCGAAGAGGCTATACGTTGACACAGCGTGACAGTATAGCCTATGGGTTTAAACCAGCAGTTTAGACCCATAGACGGTTGAACAAAGGAGTAGGCGACTTCGATGTCTATGTTTATTTACATTAATGTAAATATTTAAACAAATATGTGTGTGTGTGTATGTGTGTGTATATCTGAGTCAGAACATATCAATTTATCACATTTGGGGACAAATTACAAAAACATTATAGGCAAATTGCAATTCATTATAATTTCAACATTCCAAGATATTTTGCATAGCTATACCAACCGGTGACCGTGATGTTTTTGTTAGTCAGCCTACACCTGATTGCTCCTGCTCTTCAAAAAATGTAAAGAAAATGAAAGTTATTATACATTTAAGAATGAATTCATAATTTAGTCTATATCTCTTCTTCTCATCTGTTCCTCTATCGTCCCTCTCCTCATCTCCAGAACCGAGTTGAAACCTTTGCCCGTCATCTCTAACTCGTCCAAAGAGCTATAGGTTCTTCCTGCTCCCTCTCACCACCTTTTCAGTGTCCATCCTCGGTGCGCAACGGGTTGCTCCAATCCCACACCGTCTCAATGAAGGAGGCCGATGCAATCAAGCTCTTCATCGGGCAGATACCCCGAAATCTTGAGGAGAAGGACTTGAAACCCATCTTTGAACAGTTCGGGAAGATCTATGAGTTGACGGTGATAAAGGACAAATACACAGGGATGCACAAAGGTAAGGGGAGAGGAAACAGTTACTGTATAGGCTATGCTGTAGATCGCACGGAAATACTTTATTATATAATGCACAGTTCTATAGAAATATGTTGTCTCCCACACTGCATTGAATCCCTATTTCCCTAGTATGTACATTACCTGTAAGTTACAATACATAGTCCTGCTGTCAGGCATGATACATTGTTTAGGCTATATGATTGAGCATATTTAGGCTATGCTACCTATGTAACAGGTGCATGGCCACTGGCAGGTATGGCCAGTCTGGCCAGCCTACAAAATAAATGTATTTCCTAAGTGCACTTGCCAGCTTGTCTTTGTTGTTGGACCAGCTGAACCAATGGGTACGTCTCAAATGTATACAGGGAATAGGATGTCATTGTAGAGAAGAAGTTCTCTTTTTTCCAACCAAATCTCTATTTATGATGTAAATGGCATGTTATAGAAGGGTCCAGATACCTTTTTTATCAGGTTTCAAGTATGGCCCAGATGCAGACAGTGTTGAAGAAACAAATGTTTATTTCTAGTACAGGGGCAGGCAAACGACAGGTCAAAGGCAGGCAGAGGTCAGTAATCCAGAGAGGGTGCAAAAGGTCCAGAACATCAGGCAGTCTCAGGGTCAGGGCAGGCAGGGGTCAATAATCCAGTGAGGTGGGGCAAGGTACAGAATGGCAGGCTCAGGGTCAGGGCAGGCAGAATGTTCAAAACCAGGAAGGACTATAAAACAGGAGCAAGAACAGACAGGAGCAGGGGAACAAACGCTGGTAGGTTTCACGAAACAAAACGAACTGGCAACAGACAAACAGAGAACACAGGTATAAATTCACAGGGGATAATGGGGAAGATGGGCGACAACTGGAAAGGGGCGGAGACAAGCACAAAGACAGGTGAACAGATCAGGGTGTGACACCTTTTTTGTGATCTCACGTTTTTGAGAAACTTATCCCAGACAGCAAATTACTGTCACATCCCTGGGCGCCGATGACATGGATTGTCGAATAAGGCAGCCGCCCGCACCTCTCTGATTCAGAGGGGTTGGGTTAAATGCATTCAGTTGTACTGGCTAGGTATCCCCCTTTCTCTAGTATGGGGGGCCCTGAAAAAACATGAACAAAAGCTCCAAAAACACCCCCAAAATTTCATTTTAGAAATGGCAAAGCTCTCAGTATAGTGATGCAGGTCTTTAGATGTTGTACACATAAAATTGAGTCATGAAATTGTATATTCCATTTTGTTGCGACTCGAGCGATACGTCTCTGTCCATTCTACAGGCCAAAATAAAGGAAACACTTGAGTAAATGAGGGATACAAAGTATAATGAAAGCATGGGGTGCTTCCACATAGGAAGTTCCAGACGCTTGTGGAGTCTATGCCTTGGCGCATTTACATCCATTGTGAAAGACAACAGTTCCTCTCTCAATGCGAAAAAATCTTTCCAACACTGCCCCTTGATAACATCCAAGCCTCGGTGTGGAATGGAACATTGTCACGCTCTGATCCCATATCTCCACATAGTTTTGCGAACAGGCGTGCATGCAGTGGATGTGGTTTGATGTAGTTTACAATCAAAGTTACTTGCTGCAGTATATCTCAGAGTTCTGTGCTCAGCTCTTTTGCCGCCAGTTGCTCTCGGTGTATCATAGAATGCATCCATATGGCAGAGGAGACAGATTCATAACTAGAGTGCAGAGGCCGGCCGGCCTGCCCGCCGTCCTGCCATAGATGGAGCCCCATCTGCGCAAAAGCCCACCATTCGATCCCATATGTAATCTGTTTTTCGTCAATATAGCCATGCAGCATGAACATCCCCTATACCGTTTCATGTTTGGGAATCGTGAGACAGAACAATATGTCCTCATAAATAGCATCCCCCAACAAAAGTCAATGCATGGGCATCTAATGCATGGGCATCTAATGCATGGGCATCTAATGCATGAGCATCTAATGCATGAGCATCTCAGCCCTCACAGCTAACGTCCATTTGGCGAGCATAAGCTGGGGAGTTTTTGAGTCGTTTCAGTCAGTTTCCTCAATAGCATAAATTCTTCATTTAACAGTGTTATCTGACAAAGGTATTGATGTGAGTTTCTGTGCCTCTGCCTCCCCACACATTGTTTTCACCATATCAGTTGTGGCTTGTATTATCAAAGTCTCTGCAATAGTGTGTGGTTTTATAGCGTAGCGGGCCTAGCCATCACCGTGGGAATGATTCAAGTGCAACGGTCAAGTGCGACCTTTTCCCATGATCTAAGTGTGCTCTGGTTAAATTGTATATTTTATATTTGAATAATTTTTATTTAGATTTTTAACATTAACCAGATTACAATGATTATGAGATATGTTATAATATATATATATATATATTATTTTCAGGATTTTGAAAAAGTGAAAACTCATTTTTAGAATTTTTTTCAAAATGATTGAAAATGAAATAAGAAAATATCTAATTTACATAAGTATTCACACCCCTGAGTCAATACATGTTAGAATCACCTTTGGCAGTGATTACAGCTGTGGGTCTTTCTGGTTAAGTCTCTAAGAGCTTTGCACACCTGGATTGTACAATATTTGCACATTATTCTTTATGAAATTCTTCAAGCTCTGTCAAGTTGGTTGTTGATCATTGCTAGACAGACATTTTCATGTCTTGCCATAGATTTTCAAGCTGATTTAAGTCAAAACTGTAACTAGGCCACCCAGGAACATTCAGTGTCATCTTGGTAAGCAACTCCAGTGTATATTTGGCCTTGTGTTTTAGGTTATTGCCCTAGGTGAATTTGTCTCCCAGTGTCATCCTGCCCCTGAACAAGGCAGTTAACCCACTGTTCCTCGGTAGGCCGTCATTGTAAATAAGAATTTGTTCTTAACTGACTTGCCTAGTTAAATAAAGGTTAAATTAAAATATATATATTTTTTATCTATATTGTTGTTTATCCATCCTCAATTTCCTCCTATCACAGCCATTAAACTCTGTAACTGTTCTAAAGTCACCATTGGCCTCATGGTGAAATCCCTGAGCGGTTTCCTTCCTCTCCAGCAACTGAGTTAGGAAAGACACCTGTAGTGACTGGGTGTATTGATACACCATCCAAAGTGTAATTAATAACTTCACCATGCGCAAAGGGATATTCAATGTCTTCTTTTTTCATTTTTACCTATCTACCAATAGGTGCCCTTCTTTGCGAGGCATTGGAAATCCTCCCTGGTCTTGGTGGTTGAATCTGTATTTGAAATTCAATGCTCGACTGAGGGACCTTACAGATAATTGTATGTGGGGTACAAAGATGACGTAGTCATTCAAAAATCAAATCAACACTATTATTTACTCCTGAACTTATTTAGGATTACCATAACAAAGGGTTTGAATACTTATTGACTCAAGACATTTCAGCTTTTCATTTTGAATTAATTTGTAAAAACATAATTCCACTTTGACATTTGACATCCACTTTGACACACTGTAGCCCAGTGACAAAAAAAATAGACATTTTATGAATTTTAAATTCAGGCTGTAACACAACAACATGTGGAAAAAGTCAAGGGGTGTGAATACTTTCTGAAGGCACTGTGTTTGGGTGTTTTTGGAGCCTTTGTTCATGTTTTTTTCTGGGGGCCCCAAACTACACAATGAGGATGAGGAAGTGATTTGCTGTTTGGGGTAAGTCTCAAAAACGTGAAATCTCCAAAAAGGTGTCTGGACCCTTCTATAACATCCCATTTACATCAAAAATAGAGAATTGGTTGAAAAACAACAACTTCCCCTTTAAAATCACAGTGCAACCTGCTGCAATTTCTCTTTGTCCACTGTTGTATCACAGTATACAAATACATCCTTTGTTTAATGGTATAATGTACCCTCAATCCTACCCCAGGCTGTGCCTTCCTGACATACTGCGAACGAGAGTCTGCACTCAAAGCCCAGAATGCACTGCACGAGCAGAAGACGCTACCAGGGGTGAGTGCGCTCTCTGACTTTCAACAGCACACACAGGCGGAGTTCCAAATGGCACCCTATTCCCTATGTAGTGCTCTATTGGCTAGAGCCTTATTGGCCCTGGTCAAAATTAGTGCACTAGTACTACATAGAAAGATCAGGTTGCATTTGGGACTCGGACACTCCCATGAGCAAAATGCGGAACAAATGCCATTCTACCTCACTGCACTACACACACAGACACACAACAGTGTGTCACAGAAAAACGAACTCACTCTGACATGTGAGTTCCACTTCCCTTTGAGTTGATGTGCCCAAGAGGAAGGTCAGAGGTGGCTTTCCTATATTCCCTGTACATGATGCATCCAGTCTGCGCCTCATCCTGCTACAACGTCTTTGGTTGTAAGTGACAGGTTAGCGGCATGACGAAGTCATCTCTCTCTCTCTCCTCTCTCTCTCTCTCTCTCTCTCTCGTCGCACATTCAAATCAAAGTTAGAGCAGCTTGATTAGCATAACCACGCAGCAAGTGTGCTGCCAAGTGACATTTATGGAGCAGATTGTGAGGTGACAGGCGTTCTCTCTCTGCAGTCTCTATAGAAACAGACTAGTATTGTGCTCCAAATGCTATTCCTTATATAATGCACTAACTTTGACAGGACCTATAGGGTTCTGGTCCTCCTTCACTCAGTCTCTGCCTCTGAATATTTTCCTCTCACCTCCCTCTTCTTTTTATTAAGGTTTACTGAGTTGTATTCTTTGTTAGGCTTTATTACCAGTATTCTTGTTTTAAGATAGTAGTAGGCCAAATCAACGTTTATTTGTCATACGCACAGGACATGGTGTTGTGTACACGGTACGATGAAATGCTTACTGGTACGCTGAGACAGTATGGGTTTTAGTAGGGGTGTCTGGGAGCCAGAGAGGTAGTTATCACTAGCAGCAATATAAATCCTATTATTAGTCTGACCCTCCTGACCTCTCAGATGGGATCAGCAGGCAGGTTCCCCATCGCTAAACCTTCTCTTCCGTCTCCCCATTGACTCCCCTCCCAGACCTCCTCACCCAAGTCTTGTACAACCGTCCGAGAACAACCTCCCCCTCGTGTCCCCCATCTTAACCCCTGCAATGATGTAAACCACCTCATTAGCTACACACTGACTACCACCCCCTAGACAAGTAGTATCCCCACCCCAACTACCAGCTGTGGCGTAATCGTCATCTAATACCACCTGCACTGCCAGATAATTAACTTCACCATCCTCTTATCACTGACGCTACAAAGAAATTACATGAAAGTAATTGAAAGACGCGAATACACCAATGCGCTTCTGAATACAGAAAGCTGAAGCATGTCATTATCTTTCTCCCTGTGCATTTATATACAAATTCCTTCTGTCTCTAGTGAGCTATACATTGCCTGCCATGGTGGAAAATGTTACTGCTTTTAATTGTCCTCACTATACACCAGCTGCGTCCGAAAAGCAGATATAGAAGTAAGAAGGAGAGGGGGAAAAAAGTGAAGGGAGAGAGGGCGGGATGAACAGATGGTCTGATCTGAGTGGCACCTGGCCTTGTGTTTAATTTCAGGTGAGAGACAATCTGTCTCAAAGCTCACCGACATGGAGGCAGAGGAATAGTGTCAAAACACATTCACACATGGAGGAAGAGAGAGGTTGTAGACAGTGAGGGGAAAAAGACACACTAAAGAAGAATCTGCAGCTGTACTCTCTCTCTTCCTTTGCCCATCTTGTACTCATGTCTTCCTGTCTGCTCTATCTTAATCTCTCCATCTCCCCGCTGCTATCCCTTGCTGTCTGAATTCTGTTTTGTTGCCATCCCAGTGTGTCTGGTCAGCTTCTCTACTACAGCTGCTTGAGACGGGTAAAGTCTGGGCAGATAAACATGACTACACAGGCAGGAAATGGGCCAACTTGCAAATTGCTGCCCATCCCCAAAAATGTAACCTAAATATCTCCTCTCCTCTATCCCCTCTATCTCTATCGGAGTTTTGGATCCTTATCGTATGTGCTTTCACAATGGTCATCCCTACTGATAAGGGTCAAATGCTTGTTTCAGTGTTTAATAATGATAATGTATCTCTGCTTCACTGAAATCAGAACCAGCCATTGCCTTTTATTAGCAAGAAATAACCAGGTGATGATGGATTTAGTCAAATCTGCCTGTGAATGATATTCCAATATTTTAGGACCAGTTTTGAATAATGAAATGTATATACACTTCATTTTTTGTGTGAATTGCTGGGGCATGTCTCCAGAGATGGTGTGTGTGTGTGTGTGTGTGTGTGTGTGTGTGTGTGTGTGTGTGTGTAAGGCACAGTGAGATTGTACATGTGTGAGGAGGATGTAAGCTGGATGTGTGTTTAGTGGGGGAGGGGGAGGGCAGGNGGGGGGGGGGGAGTATAACAGGGAAGAAAACATCCAGAGATCTGGATTGAAGTTAAAGATTTTTAGATCTTCATAAAGGGAATAAAAACTTGCACACTGCTCTTGCCAGTATCACTTTAGTTTATTCAGCTTTGTCAGAGCTTTATTTAAAGATCTTTATAAAGAAAAGACGTTCTCCCTAAAAAATATTTAGTTGGAATATCTGACTAAGCTTGACATTTACTCTGCCATGACAAGTCAGACGCATTATTTTGTGAATAGTCTGAAAATGTACTTCATTTGTATCACTAACAATTGAGCATACACACGGTGCTTATATCCAGTATGCCTGTGAGGATAGCCTATTTGTTCTGTGTGTTGTGTGTCCATGTGTGTAAGCATAAAAAGCAGTGAGTAGTCTGAGCAGGGATGATTATAATAACGAATGCATATCTGAGCACACATGTCTGATTGATCTATTAAAGAGTGTGTGTGTGACATTTGCACACGAATGCATATCATTATACGCTGATATCAATGTGTGCAAGCCAAGGGATGATACAGATATTGTGCAAACTCACCTCGCTGTAGAAAGGCTCAACAGCTGTCACTTGAGGAGACTGTTGTGATTTATGTAGAATAGATTCAATTTATGAGGAAGGTAAATGGGTGTGAATTGAAGAGAAATTGGATGAAGGGTGGGGGATGGGTTAGTGTTGTGTTTGAGACCACCTAAAGCGAGACCAATTCAAGACCAAGACCGGCGCAAATCGAGTCCCAGTCAAGACCGAGACCGGGAGGGGGACAAGGGGTCCGAGACCTCCCGGTCCAATTCAAGACCATGATTGTAATTTTGTCAAATCACCACCATAATAAGAGTACAAAATGTCCAGTATTTCTGTGTTCATAATTCAAAACAACATGTGGATTCTTTAGACATTCAGAATAGTGAAAAAAGGCATGCAGAGGGACAATAGAGCCATTCTACAATGATTACTAACCCAACACATTCAGGGACAATTGGCCTTCAAAGAAGGGCTAAGGATTTATAAAATAATGATTATAATTATATTATTGTTTTCAATGATGTTCTAATTTAATCTCTTCAGTTTTTGTTAGAAAGGAAAGGGTTTACACCGAGTTATGCTAACTGGATAACAGTTAGCATATGCTAACTGGTTAACAGTCATTCAAGTCCTTGCTAGCTAACCAAATGACACCTGGATCTCTAGCTGTGTATAGCCACCGAAAAACGATATGAGGGCATGACATGACATCCTACTAGCAGCTAGCTAGCTATCTAGCTAACTTTAGGCTCCATGATTTTAGCTTGCTACATAAATACACTAGCATATTAGCCACATTATGACTGACTTGTGATCATTGCCTTTGTTGGTTTGATTGTATTCAAAAGGCAGTCGCGCATCTGAGCTATCTTTGTTGCAGGTGTATGGTAACAGTTGGATAAGATGAGAAAAAAGAAGGAACCCGCGCACTGCTCTTGATAGTATCACTGCTCTTTAATAAGCTTTACGTATCGGCCTTCATCAGAGCTTTTGTGAGTTTTTTTAAATTAGCACCCTTATGTAGAAATAGCTCCACCCACATCGGTTCCATGCATCGAATGGGGTTGGAGTCGAGAGAAAACAAGTAACTGTTACCAAATATAACAATGTGCATTTCATAAATATTCAAATAAAGTGTGTACATAAAACGTATCAAACATGTCTGTAAAACCGTAATGAGGACATCTTCCCACCAAGCAAGTTTTCATAAATCTTTGGTACAGCACAAGAAAAAAGTCAGAGTAATCTGAAATGCCTGCTGATCCCCTCTGAGAGGTCAGGAAGGTCTTTATTTTTTCTAATCTTAGTTTGATTGTATTGACATTCCCAGCCTTAGATACATTTGTCTATTTTTGTCCAGAATATTGAGTAATTGAAACTGAAACGGTGCATCCTGAATGGAGGCAGCGAACAATGTACCAGGCCAGCTGTGATTTACAAGCTGATAGCAACATTTTCTGGACTACCAAGAAATGTATTGGTGAATTATATCAATAATGCATTGAACTGCAGCCATCTATTCTGCCAACAATGCTTTAGTGTACGTCATGGAACGTTGAATCAAATATAACCTATTTTTAAAACCTATTATGAAGTTGGTTTTGTAGCAGAAACTGGGAATTTGATATTTTTGACTGATATTATTGTCTGTTTGTTTCATATCTGCAAAGTAGTTAAAACGCTGCCAGCTCCACTTTAAACTTTAGGTCACCGGTTACTTTGTGTGCTAAACGTGAAATGGTTTTTGCAATGGGATGTAATAGTTGTACATTTGGATTGGGATATGCTTAATGGTTGTGTTTTTGTATTCTTATGATTGGGACCTACTGGCTTATTATGTCCGAGTTTATGGACTGCTTATCCTTTAACATTATGCTGTGTGTGACTGCTGTCTTTCCATTGGACCTATGCAGAGGTGTAGTGGTGCCTGGAGAAGAAGGTATACTCTAATTTTGCCCCCCAAAATTATGAGTTATCAATTTTTCAGATTTTCACTCTCAAAATCACACTTTTTAATTTATAGAAAAATACATATATTTGATGGTCTAAGTCCACAACAATGCTTAAACCATGTCTACGTCACTGATGCAAACAGCACATGATGACAATTGCGCATCACAAATAGCCTACTAACCAACACTTGCATACCCATTGTTGCCTTAGTTAGCATTTACTGGTAGATATCATCACTGGTGATTTTAGCATGTAAATCTTGGTTGGGCAAACAAAAAAGCCACAACACTAAACCAGAAAAGCCACAACACTAAACAATACATGAATTGCACTATAACGGTGACAAACGGTCCCCACAAACTGTTAGGGCCTACATAAAGCTGTCTCAACAGCAGAGTCCCAACACCTTACCACTGCTACCCCTGGCTATCAGCAGAGCCTTGTCTGGCAGCGAAACAGTTCATTCAGCCTCATTTACTGCCTTTAAAAAAAAACATAGCTGATATGGCTGACTTGCTTAAACAAATGTGGTTTCTACTGACAATTGAGATGTACACACTATGACATAAGGGGACGACGAGCGGATAAGAGGCAATCCGTCATTTCGATTAATGATCGAGCTAGGACAGACGTAGTCAATATAACTATTTGTTCAGCACCTTTGTAATGTACAGTGACAGAATTCAGAACATGGGCCGTTCTTACAGTATTCTATCCCTGTACACCAAGTCAGAACCGTAGGATAAATAAAGGGGTCATATAAGCAGACAAAGAAAGCTCTTACAATATTCGATGATGACATTTCTCTAAAACAGGCTATAGGCTAAATGTGCACCACCAACAGCTAACAGTTTACTACACAACATACACTTAGTATTACTTTCTTAGCTACAGTATACATATTACATAATTTACAGTTTAAGTCAGAAGTTTACATACACTTAGGTTGGAGTCATTAAAACTCAATTTTCAACCACTCCACAAATTTCTTGTTAATTAACAAACTATAGTTTTGGCAAGTTGGTTAGGACATCTACTTTGTGCATGACACAAGTAATTTTTCCAACAATTGTTTACAGACAGATTATTTCACTTATAATTCACTGCATCACAATTCCAGTGGGTCAGAAGTTTACATACACTAAGTTGACTGTGCCTTTTAAACAGCTTGGCAAATTCCAGAAAAGAATGTCATGGCTTTAGAAGCTTCTGATAGGCTAATTGACATCATTTGAGTCAATTGGAGGTGTATCTGTGGATGTATTTCAAGGCCTACCTTCAAACTCAGTGCCTCTTTGCTTGACATCATGGGAAAATCAAAGGAAATCCGCCAAGACCTCAGAAAACAAAATTGTGGAACTCCACAAGTCTGGTTCATCCTTGGGAGCAATTTCCAAATGCCTGAAGATACCACGTTCATTGTACAAACAATAGCACGCAAGTATAAACACCATGGGACCACGCAGCCATCATAGCGCTCAGGAAGGAGACACATTCTGTCTCCTAGAGATGAACGTACTTTGGTGACGAAAAGTGAAAATCAATCCCAGAACAACAGCAAAGGACCTTGTGAAGACGCTGGAGGAAACCGGTACAAAAATATCTATATCCACAGTAAAATGAGTCCTATATCGACATAACCTGAAAGGCCCCATCAGCAAGGAAGAAGCCACTGCTCCAAAACCGCCATAAAAAAGCCAGACTACGGTTTGCAACTGCACATGGGGACAAAGATTGTACTTTTTGGAGAAAGGTCCTCTGGTCTGATGAAGCAAAAATAGAACTGTTTTGCCATAATGACCATCTTGATGTTTGGAGGAAAAAGGGGGAGGCTTGCAAGCCGAAGAACACCATCCCAACTGTGAAGCACGGGGGTGGCAGCATCATGTTGTGGGGGTGCTTTGCTGCAGGAGGGACTGGTGCACTTCACAAAATAGATGGCATCATGAGGAAAGAAAATTGTGGATATATTGAAGCAACATCTCAAAACATCAGTCAGGAAATTAAAGCTTGGTCGCAAATGGGTCTTCCAAATGAACAATGACCCCAAGCATACTTCCAAAGTTGTGGCAAAATGGCTTAAGGACAACAAAGTCAAGGTATTGGAGTGGCCATCACAAAGCCCTGACCTCGATCCTATAGAAAATGTGTGGGCAGAACTGAAAAGGCGTGTGCAAGCAAGGAGGCCTACAAACCTGACTCAGTTACACCAGCTCTGTCAGGTGGAATGGGCCAAAATTCACCCAACTTATTGTGGGAAGGTTGTTGAAGGCTACCCTAAAAGTTTGACCCAAGTTAAACAATTTAAAGGCAATGTTACCAAATACTAATTGAGTGTATGTAAACTTCTGACTCACTGGGAATGTGATGAATGAAATAAAAGCTGAAACAAGTAATTCTCTCTACTATTATTCTGACATTTCATTCTTAAAATAAAGTGGTGATCCTAACTGACCTTACTAGGATTAAATGTCAGGAATTGTGAAAAACGGAGTTTAAATGTTTTTGGCTAAGGTGTATGTAAACTTCCGACTTCAACTGTATATAGCGGCATACAATACATTTTTGGACTCCCCTTGTTGTGCTCACTTGAACATGAAGGTGGCATGCCGGTCCTTCGTGGGGAAATTTTGGCAAGTCTGGCATTCTCTGGATTTATGGTTCTTTCAAGACAACGGGGAACACGGAAGGTCAAATCATGATGACGTCAATGATCTTCAGGTCTGAGCTCTAGAAAGAGGCCCGGGTTCCCAACTTGCATGACCGTTTGGATGACCTAGTTGGATGATCATCGGAGTTCGTTCCCAGTTGTCTTGAACGCATTGTAATCAGATTTCCCAGTTCCAAGTTTCCAGTTGTTTTTAGCGCGCAGAAGTCATGCTGGATTGACAGCATGGCCAATGTTGAATGTTTATCATTTTAAGCTTGGAAAAGAAACCCTTAAACCCAGACTTGGGACCACACACCCACTTCACTGAATAGCAGGCTAGTGATTGCTTTGCAATTCTTGCAGTTAGCCACTGATTCCTTCCAAACCACTCATTGTTGAATTGGCAATTTCCAACTTGTTGTTTGATACATTTTATCTAAAATATCCCTTAATTATTTATCTTCATATGACAAGGGTTGAAAAGGATTTGCCAGTAGATTGTCGACTTGATTCATGATGATGACTGCTAGCTTGCTAGCTAAGATTTAGAAAGTATCATGTTGACATGATCAGTCCAATCTAAGCTACTGTAAATATATTGTAATTTGACGTCATTTTATCTGTGGCCAATGACCTTGAGCCTTATCGGATAGGTTCTTCTAATGTAACTCCATGGCAGCACCCAAGGGGTTTGAATTTTCAAGCTCTACGCTTAGACTTGGTGGTGATGTAGTGTCCCCATGAGTGACAGAACACTGAGCCAATCACGGCGCAACTAGAGAACATTACCAACCCCTACGCTCTATATTTTCCGCTGGCTGCCACACCGCCACAGAAAGCACTGAGCTAGGCTGAAACACCTGCATTTTGGAGCTGCCTTAATCAAGAAAGCAAAAAAGAGACCAAGCTTTATTAACTCAATGATTATTTTATTTTACATTGTTTGCAAACTGATATGAGACAGGTATTAATGCGAAATAGCTAAATAGGTGCTAAACAGGTGGGGCTCAAAACACCGAATGACAGGTCACCACTGGATATCATACGTTTAAACATCTTTCCTACCCTACCGGCTACCAATGTCATTCTTCTGTGAGCAGTTCCATGCAAAAAACAGTTGAGAGCTGCCCAGTCTTGCTGCCTGCGGATGATATTCCGCTGAAACGTGTGGAACACATGTGAATATATTTCACGTGCTTTGCAATTGTGTAGGTTACTTTGTGCATTATTTCTCTGTTGTACTATATAATTGATCATTCGTATTCGTGTTTTACAAAACGTGCCCTCTCCTACATGAGTGCGCTGGTATTAAGGTTGTTGTCCTTTCAGAATCACAAACTTGTCACACACTTAAGGCCTATAGGTTCGTCACTGTGCAACATGTCTATAATAGATATAAAGGCTGTTAAGATATTAATGTTTTAAGAAAGGAGTGTATATATTTGGCCTCGGGAAGCGGTTTTATGCTCTGATAATTGAGTTTTCTACTCCGCTGTTCTCGGGAAGAAATTATGAGTCCTCACTGTCCGAAACCGAGTCAAGACGGAGTACAAATGTATCCAACACCGAGATAAGACTGAGATACTAAATATGTGGTCTCGAGACCGTACTCGAGGTTCTCGGGTACTACAGCACTGTGAGGGGCTAAGAAATGAATGAACGTTTGACATAATGAGCAACGGGTGGCAGTGGGGGTTGTGGGACGAGGCAGGCAGTACGTTAATAATCTTAAATACAGACATCTGTTACAGAGAGGGTGGGGGTATGAGTCTGTGTTTGTGTGTGTGGAAAACTCATCAGGCTCTGTTAACTCAGGCGCTCTAGGCCATCTAGGCCGATGGAAAGTATTCAGACCCTTTGACTTTTTCCACATTTTGTTAGGTTACAGCCTTATTCTAAAATGGAATGAATTGTATTTTTTTCAATCGACACACAATACCCCATATTGACGAAGCAAATACATTTTTTTTTTTTTTTTAGAAATGTCTGATAATTTATAAACATTTTAAAAACTGAAATATCACATTTACATAAGTATTCAGACCCTTTACTCAGTACTTTGTTGAAGCACCTTTGGCAGGGATTACAGCATCGAGTCTTCTTGGGTGTGACGCTACAAGCTTGGCACACAGGTATTCAGGGAGTTTCTCCCATTCTTCTCTACAGATCCTCTCAAGCTCTGTCAGGTTGGGTGGGGAGGGTTGCTGCACAGCTATTTTCAGGTTTCTCCAGAGATGTTCGACCGGGTTCAAGTCCGGGCTCTGGCTGGGCCACTCAAGGACATTCAGTGACTTGCCCAGAAGCCATTCCTCCGTTGACTTGGCTGTGTGCTTAGGGTTGTTGTCCTGTTGGAAGGTGAACCTTCACCCCAGTCTGAGGTCTTGAGCTCTCTGGAGCAGGTTGTCATCAAGGATCTCTCTGTACTTTGCTCCATTCATCTTTGCCTCGATCCTGACTAGTCTCCCAGTCCCTACCGCTGAAAAACATCCCCACAGCATGATGCTGCCACCACCATGCTTCACCTTAGGGATGGTGCCAGGTTTCCTCCAGACCTGACGCTTGGCATTCAGGCCAAAGAGTTCAATCTCGGTTACATCAGATCAGAGAATCTTGTTTCTCATGGTCTGAGAGTCTTTAGGTGCCTTTTGGCAAACTGCAAGCTGGCTGTCTTACACTGAGGAGGGGCTTCCGTCTGGCCACTCTACCATAAAGGCCTGATTGGTGGAGTGTTGCAGAGATGATTGTCCTTCTGGAAGGTTCTCCCATCTCCACAGAGGAATTCTAGAGCTCTGTCAGAGTGACCATCGGGTTCTTGGTCACCTCCCTGACCAAGGTCCTTCTCCCCCGATTTCTCAGTTTGTCTGGGCGCCCAGCTCTTGGAAGAGTCTTGCTGGTTCCAAACTTCTTCCATTTAAGAATGATGGAGGCCATTGTGTTCTTGGGGACCTCCAATGCTGCAGAATTCTTTGGGTACCCTTCCCCAGATCTGTGCCTCGACACAATTCTGAGCTCTACGGACAATTCGTTCGACCTCTGACATGCACTTTCAACTGTGGGACCTTATTTAGACAGGTGTGTGCCTTACCAAAGTATGTTCAATCAATTGAATTTACCACAGGTGTAATTGAATAAAGTTGTAGAAACAGCTCAAGTATGATCAATGAAAACAGGATGCACCTGAGCTCAATTTCAAGTCTCATAGCAAAAGGTATGAATACTTATATAAATAAGGTATTTCTGTTTTAGTTTTTTTTTTTATACATTTGCAAACATAAAAAAAACTGTTTTTGCTTTGTCATGATGGGGTATTGTGTGTAGATTGCTGAGGGAAAAATATTTAATCAAATTAAATCAAAGTTTATTTGTCACGTGCGCCGAATACAACAGGTGTAGACCTTACAGTGAAATGCTTACTTACAGCCTCTAACCAATAGTGCAAAAAAAAAAAGGTATTAGAAATGTAACGTAAAGCCTATGGTGTGGAAAAAGTCAAGGGGTCTGAATACTTTCTGAAGGCACTGTACATATTGCACTTTGGTGGAATTAAACTGACTAAACCTACAAAAAATGAAGACGCATCTCTATGAAAACAGAAGTCCAGCTACCACAAGTTGGTTCTTACCCCTGTGCAATATAGAATATGGACAAACATACAATATGATTAACATATGCTTACAACAATTCAGACCAAGAAAATGGTCAACGATTCAGAATCAACTCTGGAGTATACTGTAGCTACTTCCGTATACACTACAAAAGTATGTGGACACCCATTCAAATTAGTGGATTCGGGCTATTTCAGCCATACGTTGCTGACAGGTGTATAAAATCGAGCACACAGCTATGCAATATCTATAGACAAACATTGGCAGTAGAATGGCCAGTTCTGAAGAGCTCAGTGACTTTCAACGTGGCACCATCATAGGATACAACTTTTCAAACAAATAAGTTCGTCAAAATTCTGCCCTGCTAGAGCTTCCCCGGTCAACTGTAAGTGGAAACGTCTAGGAGCAACAACGGCTCAGCCACAAAGTTTAGGCCACACAAGCTCACAGAATGCGTAAAAATCTTCTGTCTTCCGTTACAACTATGATTGCACATTTTGGGGAATATTCAGAGGTGGAAACTTTCTGTGGGGATATATGAGAATTAACGGAAATATATGCAAATTAATATTAATACCATTTAAATGTAGATGTTTTTTGCATTGGATATATTTCCCATATCACATGGAGACAGAAACAGAAACATTTTACCTTATCATAAGTAGACATAATTGCAAATTATTAAATCCTTCCAATAGTTAAAAACATTTTTTTTTAAAACAATTTAGTTACGAATTGAACTTTAATTAAATGAGTTGACTCTTCACATGGGATGATTTCACTAAACAACGAAAGAAAGGTAATATTGAATGATCCCCAATGATCCATCGCATCTCCCAAAAAACGTTTTCAACATACATCTGTAAAATGATAGTCTAGAAACTAAAGCTTTGGTTGTCTTCCTCTCTGGCTTCAATGTTTTCTCCCTGTACCTCCTCAATGTCCACCTCTTGAACATCAGACTCTGAGGACTCATCTTCACGGTCACTTTCCAACCCTGTTGAGGATGGCTCGTTGTCAGGCTCAAAAAGCCTCAAATTTGCCCGGATGGCCACCAATTTTTCAACCCTTGTATTGGTCAGCCTGTTGCGTGCTTTGATATGTGTGTTCCCAAACAAGGACCAGTTGCGCTCTGAGGCGGCTGATGTTGGTGGCATTTGCCCTCATCCATTTGGCATTTGCCCTCATCCAGGCCAAGGTGGCGAGACATGGTAGTGATGACACCATAGGCTTTGTTGATCTCTGCACCAGACAAGATGCTCTTGCCAGCACACTTGGGTCCAACATGTACGCTGCGGCGTGTATGGGCTTCAGGCAGAAGTCTTCACCCTTTTTGATGTATATCAGTGAAGTGGGCAGGGCAGTACGGATTTCTTCTCTTACATCTGCAAGCAGAGTCTAAACATCAGACAGGATGGCATTGTCTCCCTCAATCCGTGCAATGGCTACTGCTATAGGTTTCTGGAGTTTCAGGCTGCTTACCACTCTCTCCCAAAATACATCATCCAGGAGGATCCTCTTGATGGGGCTGTCCATATCGGCAGACTGTGATATGGCCATTTCTTGGAGAGACTCCTTCCCCTCCAGGAGACTGTCAAACATGATGACAACACTACCCAAACGGGTGTTGCTGGGCCGCTTCAGGGTGGTGCTCTTATTCTTCTCACTTTGCTTGGTGAGTTAGATTGCTGCCATAACTTTATGACACTTCACATACCTAACCATTTCCTTGGCTCTCTTGTAGAGTGTATCCATTGTTTTCAGTGCCATGATGTCCTTGAGGAGCAGATTCAATGCATGAGCAGCACAGCCAATGGGTGTGATGTGAGGGTAGGACTCCTCCACTTTAGACCAAGCAGCCTTCATGTTCGCAGAATTGTCTGTCACCAGTGCAAATACCTTCTGTGGTCCAAGGTCATTGATGACAGCGTTCAGCTCATCTGCAATGTAGAGACCGGTGTGTCTGTTGTCCCTTGTGTCTGTGCTCTTGTAGAATACTGGTTGAGGGGTGGATATGATGTATTTAATTATTCCTTACCCACAAACATTTGACCACCCATCAGAGATGATTGCAATACAGTCTGATTTCTCTATGATTTGCTTGACCTTCACTTGAACTCTGTTGAACTCTGCATCTAGAAAATGAGTAGATAAAGCATGTCTGGTTGGAGGGGTGTATGCTGGGCGAAGAACATTCAGAAATCTATTCCAATACACATTGCCTGTGAGCATCAGAGGTGAACCAGTTGCATACATAGCTCGAGCAAGACATTCACCAGCATTTCTCTGACTACGTTCCTCCATTAAGTAAAAAAAATCTCTGGACCAGTGGAAACGCATTCTCTGGAGTGATAAATCCCGCTTCACCATCTGGTAGTCCGACGGACGAATTTGGGTTTGGCGGATGCCAGGAGAACGCTACTTGCCCCAATGCATAGTGCCAACTCTAAAGTTTGGTGGAGGAGAAATAATGGTCTGGGGCTGTTTTTCATGGTTCGGGCTAGGCTCCTTAGTTCCATACAATGACATTCTAGACAATTCTGTGCTTCTAATTTTGTGGCAACAGTTTGGGGAAGGCCCTTTCCTGTTTCAGCATGACAATGCCCCCGTGCACAAAGTGAGGTCCATACAGAAATGGTTTGTCAAGATCGGTGTGGAAGAACTTGACTGGCCTGCACAGAGCCCTTACCTCAACCCCATCTAACACCTTTGGTATGAATTGGAACAAGCCTAATCGCCCATCATCAGTGCCCAACCTCACTAATGCTCGTGGCTGAATGGAAGTAAGTCCCCGCAGAAATGTTCCATCTTGTGTAAAGCCTTCCCAGAAGAGTAGAGGCTGTTATAGCAGCAAAGGGGGGACCAACTCCATGCCCTTGATTTTGGAATGAGATGTTCGACAAGCAGGTGTCCACATACTGTTGGCCATGTAGTGTAACTCTACTTTTAGAGATATACTGTGCATCTCCTAATGATGAAAAGCAGCTAGAGGAAAGAGTAGCATAAATAATTCCTCTTGTATGACCCCAAATAAATAGAATTGTTTAGTAATTCTACAATAGTGATTCTATTTCTATGTACGACCCAACCCCAGAGAGCCTTGAATATATAGACAGACCGAGCATGACTGGGGAGGTGTAACAGTGACATACTGAAGACAGACTTTGATTACAGGTTGTTGGCACGTGTGTGTGCGTGCGTGGGAGATTTCCTGTCTTTGTTTGCGTTTGTGATTGTACCTCTGTTTCTGCGCCTGCCTTTGTTACTTTGTTAATCTCTTTGTGCGCCTGAGTGTTTTTGTATGTCTGTGTGAGTTTCTTTTTGTTTGCATCTGCGAATAGAGATCTAGCCTATATATCCACCGCTGTATTTTCTGTGCTCTAAGGATCTCTGTTAGTGTGTGTGTGTGATGTGGAGGGAGAGATGAGGGAGCGGAGAGAAGAGGGGGGATGGGGTGGCAGGTTGATTATGGTCCCAGGTCTCGTTGCCAGAAGACAGTGGGGACGAGGGATGCCTGGTTGCTAGGTAACCGGTGCGATGCAATGACCAGTGCTGTGTGATGGAGAGGAGGGAGGAAAATTGTCATTGTGCCCCCCCATCTTCCCTCCCTCCTTCCTTGTAAACGCTCTTGAAAAATACAGAGATGGTCTCCACTGATATATTTACCGTTCAGAGTCCCTGCTTTTCTGGAAGACAGGCAGAATGGATTTGAGATAAAACAGGGAGACATATGTCACCCTCTTTACTTCAGCCCGTTTGGGGCTTATTGATACAGTGAGTGAGTGGAGGGGACAAGAGATTATGAGCTGTTCTCTGGTTTGGAAGAGGGTAAGAAAGGAGGGACAAATGTGATGAAGAATGTGATTAACAGGGATGTGCACACCCTGTCTCTCCTATCATCTCCCATCCCACATTCACACTGCTCAATAAATGCAAGTTTGTGTCTGAGTGTGTGTCTGAGTGTGTGTGTGTATGCACAAGCATCTGTAGGGTGATTTGTGTGTTTGCATTGAGGGGATGGGGTCAGTCGTGGGGGAGGGGTCTTGCTGTGATTTGATTGGATAATCTATGGATTTAATATCTCATACTGTAATCCTAGTGAAATCCTTTTTGGCATCACAGAGGGAAAGATTAACTGTGCTCATGTCGATGTGAGCAAGAGAGTGTCTATTCATATGAGACTACCAGGAACAGACAGTGTATGTGTGCAAAGACTGCCTATGTGGACATTTGTGTTTGTGCCACTGTGTTTGTTGAGTTTGAAAAATAATCATAATGTCTCCTGTATATTTGGATTTGAAAAAGGACAACATGAACATTTAAAGCTAAAATGGGTCACAGATGGGTTTGGCCTTTGGCCGTGTTTAATCTGTGCTGTTTTTAAAATGAGCCTGTTGATTTGCGGAAAAAGAGAAAATATAGAAGAGAAAAATATTAAAGTGGCTCAGCTCGCACAGTGGAACAGAAGGAGACATTTTCTTGGTCCCTACAGTATCTGCCCTTGAGGCAGCAATTAACTCAACAGGCACCGTCCCTTGTCCTTTTGTCCCTACAATTCCAGTTCTCCCCCAGGCATCCTTTCTCCCTCACGGCATACACATCTAATAATCCCACCGTCTCTCGACCTAGTACCACCCTTTATTCCTCATAGTTTTTTTCTCTCCTTCATCCATCTCTTTTTTTCTCCTACGCACGATGTTCTGGGTAACCTTGTTTACCTGCTGTGGATCTCATCACAAGGTTGTCATGGTGACCACAATGCGAGGTGGAGACTTTGTCAGAGAAGCGGGGCTGGTTGCCATGCCGACCTCGAGTGCCACTGCCTTGTTGGCCTCCACTTCTCCAAGCTCCTGCTCTTGTATATTCTAATTCCATTATCTTGTGCTCCGCTTCTCATCTCCTTATCACAACCGTGGTAACCGTGGAAGCACTCAAGTCATAGATAGACTAACCTAGCGTTTATATGAAATATACTTTGTAATATTTTATTCTGGAAATATTATATCCTAAAATTCGATTTGAGACATTTGTTGTATCATGATTAGGTTGTGTCGTAAAAGTCGAAGTTGTAAGTAATAAGATGTGATATTTTGGTTTTGTTCTGTAGTCTTTCACCCGATGCAAATTAGGACTGCATTTATTCCGAAACTCATTTAGTGGATGACTTTGTCCAAGGTGACTTTGCCGAACATTTGAGGCGTGTAGAAAAACCTCACCTCTGAGCACAAAATTATATTCTATTTACTGACTACCGGGAACATTCACAATGTAAAAATGCATTTTGATTACTGCTTTCAATCCTTCCCGGTAAACAGGTGCTTCTTAATCCACATGGTCATCTAATTTATTGTCGTAATCAATGGGACACTCTCCATTAGAAAACCCAAGGCCTGCTGGTGATGATGTTTGTGCATGCAGGTGGCAAGTGTCTAGCCAACACTGATCAATACTGTCTCCTGGTGACCAATCACAGCTGATCAATCAGAGACGGGGAATCAGTGACTGACTCAAATGTCACCAGCTCCATAATTAAGACCTTATTAAGCCACCGTTAACACACTGTGACTTTGCTCTGCTCCTCTCTGCTCGCCAATCCCTGTCCTCTCTGCATCCTCCACCTGCTCCCCTTCTCAGTGCACCACCACACATTTGAAAGAGAGTATTGAAGTGCCTAGCTAGACCTGCATCATTATAAGGATTGTGTCAATGGTCCACAAAAGTCATTTTTGTGGATTGTGTTTTTATGTGTGAAAGGTTGTCTGTTTCCTTCTTTGTTTTGGTTGCTCTTTCCTCACTCTGATTCTATCCATTCCTCTACAGCTCCTTCCCCCTCTCTCTCTGTTCAGAATCTCCCACCATTCTAATCCAGCGTGCTTCTGGAATCCGGATTAGCCAGCGAGCGTTCTTAATCTTATCACTTGCCTAATCCCGCGTGGTTGTGTGTGTGTGTGTGTGTGTGTGTGTGTGTGAGAGAGAGAGAGAGAGAGACACTCACTCGCTGGGAGGGAATATAATTGATAGGGAATGAGAGGAGAGGAAAAGAAGAACAGTAAGCCAGGAGGGTGATGGGAGTGGCCAGCTCATATTCCAGCCCTTTCTTGTGTTCTACATACACAATATATGTGCAGTACCAGTCAAAAGGTTGTACACACATACTCATTCAAAGGGTTTTTCTTTATTTTTACTATTTTATACATTGTAGAATAATAGTGAAGACATCAAAACTATGAAATAACACATATGGAATCATGTAGTAACCAAAGATGTGTTAAACAAATCAAAATGTTATATTTGAGATTCTTCAAAGTAGCCACCCTTTGCCTTGATGACAGCTTTGCATACTCTTGGCATTCTCTTAACCAGCTTCATGAGGTAGTTACCTGGAATGCATTTCAATAAACAGGTGTGCCTTGTTAAAAGTTAATTTGTGGAATTTCTTTCCTTCTTAATGCGTTTGAGCCAATCAGTTGTGTTGTGACAAGGTAGGGGTGGTATACAGAATATATCCTTATTTGGTAAAAGACCAAGTCCATATTATGGCAAGAACAGCTCAAATAAGCAAAGAGAAACGACAGTCCATCATTGACTGACCTTCATGTCTTAGTAATCTGGAAAATTTCAAGTAATTTGAATGTTTCTTGAAGTGCATTCGCAAAAACCATCAAACGCTATGATGAAACTGGCTCTCATGAGGACCACCACAGAAAAGGAAGACCCAGAGTTACCTCAGATGCAGAGGATAAATTCATTAGTTAACAGCACCTCAGATTACAGCCCAAATAAATGCTTCACAGAGTTCAAGTAACAGACACATCTCAACATCAACTGTTCAGAGGAGACTGCGTGAATCAGGCCTTCGTGGTCGAATTGCTGCAAAGAAACCACTAATAAAGGACACCAATGAGAAGAAAAGACTTGCTTGGGCCAAGAAACATGAGCAATGGACATTAGACCAGTGGAAATATGTCATTTGGTCTGATGAGTCCAAATTTGAGATTTTTGGTTCCAACCGCCGTGTCTTTGTGAGATACAGAGTAGATGAACGGATGATCTCCGCATGTGTGGTTCCCACCATGAAGCATGGAGTAGGCATGTGATAGTGTGGGGGTGCTTTGCTAGTGACACTGTTGGTGATATATTTAGAATTCAAGGCACACTTAACCAGCATGGCTACCACAGCATTCTGCAGTGATACGCCATCCCATCTGGTTTGCGCTTAGTGGGACTATCATTTGTTTTTCAACAGGACAATGACCCAAAACACACCTCCAGGCTGTGTAAGGGCTATTTGACCAAGAAGGAGAGTGATGGAGTGCTGCTTCAGGTGACCTGGCCTCCACAATCACCCAACCTCAACCCAATTGAGATTATTTGGGATAAGTTGGACCGCAGAGTGAAGGAAAAGCAGCCAACAAGTGCACAGCATATGTGGGAACTCCAAGACTGTTGGAAAAGCATTCCTCATGAAGCTGGTTGAGAGAATGCCTAGAGTGTGCAAAGCTGTCATTAAGGTAAAGGGTGGCTACTTTGTAAAATCTCAAATATAAACTATATTTTGATTTGTTTAACACTTTTTTGGTTACTACATGATTCCATATGTGTTATTTCATAATTTTGATGTCTTCACTATTATTCTACAACAAAGAAAATAATACAAACAAAGAAAAACCCTTGAATGAGTAGTTGTGTCCAAGGTTTTGACTGGTACTGTATGTAAAGTACATATGCAAACAAACAAGAATCTTCATAATTATGGATGTGCCTTGGGATAAGAGCACCATGTAATGTGGGCTTTCTATTTCAGATGAACCGGCCCATTCAAGTGAAGCCAGCAGACAGCGAGGGCAGAGGGGGTAAGAGACACCCCTCCATAGCAACCCCTGTTCAAACAACACCTGAAGAGAATTGCAACTGTTCAATCAACACCTTTCCAAAACACCTGTCTAACGTGTTACATTTTTGAAACAACAAACTACAATGTTTCAAGACAAAACCCTGAAATGTCTTCAGCCCAGCTTCAACAAAAATACCCACTCGTCACTGCTGCTAAGCAACACCTGCTTCTAAACAACACCTCTAGAAATTCCTCCTAACGCCCTCTCTTCGTTCCTGTTTTGGCCCCTCACCTCACATTCCCCTTAGAAGACAGGAAGCTGTTTGTTGGCATGCTGGGGAAGCAGCAGTCGGATGCCGACGTGAGGAAGATGTTTGAGGAATTTGGGAGCATTGAAGAGTGCACAGTGCTCCGCGGGCCTGACGGCACTAGCAAAGGTAGCTAACACTATTACTGCAACACTGACCACTACAACGTCTAGCCTTACATCAACACCACAACATCAACACCAACAGCACTCAAATATTACCATTAAGGTCAGGAATCAGTCACATCCAAACTCGTGACACTACAAATATAGATGCTTAATTTTCTGTGTTTGTTGTATGAGGCATGACTAATTTATAATTTTATTTAACTATTATTTTACCAGGTAAGTTGACTGAGAACACATTCTCATGTACAGCAACGGCCAGGGGAATATAATGATGCAATATGTTTAATAGGTCCTAGTTAATAATGCTCAACGCGGTTTATGAGCTATGATTGATGAAGCAATGCATGTTTTGTGGACCACAGTTAATGACGCAGCTATAACTAATGAAGCGCCGATTGTCTGATGCATTTTCTAGGGTTATGTTTTGTCACGTGAGGGGAGGCCATGGGTTTGACGATGTGTCATGTTTTGTAGGCTGTGCCTTCGTGAAGTACCAGAACAACCCAGAGGCTGCGGCAGCCATCAACACTCTGCATGGGAGCCGCACTCTACCGGTCAGTCTCTCTCTTTCACTCTCTCACACACACACACACACACACACAGTAATTTAGACAACATAGGGACTCATCAAGAGTTAAACACTGCTACCGTCAGACCTACACAAACACTCCATAGCCTACTGTAATTTATAGGAGTTGAGAACATATTTGTGGAATGCCCTCATCAGTCCTCGTGTTAGGGATATAGGTAATTTGGTTACAGTGATGTGTGTAATTTTCACGGTGTAATATCGGTAATCTCTCCCTGCAGGGTGCCTCCTCCAGCCTGGTGGTGAAGTTCGCCGACTCTGAGAAAGAGCGAGGGATAAGGCGCATGCAGCAGGTGGCGTCCCAGCTGGGGGTCATCAGTCCCATGACCTTACACCTCGGGGCTTACAATGCCTACACACAGGTAGTGAGTGCTAGGAGTACTGAACCCCAAACACAGGCATTATGCAGAGATTGTAATACACAGGCCAACACACTGGTAGTAAATTGCTATGTCCCAAATGGCACCATATTTCTTATATGGGTCAAAAGTAGTGCACTACAGTGCATTCGGAAAGTATTCAGACCCCTTAACTTTTTCCACAATTTGTTAGGTTACAGCCTTATTAAAAAAACATCCTCATGAATCTACACACAATACCCCATAATGGCAAATCGAAAACTGGTTTTTAGAAATGTTTGCAAATGTATTCAACATTTTAAAACAGAAATACCTTATTTACATAAGTATTCAGACCCTTTGCTATGAGACTTGAAATTGAGCTCAGGTGCATCCTGTTTCCATTGATCATCCTTGAGATGTTTTCTACAACTTGATTGGAGTCCACCTTTGGTAAATTCAATTGATTGGACATGATTTGGAAAGGCACACACCTGTCTATATAAGGTCCCACAGTTGACAGTGCATGTCAGAGCAAAAACCAAGCCATGAGGTTGAAGGAATTGTCCGTAGAGCTCTGAGACAGGATTATGTCGAGCCACAGAGCTAGGGATGGATACCAAAACATTTCTACAGCATTGAAGGTCCCGAAGAATACTTAACTAGAAGAAGTTTACATTCTACATACATTCTTAACTGGAAGAAGTTTGGAACCACCAAGACTGATCGGGGGAGAAGGGCCTTTGTCAGGGAGGTGACCAAGAACCCGATGGTCACTTTGACAGAGCTGGAAGAACCTTCCAGAATGACAACCATCTCTGCAGCACTCCACCAATCAGGACTTTGTGGTGGAGTGGCCAGACTTTGCTTGGAGTATGCCAAAAGGCACCTAAACAAGATTCTCTGGTCTGATGAAACCAAGATTGAACTCTTTGGCCTGAATGCCAAGCATCACGTCTGGAGGAAACCTGGCACCATACCTACGGTGAAGCATGGTGGTGGCAGCATCATGCTGTGGGGATGTTTTTCAGCGGCAGGGACTGGGAGACTAGTCAGGATCGAGGGAAAGATGAACGGAGCAAAGTACAGAGAGATCCTTGATGAAAACCTACTCCAGAGTGCTCAGGACTGGGGAGAAAGTTCACCTTCCAACAGGACAACAACCCTAAGCACACAGCCAAGACAACGCAGGAGTGGCATCGGGATTAGTCTCTGAATGTCCTTGTGTGGCCCAGCTAGAGCCCGGACTTGAACCCAATCAACATCTCTGGAGAGAACTGAAAATAGCGGTGCAGTGACGCTTCCCATCCAACATGACAGAGCTTGAGAGGATCTGCAGAGAAGAATGGGAGAAACTCCCCAAATACAGGTGTGCCAAGCTTGTAGCGTCATACCCAAGAATACTCAAGGCTGTAATTGCTGCCAAAGGTGTTTCAACAAAGTACTGAGTAAAGAGTCTGAATACTTTTTGAAAAAATGTGTAAAAACCTGTTTTTGCTTTGTCATTTGGGGTATTGTGTGTAGATTGATGAGGGGAAAAAATTATTGAATCAATTTTAGAATAAGGATGTAACGTAAAAAAAATTGGGAAAAAGTCAAGGGGTCTGAATACTTTCCGAATGCACTGTATATGGGGAATAGGGTTCCATTTGGGATGCATACTGACAGTGAATGACATCGAAGGACTCCCTCTTTCTCTCTTTATTCTTTGTAGCTGGTGCAGCAGCAGGCTCTGGTGGCCCAGTCGGCGTATTTGTCTCCTGTGTCCACCATCACCATGCAGCAGTTGGCTGCCCTCAACCCCAGCAGCCTCATTGCCACGCCCATCGCATCACTCACTACCTCAGGTAATAAGAAGCTCCCATCCTCTGCCACTTCATCCCCTCCCACAGGATTCTCTGCAGTTTCTCTTTATTCTTTATACAGTATATATTTTGTTTTTCTGGAGTCTTTGCCCCATATATTTCTACCTTTGATACTATTTTATTGCATTTGTTATTGTAGTTGTTTGACCATGTCTGTCTGTCCCCTGAATGGTCGTCCCGTGCAGGTACCAGCACTCCGCCCAACATGGCAGCCACACCGGTGCCTGCTCTGCCTCCTCCACTCAACTACCCTCCAGTGCCAGCTCCACCCAATGGACAGCCAGCATCTGAAACCCTGTACACCAATGGAGTTCATTCTTACCAAGGTATCTCACTCAATCTGATGAAAGCAAAGTCAGAGTATCATTATGAAAATGTAATCAAATGAACCTTATCTAGGATTTTGGTTTGTTTACTAAGAATCCTGATGCACGGCACCCAATGCTATTTGGAGCATGTAAGCAGCCTCCAAAAAGCCTGTTTGTACAGCAGTTGATAAAGCATGCTGTTATTTTTCTATTTGATTCTCTCTCTCAGCTCAGAGTCCAGTTTTGGATCCTATTCAGCAAGCGTACGCAGGGATGCAGCACTACACAGGTGGGACAGTAGTGAGTCCGTTTGAGTCCCTAAAATTTCCCAGAGGGAATTTTAGGTTTGAAATGCCCTCTCAACAGTCCTTAATGTTTACTTATGCGAACACACCCACAGCAACCTACCCTGCTGCCTATGGCATGGTGGGGCAGCCATTCCCACACCAACACACAATGCTTGCACAGCAACATCAGCAGCCTCAGCAACTGCAGCAACGAGAAGGTAATTTCTACCTACTTGTCCTATGAATTCTCACTTTTGACTATTTTCAATGTTGTTTTCCCACAAAGTTTACACTGCCTCAATCACTACCTCACCCTGATAATCTCAAGTCACGTTAGAACCCCTCAGGGAGACTTGATGGTCTAACGTTCCACTGCATTCTTCTTCTTCTCAGGGCCTGAGGGGTGTAACATCTTCATCTATCACCTGCCTCAGGAGTTCACTGACTCAGAGATGCTGCAAATGTTCATTCCCTTCGGCAACGTCATCTCAGCAAAGGTCTTTGTTGACCGTGCCACCAATCAGAGCAAGTGCTTTGGTGAGTGATGGTGATGACAATGAACGCGTCCCAAATGACAAGATATACCCAATGTAGTGCACTACTTTTGACCAGGGCCAATAGGGAATAGTGTGCCACAGTCAATGGTGATAATGAGGAGGCAGTGCTGGGAAGGATTGCTCCCTTCTTGTAGTATTAATACTTTCACAGAATTGTCTATAACTGTTTGCTTGTCTTCAGGTTTTGTGAGTTTTGACAACCCGTCCAGTGCTCAGACGGCAATTCAGGCCATGAATGGTTTCCAGATTGGCATGAAGAGACTCAAGGTGCAGCTTAAGAGGCCGAAGGATGCCAACCGACCCTACTAAATGAGGTGAGCAAGGGGGGATGAGAATGAAGGGTGAGATGGAGGGTCAGGGGGATTGTCAGGCAGTGGAAACTGTGTTAAAGGTAGGTTATGGCAGGGTTATTCATCTTATAACCTAAGAGGGCCGAAGCCTGCTGGTTTTCTGTTCTACCTGAGAATGAATTGCACCCACCTGCTGTCCCAGGTCTAAATCAGTATCTGATTAGAGGGCAACAATGAAAAAATGCAGTGGAATTGGCTTCGAGGTCCAGAGTTGAGTTTGATGGTGTTATGGGATAAAGGGAGAATTTAAGGTTTTAATTTTGTGGAAGCTCAGTATTAAAATGATAAAATACACTACATTACCAAAAGTATGTGGACACCTGCTCGTCGAACATCTCATTCCAAAATCATGGGCATTAAAATGGAGTTGGTCCCCCCCTTTGCTGCTATAACAGCCTCCACTCTTCTGGGAAGGCTTTCCTCTAGATATTGGAACATTGCTGCGGGGACTTGCTTCCATTCAGCCACAAGAGCATTAGTGAGGTCGGGCACTGATGTTGGGCGATTAGGCTTGGCACGCAGTCGGCGTTCCAATTCATCCAAACAGGTGTTAGATGGGGTTGAGGTCAGGGCTCTGTGCAGGCCAGTCAAGTTCTTCCATACCGATCTTGACAAGTATACATTTCTGTATGGACCTCGCTTTGTGCACGGGGGCATTGTCATGCGGAAACAGGAAAGGGCCTTCCCCAAACTGTTGCCACAAAGTTGGAAGCACAGAATCGTCTAGAATGTAATTGTATGCTGTAGTGTTAAAATTTCCCTTCACTGGAACTAAGAGACCTAGCCTGAACCATGAACAACAGCCATTATTCCTCCTCCACCAAACTTTACAGTTGGCACTATGCATTGGGGCAGGTAGCGATCTCCTGGCATCTGCCAAACAGATTCCTCCGTCGGACTTCCAGATGGTGAAACGTGATTCAGCACTCCAGAGAACGCGTTTCCACTGGTCTAGAGTCCAATGGCGGCGAGCATTACACCACTGCAGCAAACGCTTGGCATTGCGCATGGTGATCTTAGGGTTGTGTGTGGTAGCTTGGCCATGGAAACCCATTTCATGAAGCTCCCGATGAACAATTCTAATGCTGACATTGCTTCCAGAGGCAGTTTGGAACTCGGTAGTGAGTGTTGCAACCAAGGACAGATGCGCTATGCGGTCCTTTTCTGTGAGCTTGTGTGGCCTACCACTTTGCGGCTCAGCTGTTGTTGCTCCTAGACATTTCCACTTCACAATAACAGCACCTACATTTCTGCAGAAATGTGTGAACTAACTTGTTGGAAAGGTGGCATCCAATGACGGTGCCAAGTTGAAATCACTGAGCTCTTGAGTACGGGCCATTCTACTGCCAATGTTTGTCTATGGAGATTACATGGCTGTGTGCTCGATTTTATACACCGGTCAGCAACGGCTGTGGCTGAAATAGTCTAATCAACTGATTTGAAAGGGTTCCCACATACTTTTGTATATATAGTGTAAGTGAACCAGGTCCACATGTGAGTGAGGTGACAGTCTTCTAAAAGAAGTAATTGTTTAAAAACTTTAGACAAAATCATAGGACTACTTGGTTTGTTGAGATATGGCCATAACACTGCCATGACAAAAGGGTTGACAAAATGTTTAATTATTCAAAAGTAGATTTTAAATAGTCCAGACAAATATAACAAGTGTTGTATGATTGGGTTGAAGACAATAACTATTATACGTCATTAATTTATTTTGTACTTTTTATTTATTGTTTTTGTGCTGTGTCATATGTCATTTTCCTGAAAAAACATCATACCACAGTCAAGACTGTCCTGTCCATACATATATCGTGGAGACTACGTGGCTATGGTTGCCTAGCAACCGCTAAAACCCCCTTCCTCTCACAGAGTTGTAAGTTAATTGGCCTGTGTTGGTTGCTGTGGCAATATTGCCTGTGATGGTTGCCATTAGCAATTTTATTTTTGACCGTTGCCTTTATTCACCATGCTCAACTGCATGGCGAGTTGCTGTGGCGACCATGAATTGTGTTTGGTGCATTGTGAGTTTCCTCTCTTATTTTGTCCTGTTTTGCAAACACTGATCAATTATACTGTCACTGTACTTGAGATTTTGTAAGCAATTGATTATCATGACATGCTATTATATTTTTTTGTAATATAAGTATTTTATTGCACAGAGCAATATTAAGCATTAACCCTAAATCAAACATGGATATAAATATTTCCTTAGATGGATTTTGTTTTTGATTAGTTTCCTTTTGTTGTTTGTCATGATTATCATTCTTACATATCCCCCACGTTTAGTTGGTTAGTGTTTTAGTTTCTGGGAGTGCAGGGTTTTTGTGAGGTTGTAATTGAGTCCAAGTGACTTTGCCTGAACTTTGTTTGTTTTTGGTATGACTCATTGTGAAAATAAGTATGTGTAGCCTACCTACAAATTAGTGACGTAATGATGCTGTGTGTACCTGTGCGGATCCACATAAAAGTACTTGTGTGTATTAATAAATAAAGTAGTGTGTGTGGTTTTGTGTGTGTACCAAGTGAGACACTAACATTTCATGTGAGGGTTTTGGGTAAAATTGTATGGTTGTCATTGTGACACATCACACGTGCTGCTGACTGAGGTACAGCATTCCTCTGTAGGAATTCTGGGTTACTACAAATTTCCAATCAAACAAAAAGCCATAGGCTACGGTCTCATGTGCAACCTTTTGATATAAACTGCTTATTTTAGAGGATGAGTTTGAAAATCGTCCTCTGTCATCTTTTAAAATGATTTAATAAGAATGTATCTTTTTTGACTCAATTGTTTGGTCAATGAGATTTAACATTAGATTAGAAGATAATTAAAAAAATGCCACCCAGAATTCCTATTGTGCATGTTTGGAATTTATTTGCCTGCCAAAACAAGACAAAAAAAAAATATTAAATAAGAAATGCACATCAATGCAGCAGTATGGTTGTCACTGTGTGAGTTGCATGTACCCTAGGCGTGCTTGTATGGTTAAAAATGAGGACATCCATGTGATATCTGTGGAACCAATGTGTTTGAAGATGTTTCTCCCACACTGCAGACTGTGAACATAATAAATATACAGTGGGGTCAGAAATGATTGACACCCTTGATAAAGATGAGGAAAAATGACTGTAGAAAATCTATAATTAAAATACTGACCTATATTCTATGCTCCAAAAAATTGTAAAATTGTATTATTTTATACTAATACTGCTCAGGGAAATATTTTGTTTAACAAGTAACTTTTTTTTTCTTAAGAAAAGGTAGGGGTTCAAATGATTGACACCCCTGTTTTCAAAACCTTTCAATACCTCACCTTGCGAGGATAACATCACTGAGCCTTTTTAAAAAATGTTTTAAGGGAGGGCACATTGGGAGGGATCTTAGACCATTCATTCGTCCATACCAGGTTTGCAACCAGGTTTGTCAGGTTGGGTAAAGTTCATGATGCCGTTAAACTTAACAAGGCTCCAGGACTAGTTGAAACAAAATAGCTTAGGGGTAGGCCTTGTCAAAGAAGTCAACGGCATCATAAACTTTACCCAGTACCAGGATATTTTAGCCAAAAACCTGGTTGACTCTGCCAAGAGGCTGAAACTTAGCCACAAGTGAATATTCCAGCAAGACAATAACCCCAAGCACTGAAGTAAACATCAAAATCCACAAAGAAATGGTTAATTGACCCCAAAATCTAAATTTTACAATGGCCATCTCAGTCTCCAGACTTGAAACCCATTTAAAACCTGTTTGAATTGAATAGAGTAGTCCATAAGCGCAGACAACGGATATCAAGCATCTGGAAGGATTCTGAATGGATGAATGGTCTAAGATCCCTCCCAATGTGTTCTCCAACTCATACCAAATTGTAGAAAAAGGCTCAGCGACTTTATCCTCGCAAAGTGAGGTATGAAAACAGGGGTGTCAATCATTTTGACCCCTACCTTTGAGGAAAAAAAGAATTACTTGTTAAACTAAATCTTTCTCTGAGAAATTATATTAGTAGAAAATAATGTAATTTCTCCATTATTTTGAGCATACAATACAGCTCAGTGTTTGAATTATTTAATTTATACAATTATTTTTGCTCAGCTTTATCAAGGCTGTCAATAATTTCACTGTATATGGTCTTCTAAACTATTTTAATAGTTGTATTCATCCTCTCTCTTTCTTTCTGTCTCTCTCTCCCAGGGAAGATATGAGTTCTACCAAGAAACTACTTCCGGCATTTTGGTTTCGCCCAAACCGTATAGCAAAGGAGCAACAACACTTCTCGAAAAATAAGAAAATATATGTAGCTTCTAAAAATCAGCAACAACAGAATAAAACAAATGTGGTGGGTGGTTCGGAGTACACATGCCATTCCACAGCTGGATTCAGTCATTATGCACAGTACCAGTCAAAGGTTTGGACACACCTACTCATTCAAGGTTTTTCATTATTTTTGCTATTTTCTACATTGTAGAATAATAGTGAAGACATCAAAACTATGAAATAATACATATGGAATCATGTAGTAACCCAGAAAATATATATATTTGAGATTCTTCAAAGTAGCCACTCTTTACCTTGATGACAGCTTTGCACACTCTTGGCATTCTCTCAACCAGCTTCATGAAGTAGTCACCTGGAATGCATTTCAATTAACAGCTGTGCGTTGTTTAAAGTTCATTTGTGGAATTTCTTTCCTTCTTAATGCGTTTGAGCAAATCAGTGTTGTGACAAGGTAGGGGTGGTATTCAGAAGATAGCCCTATTTGGTAAAAGACCAAGTCCATATTATGGCAAGAACAGTTCAAATAAGCAGAGAGAAATTACAGTCCATCATTACTTTAAGACATGAATGTCAGTCAATCCAGAAAATGTCAAGAACTTTAAAGTTTCTTCAAGTGCAGTCGCAAAAACCATCACGCGCTATGATGAAACTGGCTCTCATGAGGATCGCCACAGGAAAGGAAGACCCAGAGTTACCTCTGCTGCAGAGGATAAGTTCATTCGAGTTATTAGCCTCAGAAACTGCAGCCCAAATAAATGCTTCACAGAGTTCAAGTAACAGACACATCTCAACATCAACTGTTCAGAGGAGACTGCATGAATCAGGCCTTCGTGGTCGAATTGATGGTTTGGGATGAATTGGACCGCAGAGTGAAGGAAAATCAGCCAACAAGTGCTCAGCATATGTGGGAACTCCTTCAAGACTGTTGGAAAACCATTCCAGGTGAAGCTGGTTGAGAGAATGCCAAGAGTGTGCAAAGCTGTCGTCAAGGCAAATGGTGGCTACTTTAAAGAATCTAAATTCTAAAATATATTTTGATTTGACTAACACTTTTTGGTTACTACATGATTCCATGTGTTATTTCTTAGTTTTGATGTCTTCACTATTATTCTACAATGTAGAAAATAGAAAAATTAAGAAAAACCCTTGAATGAGTAGGTGTGTCCAAACTTTTGACTGGTACTGTACAAACTACTGTCAGCTACAAGGTCTACATGAAAAAGCATATCACTTATTCTAATGAACAGGGTTTCACTGTATAGTGTGGTCTGTGGTACATAACTTAAGAGGGAAGGGCAATGTATGGGGATGGAGAAGTGGGATGGTAACCTTATTGGGGAAAAAACGCTATTCTGTATGATTACCATTGGTCGAATTGGTATGTAGATTTAGTTTATTATTTGAAATTAAAGACGAGGAGTAATTAAACAAGAACAATCAACTTCTCACTGTACATATCTTTGTTTTAAATGGAGTCAAATAATGCAAAAATGTGTAAGTTATTACAGCCACTACTATTGTTATTGGCATAGGGGTGTGAGGGATGGGAATTGGGTGGAATTTTTGTATCTTAATTTTTTACTTTTAATGTATTTTATGCAATTGAAGAGGGAGATATGGCTATTTTTTATTTTAGAAAATAGAATATTCCTGTGGTCAACAGTACAAGACTATGGATACACGTATTGTAGAATTTGTAATTACATAAATGTAATTATCAAAATCTTAATTGTTTCATTATTTATTCTCTACAATTGCTGTTTTAAAACATATGTCTTTAAAAAAAATAAAGTACAATTTCAAAAATGATGTGTGCATGTGCATTGGTGTGTAACAGAGCTGTGGGTTTTTATATATACAGTTGCGGCCAAATATATAGACACCCTTGCACTTTTCTTAAATAAGAAATTGAAGAAAATGTTTGGTTTCCACACCTTGTTCAATTTGAAACATTGCAGAACCAAATTTATTTTTGTAAACTTAAGTTTACAATTTGAATTTAGAAAATAAAGAAAAATAGATTGTACAAAATTGTTACCCTGGAACTAGTACTTGATTGCACATCTTTTGGCCAAGATACAGTAAATGCCAACAAATGCACCTTCACCACAATCAAAGAAGGGGGAGGTTTGATAATGCTGTGGTGTTTCTTTGCTGCCTCCAATTTATATGGCCCCACAGGCAAAAAAAACACCTGAATAGATACTGTCATTGGGTGGAGTACAGTATTTGTTCTGAGATCACCTGGAGTTTGCTGCTCTACAGGGCCCAAGAAGTAGAGCATTCTAGTCATTGAAATAGAACTGTGAAGTGCAGAGAAATATGTGTAGAAATATGCTGCAAAGGGTAACACCCAGGCTACTGCTAAAAGGTAGCCTACTCCACCATTGGGTCGTTCCATGTCAGTCATGACATCCACCATCTCAAATTGTTCTGAAACCGTTTCTGTAGTTAGAAACGCATAAGATTAGCATTCCTGCAACATTGTTTTGTTGAAATATAATTATCTGAAAAATTCTGCTAATTGATGGTGCCCAAATTGAACATTTTAATTTACTAGATTCAGATAATATTCAATAAATACTGTACCTAAAATTATATTTGGAGCAAACTTTTTTCTAACAATGAGTAAGACATGAGGAATCCAAAATAAATGGACTCCCCAAGCCAATCCCACATGAATCCTATAAATTAAAGTGGCCAATTTGGGTGCAATCAAATTATACTTCAACAAAATTGTTGCAGAAATGCTAATCTTATCGGTTTCTAACAGAAACTATTTTAGAGATGGTGGGTGTCAAATCTCTTTCTTGTTCTTTTTTAGGTGAAAAAACCCCATTGCAATATAGTAAGACACAATTTAAGGATTATTGTATTAGGGGTATACAACACTGAGATTCCCATTGGCCTAGACCTAACGTATCTATATCGAACCTCCAGCGGCATAGCTAAACTAGTTTGTACTGGAGGTCGATCTGATGGTCCATTGAAAGCATGGCAAACTTATTTTCAACCAACGTTAACCTGGCAATACTTTCTTCATTCTTGATTTGCAAGGAATCAGCGTCTTATAAATGTCTGTTTCTAGTTCCAGGAGGAACTCCAAAAACCAGAGAATATTCTGAAAAATATAATTTTGATGGAACTAGTCATTTCTAAGCAACGTGGCCATGTGTAGGAGAAGATAACATGTCACAGCACAACCTAAACAACACAAACAAAGACCTATACACATGCAGGAGGCATTTCTCACTCTGTACAAAAAGTGTATATATATATAATTTAAAATTTTATTAAAATGTTTTACTTTTACCCATTTTTCTCCCCCAATTGGTAGGTACAGTCTTGTCCCATCGCTGCAACTCCCCTACGGACTTGGGAGAGGCGAAGGTCGAGAGCCATGCGTCCTCCGAAACACGACCCTGCCAAGCTGCACTGCTTCTTGACACACTGCTCGCTGAACCCGGAAGCCAGCCGCACCAATGTGTTGGAGGAAACACCATCCAGCTGGTGACCGAAGTCAGCTTGCAGGCGCTTGGCCCGCCACAAGAAGTTGCTAGAGCGCGATGGGACAAGAAAATCCCGACCAGCCAAACTCTCTGCTAACCCAGACGACGCTGGGCCAATTGTGCGCTGCCTCATGGGTCTCCTGGTCACGGCCGGCTGTGACACAGCCTGGGCTCGAACCCGGGTCTGTAGTGACGCCTCAAGCACTGCAATGCAGTGCCTTAGACCGCAGTGCCACTTCTTTATATTTCCTCGTTATCGGAGTTCTACCTGCAACTGGAAACAGGCGTTTATAAGACACCGGTGCCTTACAAATCGAGAAATAAGGAAGTATCACCAAGTAAAGGTGAGAATTGCTCCCCTATCCATAACCCATTCTAAGCTAATACCCTGTACAAAGTAGGCCTACAGGAATCTAAATAGAGCTATAGGCCCTGCTTTTTCACTCATATTGCAGCCTTGGCAGTCTACCCAGACTCCTTGCTCTGGCCAAACTCTACACCACACCATTAGTTTCTTCTCCGGCAATGGGTCTTCGCAACCCCTTCATGGAAAGTGAACACATTCGGGGACGTCTGATTGGTCCAGAAACCAATGGGTTGGGCCAGAGCCAGAACATATGTGGGTAAAGCAGCGGTTTTAAAATTAGTAATTGTCTTTGATACTCTGATTGGTTAGAGATTATCCAATTGCTGATGACTTTTGTTTTGTACAACGCCCCTCCTCACTACAAACCACTTCAATGGTGGTAGTCTGACTAAAGTATGTAGCAAAAGAGAGCAGTGGAATAATTTATTTTGAGTTGTCATGTTAATTGCAGCCTAGATAATAGGCTACAATTAATTTAAAGATTTTGTTTAATAATGTGATTCTTTCTAGCTCTAACACCAACAATTTGTTTCATAGTCATTTATTACAGGTCAGCCCCACAGATTCTCAGCAGATCTTCAGATAAAATGTACACAGGTCAGTGCGTGAAGCCAAAGATTGTTATGGAAATACGCGGGAGGGGGCGAGATCAGGTGGGACCATTCTAGCCAATGAGAGGGCTTATACGCGTGTGAACAACGGTGTATAAAGAGAGAAATATGTTTTTTTGTTGACAAAATTCGACACTCATTGACTTCCATACAAAAAAAATCTCTCACTTCGTAGGCTTATTTTTCATCGACAGATTTTGGTTGGAGTAAAACCTCTCGCTTCGCCTCTTCCTAGGCTCAAAACTGAACTGTGGCAGAGAAGGAAGAGGCGAAGTGAGGGGGATAACTGGGCCCAAAATCTGTTCTCCAGCAGGTGGCATTTTTCGTTTTTGCTCACCAGGTGAGATTAGTATTTGTATGGTGGTCAATGAGTTTTGAATTTGTTTAACAAAATAATGTAATGGCTTATTTTTTACTTATTTGGTCGAATAGAAATGTCGTAATCATTTAGGTTGTTACGAGTGTATGGATTGAAGTAGGACACACGTGACATCCTGGCAACTTTGAGAAAAAAACGATTGGAATTGTCTGGTAGTCACTAGTTAGTCAAGCCCAGCCTATTTCTACAATTTATCTACTTAAAATGTCATTGTAAACTTAACCTTAATGACATTGCTAACCTTATACCTAAACATAAATTAAGACCAAAAAGCAAGTTTGTTTTCATATTTTTGGGGGGGCTGTGGTAATTTGTGGAAACCGGTGTGCCTGTTCACACGCATTTCTGCCTTCTCATTTACTAGAATGGTCCAACCTGAATTTGCCTACTGACGACTGCCTTCAATTTTTGGAAGAAATGTATTTTCATTGTTAGAGCCGCCACTAGAGTATCTGCTCAATATAAAGGATCATCTGTCGACTGCGCTAAGGCTTGGCAGATGCGTCCCAACAAGTCCAAGCGTTTTCGCATGCCGTAAAACGTCACTTTAAATAGCCTGATCCCCGCCACTCCCACTGTCCCGACTCCTACCCTTACCTCCGTGCTCCTACTCTACCATCTTCTACTCCCATTCACTTTGTCCCAATGAGAAACCGGGCTAACCGACGCACATTCCCTGCAAACATCTGTCATATTGCTCCGGGCAAGTAAATTAACTGTTCCGGGCCCTCATCCCAACAAAAAGTATAAGTATTTCATAAGGGAGGAAGTTCTACAAGCCAAGGGGAAGCATTACAATTTCCTCAAATGCAGACAATTGGCGATGATCGAGAGGCTGGATAACAATCTTCACTCCAGCCAATTTTCATAATCAATTTGGATGATCGCTGATGGCGTCGTCGGCATAGAGCTCAATTGCTTATTCTATAGGGGACATACAGCAATATTCCAGGGGCGGTAGGAGTTTCCGCCTTTTCACACTGCGGCGAATAGGCCTACCTGCGTGAAAGATAAAACGGAGGTAAGTTCCCACCGTTATATGGAACTAGATGTGATACAGGTTTTGTTTTGTGTTCTTGCTATTGCCATTTTAAAACAGGCTACGTTGGACTACTCACCTCGCCTTGTTAGTATTTTAACATTCACTCTCCCTTGGATAGTTAGTCCCCTGAGATGCCCGCCTATAATGGCTTTTCCGCAAACTTGTCACCCCCTTGCCACACAAAGAGAGGAATATACTTGAATGTTTTCAAACTATTTCAGGGTGACAGAACCTCTTGTCAACTCGAGTTTGTCCGAATAGGCTACGTGCTGATCTAGTGGTGATGTTTGTTTAGGAACACTGATAAATGAAGGTCATGGGTTTTAAATGCAACCATGAACTATCGCACAATAACAGTTCGGAAAGAAGAAAATCGTGAAAACGAATGCTTTGGACGTCCTTTGTTTTACTTTGGTTTTGGAGGGAATAGCCTATAACGAGATATAACCTACAGATGATGAAACGTAAAAAGTCCCACACCCTAAGGAAAGTTACCGGAAATGTTTAGAAGGGTGTGATTGCGGCCCGCAATTCGGAGCGTTCCTGCATTTGCAGAACCCCCTCTTTATTGGGTCCAATTGTATTAGTGGACCAATATAGATGTCTGTAGCACGGACAACCATTTTTTTAGCACCTCTGCTTTTGTTAAGTATTAATTTACCATCCTTACAAACCACTTGATGTACATGTACATTACTGTATTGTACATAGGCTGGTCATCTAGGTTTGTACCTGTATACTTTCCATCGCCATGAAGAAAAACAATACACAATACAGTAACTGAGTACATTGAGACATCAAGTGGTTTGTGATGATGTGGCTCAGTTGGTAGAACGTGCCGCTTGCAATGCTAGGGTTGTGGGTTCAATTCCCAAGGGGGACCAGTATTAAAAAGAGGGCCTCCCGAGTGAAGCAGCAGTCTAAGGCACTGCATTGCAGTGCTAGAGGCATCACTATAGACCCAGGTTCAAGCCTGGGCTGTATCACAACTGGCTGTGATCGGGAGTCCCATAGGGCGGCGTACAATTGGCCCAGCGTCACCCGGGTTAGAGGAGGGTTTGGCTGGGGGCTTTACTTGGCTCATCGCGCTCTAGCGACTCGTTGAGGCGGGCCGGGTGCCTGCAGGCTGACCTCGGTCATAAGTTGAATGGTGTTTCCTCCAACAAATTGGTGCGGCTGGTTTCCGGGTTAAGCGGGCGGGTGTTAACTTCTTAGGGAGTGGTGGTGTGCTAGCGCCCCACTACCAGGTGAAATGCAAGGCGCCAAATTCAAAATCCAAAAGTTGAATTATTAAACATGCACCAATATACAAGTGTTTCATAGTCATCAAAAGCTCTGCTTCTTGGCAAATCACAGCGTTGTCAGATTTCAAAAAGGCTTTACGGCGAAAGCACCACATTTGATTGTTTGAGGGTAGCACCTTCACTATTTTTCCATTACCATGAATTGATTAGCCTTCACGGTTCACACAAAACACATTTCACAGCGAAAACAAATCAATTACCTGTTGAAGAACTTCTGCTGATGGCTTCCCAAGTGTCCAACGAAGACAATCCATGGTTCTTTTGTTAGAAAAAGTCATGTATTATATCCATAAATCTGTTTTGTTCGTGCGTTATAATCAGAAACTACAGCCTCCACTCGTCCATTGAAACGTGAAGAGAACTCGTTCAACTTGTCCAAGAACAATCAAAAATCATTTTAAATGTATCCTTAGGAACACTTTTATGTATATTTACTATAATAATTCAACCGGAATATAAACTGGGCTATAAGAAAGGAAAAAACCACAGAGCGTGCTTGGCGAGAGCGCGCGTCCTCTTCTATTGACATCTGAGGGGACACTTCCTGATTCCTCTTCTTCTCTGCTCTAATAGCATCAAAAAAAATCTGAACAGTGTCTCGAGACTGTTGACATCCAGAGGAAGCGATAGGTACTGCATTCATATGCCCTTATATGGGCATTTTCATAAGGGAGGGGTTCCCAATAAGGCCCTCTGTCAAAACCACTTTTTCCAGGACAGAAATTCCTCGGGGTTTCGGCTGCCATATCCGTTCTGTTTTACTCACAGACAAATGGTTAACACTTTTAGAAAATTCAGAGTGTTTCCTATCCAATGGTACTACATATGTGCATATCCTATTTTCTGGGCCTGAATGGGAGGCATTTTACTTTGGGCCCGCCAGGGTCTCCAAAACGGTCACCTCGTGCGCTACTCCCTAAGAAGTTAAGAAGTGCGGTTTGGGGGGGTCATGTTTCAGAGGACGCATGACTTGACCTTCGCCTCCCTAGCCCGTTGGGGAGTTGCAGTGATGAAACGATTGAAATTGGGGTGAAAAGGAGGGTAAAATACACAACAACAACAAAGTATGACAAAGAATTGCAGCTCCCCCAAACTACTTCCTGCGGCTATGGCTAGGACACCAGTAGACAGTGTCCTTCGCCCCGCCTGCCGAGCACTGCTTTCCCACAGTTCTGTTAACGTTAGCATGAGGGCAGGTGCTTGGCAGGCATGGGCGATGGACACTGTGTACTAGCTAGCTATAACATTATATAGGTGAGAGGTGGGGGTGACACCGTTAGGTAGCTAGCTAGGACACCGGTCGACCATGTCCTTCGCCCCCGCCTGCCGAGCGCTGCTTTCCTGCAGTTTTGTTAACGTTATGGGGAGGGTGTTTGTGTCTATTTATTACATCACTTCCTTACAGTATTATTGTAGTTTTTTGTTTAGGCTATGCCATCACTGTGGTATAATTAATGTGCAATATTTCATCATTACTTAAAATATGAGTGATTTTTATTTTATTATGTTAACCTGCTTCTCTGTGTTGGAATGGTGTGGGCATACCTCAACAACAGAATGTTGTGGGCGTATACCAATCTTTTAAATGCTAGTAAAACTAAGTGCATGCATTTCAACCGATTGCTGCCGGCACCCTCCCGCCCGACTCTGGACAATTCTAATCTAGAACATGTGGACAACTACAAATACCTAGGTGTCTGGTTAGACTGTAAACTCTCCTTCCAGACTCACATTAAGCATCTCCAATCCAAAATTACATCTAGAATCGGCTTCCTATTTCACAACAAAGCCTCCTTTATTCATGCTGCCAAACATACCCTCGTAAAACTGACTATCCTACCGATCCTTGACTTCGGCGACGTCATTTACAAAATAGCCCCCAACACTCTACTCAACAAACTGGATGTAGTCTATCACAGTGCCATCCGTTTTGTCACCAAAGCCCTATATACTACCCACCACTGCGACCTGTATGCTCTCGTTGGCTGGTCCTCGCTACATATTCGTCGCCAAATCCACTGGCTCCAGGTCATCTATAAGACAAAACGGATGGCACTGTGATAGACTGCACCAAATTTGCAGAGTAGAGTGTTGGAGGCTAATTTGTAAATGACATCGCCAAAGTCAAGGATCGGCAGAATAGTCAGTTTTACGAGGGTATGTTTGGCAGCATGAGTGAAGGAGGTTTTGTTGCGAAATAGGAAGCCGATTTCTAGATATAATTTTGGATTGTAGATGATTAATATGAGTCTGGAAGGAGAGTTTACAGTCTAGCCAGACACCTAGGTATTTATAGTTGTCCACATATTCTAAGTCAGAACCGTCCAGAGTAGTGATGCTAGGCGGGCGGGTGCGGCCAGCGATCGGTTGAAGAGCATGCATTTAGTTTTACTAGTGCTTAAGAGCAGTTGGAGGACACGGAAGGAGTGTTGTATGGCATTGAAGCTTGTTTGGACGTTTATTAACACAGTGTCCAACGAAGGGCCAGATGTATGCAGAATGGTGTCGTCTGCGTAGAGGTGGATCAAATAATTACCCGCAGCAAGAGCGACATCATTGATACATTTGAAGTCATACATTTAAACTCAGTTTTTCACAATTCCTGACATTTAATCCTAGTAAAAATTCCCTGTCATAGGTCAGTTAGGATCACCACTTTATTTTAAGAATGTGAAATGTCAGAATAATAGCGGAGAATGATTTTTGTTCTGCTTTTATTTCTTTCATCACATTCCCCGTGGGTCAGAAGTTTACATACATTCATTTAGTATTTGGTAGCATTGCCTTTACATTGTTTGACTTGGGTCAAATGTTTCGGGTAGCCTTCAACAAGCTTCCCACAATAAGTTGGATGAATTTTGGCCCATTCCTCCTGACAGAACTGGTGTAACGGAGTCCTGTTTCTAGGCCTCCTTGCTCGCACATGCTTTTTCAGTTCTTCCCACAAATCTTCTATAGGATTGAGGTCAGGGCTTTGTGATTGCCACTCCAATACCTTGACTTTGTTGTCCTTAAGCCATTTTGCCACAACTTTGGAAGTATGCATGGGGTCATTGTCCATTTGGAAGACCCATTTGCGACCAAGCTTTAACTTAATGACTGATGTTTTGAGATGTTGCTTCAATATAGCCACATTATTTTCCTACCTCATGATGCCATCTATTTTGTGAAGTGCATCAGTCCCTCCTGCAGCAAGCACCCCCACAACATGATGCTGCCACCCCCGTGCTTCACGGTTGGGATGGTGTTCTTCGGCTTGCAAGCCTCCCCCTTTTTCCTCCAAACATAACGATGGTCATTATGGCCAAACAGTTCTATTTTTGTTTCATCAGACCAGAGGACATTTCTCCAAAAAGTACGATCTTTGTCCCCATGTGCAGTTGCAAACTGTAGTCTGGCTTTTTTTCTGGTGGTTTTGGAGCAGTGGCTTCTTCCTTGCTGAGCGTCCTTTCATGTTATGTCGATATAGGACTCATTTTACTGTGGATATATATACTTTTGTACCTCTTTCCTCCAGCATCTTCACAAGGTCCTTTGCTGTTGTTCTGGGATTGATTTTCACTTTTCGCAGCAAATATGTTAATCTCTAGGAGACAGAAGCATCTCCTTCCTGAGCGGTATGACGGCTGCATGGTCCCATGGTGTTTATACTTGCGTACTATTGTTTGTACAGATGAACGTGGTACCTTCAGGCGTTTGGAAATTGCTCCCAAGGATGAACCAGACTTGTGGAGGTCTACAAATGTTTTTCTGAGGTCTTGGCTGATTTCTTTTGATTTTCCCAGCAGCGCATGAGGTGACCGTTTTGGAGACCCTGGCGTGCCCAAAGTAAAATGCCTCCCATTCAGGCCCAGAAAATAGGATATGCACATATTTAGTACCATTGGATAGGAAACACTCTGAATTTTCTAAAAGTGTTAACCATTTGTCTGTGAGTAAAACAGAACGGATATGGCAGGCGAAACCCCGAGGAATTTCTGTCATGGAAAAAGTGGTTTTGACACATTGCTCATTTGGAACCCCTCCCTTATGAAAATGCCCTTATAAGGGCATATGAATGCAGTACCTATCGCTTCCTCTGGATGTCAACAGTCTCGAGACACTGTTCAGATTTTTTTTAGATGCTTTTAGAGCAGAGAAGAAGAGGAATCAGGAAGTGCCCCCAGAGATGTCAATAGAAGAGGATGCGCGCTCTCTCCAGGCGCGCTCTGTGGTTTTTTTCCTTTCTTATAGCCCAGTTTATATTCCGGTTGAAATATTATGCTATTTCTACATAAAAGGGTTCCTAAGCACACATTTAAAATGATGTTTGATTGTTCTTGGACAAGTTTATAGGTATAAGTTGAACGAGTTCTCTTCACGTTTCAATGGACGAGTGGAGGCTGTAGTTTCTGATTATAACGCGCGAACCAAACTGAGATTTATGGATATAAAACATTACTTTTTCTAACAAAAGAACCATGGATTGTCTTCGTTGGACACTTGGGAAGCCATCAGCAGAAGTTCTTCAACAGGTAATTGATTTGTTTTCGCTGTGAATTTTGTGTGAACCGTGAAGGCTAATGAATTCATGGTAATGGCAAAAATATGTTAGGTGCTACCCTCAAACAATCAAATGTGGTGCTTTCGCCGTAAAGCCTTTTTGAAATCTGACAACGCTGTGATATTGCCAAGAAGCAGAGCTTTTGATGACTATGAAACACTTATTGATTGGATTTTGAATTTGGCGCCTTGCATTTCACCTGGTAGTGTAGGGAGTGGGGCGCTAGCGCCCTAGCGCACCTTGCTGCTTCTTAAGAGGTTAACAAGAAATTTGTGGAGTGGTTGAAAAACGAGCTTTAATGACTCCAACCTAAGTGTA
>QNTS01000491.1:674125-710736 GCA_003317085.1 Hucho hucho | reverse complement strand
AACATGTTGCTGCATCTAATGTTCCTCAATGTTAACATGTTGCTGCATCTAATGTTCCTCAATGCCAACATGTTGCTCCATCTAATGTTCCTCAATGTCAACATGTTACTTATATCTTTTTCATCTCTTGACATCGTAATAAGGGCATCAGGAAAGTGCAGACATTTCATGTTACTGCATCTAATGTTCCTCAATGTCGACATGTTACTGCATCTAATGTTCCGCATCTAATGTTCCTCAATGTTAACATGTTGCTGCATCTAATGTTCCTCAATGTCAACATGTTACTGCATCTAATGTTCCTCAATGTCAACATGTTGCTGTATCTAATGTTCCTCAATGTCAACATGTTACTGCATCTAATGTTCCTCAATGTTAACATGTTGCTGCATCAAAAGTTACTCAATGTCAACATGTTGCTGCATCTAATGTTCTTCAATGTCAACATGGTACTGCATCTAATGTTCCTCAATGTTAACATGTTGCTGCATCTAATGTTCCTCAATGTTAACATGTTGCTGCATCTAATGTTCCTCAATGTNTGTGGAGGGAGCTGAAGGTTCGAGCTGCCAAACGTCAGCCTCGAAACCTTAATGACTTGGAGAAGATCTGCAAAGAGGAGTGGGACAAAATCCCTCCTGAGATGTGTGCAAACCTGGTGGCCAACTACAAGAAAAGTCTGACCTCTGTGATTGCCAACAAGGGTTTTGCCACCAAGTACTAAGTCATGTTTTGCAGAGGGGTCAAATACTTATTTCCCTCATTAAAATGCAAATCAATTTATACAAATTTTCACATGCGTTTTTCTGGATTTTTTGGTTGTTATTCTGTCTCTCACTGTTCAAATAAACCTACCATTAAAAGTATAGACTGATCCTTTCTTTGTCAGTGGGCAATACAAAATCAGCAGGGGATATACTTTTTTCCCTCACTGTACAAAAAAACCCCCATAATGACAAAGCAAAAACAAGTTTTTAGAAAATGTAGCAAATGTATTAAAAACAATATTACATTTACATAAGTATTCAGACCCTTTACTCAGTACTTGGTCGAAGCAGCTTTGGCAGTGATTACAGCCTTGAGTCTTCTTGGGTATGAAGCTACAATCTTGGCACACCTGTATTTGGGGAGCTTCTCCCATTCTTCTCTGCAGATCCTCTCCAGCTCTGTCAGGTTGGATAGGGACCGTCGCTGCACAGCTATTTTCTGGTCTCTCCAGAGATGTTCGATTGGGTTCAAGTCCAGGCTCTGGCTGGGCCACTCAAGGACATTCAGAGACCTGTCCCAAAGCCACTCCTGCGTTGTCTTGGCTGTGTGCTTAGGGTCGTTGTCCTGTTGGAAGGTGAACATACGCCCCAGTCTGAGGTCCTGGGCGCTCTGGAGCAGGTTTTCATCTGGAGCAGGTTTTCATCAAGGATCTCTCTGTACTTTGCTCTGTTCATCATTCCCTCAATCTGACTAGTCTCCCAGTTTCTGCCGCTGAAATGTGACCCTTGACATTCAGGCCAAATATTTAGATATTGGTTTCATCAGACCAGAGAATCTTGTTTCTCATGGTTTGAATGTCTTTAGGGGCCTTTTAGCAAACTCCAACTGGGCTGTCATGTGCCTTTTACTGAGGAGTGGCTTCCTTCTTGACACTCTACCAAAAAGGCCTGATTGGTGGAGTGCTGCAGAGATGGTTGTCCTTCTGGAAGTTTCTCCCATCTCCACAGAGGAACTTTGGAGCTCTGTCAGAGGGACCATCCGGTTCTTGGTCACCTCCCTGACCAAGTCCCTTCTCCCCGATTGCTCAATTTGGCCGGGCGGCCAGCTCGAGTCTTTGTGGTTCCAAATTTCTTCCATTTCAGAATGATGGAGGCCACTGTGTTCTTGGGGACCTTTGGTGATGCAGAAATGTTGTGTTACCCTTCCCCAGATCTCTGCCTCGACACAATCCTGTCTCAGAGCTCTACGGACAATTCCTTGGACCTCATGCCTTGGTTTTTACTCTGACATGCACTGTCAGACTCTGGGACCTTATATTGACAGGTGTGTGCCTTTCCAAATCATGTCCAGTCAATTGAATTTACCACAGGTTGACTCCAATCAAGTTGTAGAAACATCTCAAGGATGATCAATGGAAACAGGATGCATCTGGGGTCAATTTTCAGTCTCATGGCAAAGGGTCTGAATACTTATGGAAGTAAGGTATTTCTATTTTTTATTAATTTGCCAAAATGTCTAATAACCTGTTTTCACTTTGTCATTATGGGGTATTGTGTGTAGATTGATGAGGACATATTTTATTTAATCCATTTTAGAATAAGGCTGTAATGTAACAAAATGTGGAAAAAGTCTGAATACTTTCCGAATGCACTGTATATGTGATCTATGTGTTCCAAGGTAACGGAATTGCACTGAGACTTAGATTGTTCACTTAAAATGTATGCCAAACAAAAACTATTTGATTTCACAGTTTAACAAACCATAGAACTCTGTGCACAAGGCCTACTTTACAAAAACACATTTACTGGAAGAACTGTGCAGATGCAAAATATGGTCAAATAATTTGAGTAAAATCTCCCTCCATTTGTTGTCTCCACATTTTCCAAAAACTCAGAAACATGAGTCAGAAACATTATTTCTATTGTCAAAATTGACTGCATAGTTTAAATAGGATAATTTTTGTGATTAAGTCAGTCTCATCTAAAACAGAGTTTGGAACCTCTGTGCGTCACAACGAGTAAATTAATATTGATTTTGGATTACAATTATGTCAACAAATCATGCCCGCTTTTGCCAAGCTCCACGTGCAAATCACCCCTCAGCCCACTTTGCTTCCCTTCATTGAATGGGGCTTCATTGTTTCATATCCCCCAATCAATGCATTCAAAGCAATCCGCTATATGGATTGACCACGCAATGCATGTTTCCAGCAGGATACACAGCCAACCACTACGGTTTACATGCCCTTCTGAAGGACCCTATAAGTGGTTGGAGTTCATTGGTCCCCATTGGTGGTGAGTATACTGGTAGCTGGACCATAGACTGCTGGTTAAGTATTTGGTTGTGTATATTTTGATCATCATTATTACTATCATCGCTAGCATAGCTGATGTTAGCTAGCTACCAAATAGCTAGCTAGCTACCTAACTAGCTAGCTCAATACAACTCAGATTTGGCTTGGAAACACAATAACATTTCAAAAGAAGGCAAATAATTAGTAGGAAAACCTTTTGTCATGATTGTGATGTCACCAGACTGACTTTAGATCACCGCATTTTAGCTAGCTAACATTAGCATTGCTAGCTATTTTTGACGAACTTTGCTAGTAAAAGTAATGGCAACATTGCCATCGCTCTAAAGTAAATTTCACGACATCATTATATGGCAAAGCTGTTTCCTACTAACATCTTTCACATGCTAATTATTTCTACATATATAAAGGTAACCCACATCCTTACTTTGACACATTTGAGAAACCCATTATGAAAGATAATTTATGTAAACTGACACTGTTTGTTGCTTATTTTCTTCGATGCATATAATGTCCAGGGCATAACCTAACCTGTTGGAACCAGCCTGGTCGTTGTGTTCAGCATTCTATTACACTTCACTTTTTATGATATCTGAAGTGAAATAGAAAGGTGAACTCATCAATCTGGTTGGTTCCACCAGGCTAATCATAATAATGTAGTCAGTGCTCTCTGTGTGTGTGTGTGTGTGTGTGTGTGTGTGTGTGTGCGTGCGTGCGTGCGTGCGTGTGTGTGTGACCGACCAGTATCTTTGATGAGGGGCCAGGAGCTGATCTACGCTGCTATGCCAATGGGGCTCTGGCAAATACCTCACCTCCAGCCTTACATCTTGCCTGCTCACCAGTGGTCGTCGATGGGGAGAACAGAATTAGGTATGTTTAGTCTGAGTTGTTCTGCACCAGGATTCTGCACCAGGATCAGGGAACTCCTGTTGTATACAGGACACCACACAAGAAGGTATGACCACTCTAACATGTTTACAAAGGTAGCCCCATTACCACCAGATGAAATGTGAATCGTTTCAGGAAACTAGGCATATGAGAGGCATTTGAATGTAAACATACATTTTTTATCAAAATGCCTTTTTTGGCAGAAATGCCTTCTGGAACATTGTTGTATTCCATCCACGAATACGAATAAAATTGTTAAATTATGAGCCTAGTTGGTTTAGCCACGGAAAAAGACAGGAACCCTCCCGCTAGCCAGGATTGGCTGAGATAATGGATGGGCTGGACATGCCGGGAGACGAGTTTAGATTGGTCTGCCATATAGCTCAGTCGTTTTATTGCAAGTTAAAGCATACTGTTAGTTCGCTAGCAAACGTTAGCTTGCTGGCTCACTAGCTAATGTTACGTGTATGATCTGTGTAGTAATATTATTCGAATCAGAAATCCATTTGCATGGCTAATTATAGCCTAATGTTAGCTAGGTAACATTGAACCTAGTTTGTTAGCTTTAGCTACCTGCAGATTCATACTACAGCTATGACAATGTTTGTATTGGTAGTAGTATGAGTTTAGCTAGCTAGCTAAACAAAAGACTCCACTTCAGCCAGATTATTACATGACCCATCAAGTTAGCCAGTTGTGTCTGGGGGGGATTACGGTTATCTATTATATTTCATGAACATGTGTACATGTCTAGACAATAGTGACCCATCCACTTAGATATATGTAGTTGGGAGGTTGGTTATAGCATTTCCTTCACATGACCCATCAATTTAGACAAGTGTGTCAGGTAAGCATCATCTAATAATTGTAAAATATTTATAAAATATTTTTATCTGGACACTTTCTGTTTTTAATTTTGCTACTATACAAGTAACCATTTCACTGTACCATTTACACCTTTTCTATCCTATGCATGTGACAAATAAACTTGATATAGTGCGTGTTTTACTTGAAATAGCGCGTGTTCACCACATGGTCTCACATGTGAATCCTTAAAGGGATGATTGGGGAAAAGGCTTAAGAGGGTGTGAATGATTCAGAATGGGTGTAGACAAAGAAGTAGGTGTGTGAAAGTAGGTGTACCAAAACATTCAAGGCCATTTTCTCAAGAGTGAGGTTACACGTTTATCAACTTTCAAAGCAGAATTACTTTTCCACAGTTCCTCAACTGCAGTTTATGATATACCATTTTCTAGCTCCTCGTCTCTACTTTTTATCCAATGTAAAAAGAAACGTTTGAAATGTTGCTACATAAGACCAAATCGAGACGGTCGGTCACAAAGCTCAACAGGCACAGTATCTGTATCGGCTGGGAATGACAATGAAAAAGGAAAGGAAAGGTGCACATTGTTAATTAGCAGAACATTGCTTCTATAGTCTTATATTATGGCCTGTTTATTCTACCTGTTACTACATTTGAAAGTTAGAAAAACACTTAGTTTATAATGTATACGTAAATTTAGCAATTGCATTCTTCTCATATTACTCTGCAGGCTACTGACTTTATTCAAAGCTTCAACTGGCCTCTGGACACCATCTGCCTGTAGTTATTGAACTCAACCTTTGTTTGTTGTAAATGAGTGGGGGGAAACAGCTGTGGGCAAGGTTCTGACAGATGGGTGTGTCTTGGTGGTGGCAAGGACACACCCAACAAACACCCAGATAAAACCACACCCCCAAGCTAACTCGCGTTTGGCTTCTGTCATTCCCAGGAACATTTTTTGAGGAGCAAGCCAAAAAACGAGGACCAACTCAGCGGGTGCAGTTCCCCTTTAAGACTCAACGATGTCTGCAGAAAGAATGGAGTGTCACATTTGACATGACACATTGACTTTGAAAAAATCAATTTTGGTTATTGAACTATAGTAAGTGAAGTAGATTTACACCTGGTAACGGAATTGCAGTAACGCAATTTCATCATGGGTCCCGGATCTGTACTACACATAAATGCATAATTATGGATATGAATGGCATTCTCTTCATGGTGATGTATACTAAAAACTTATACAAATGTATAAATATACAATATCCTCCTTTGTGTATTTGGGTATCATTCTACACACTGGCTATTATTCTAATGATCTCTGTCCCCAAACAAGACCATATTTGGTTGGTCCGGGCCGGACAAATCTGAAACAATCATAGACGTCTATGTTTCACAAGTTTGGACATCAAAGTACAGCACAGTAGAGCTCAATAAAGTACAGTAGAGTTCAATACAATACAGAACAGAACAGTATACTTCAGTACAGCAGAGTTCAGTTCAGTAAAGTACAGAATAGTATAGTTCAGTGCAGTACAATAGAGTACAGTAGAGTTCAGTACCATATAGTAGATTATAGTGTACTCAACTCTAGTGTGCTCTACTGTGTACTGTACTGAACTCTACTCTGCTGTACTGTAAAGTACAGTACTGTACTGAACTATACTTTTCTTTACTGTACTTTACTGTACTGAACTATTCTCTGCTTTTCCTTCATGTACTGTACTCTACTCTACTGTGCTGTTCAAACTTGTGAACCCAACTGTGGTTTATGACTATTATGATTTCCCATTGTAGCCAATTCAATTGCATAAATTCCATGACCAATGTTTGAGACACTTCGTTAATGATTTGGTAACAGAATTTGAATCACTTAATACATTTTATCAGTAAAAACACTAAAACTAATTGGTAAGGTCTACCTTTACTTGTTACTTCTGTGAACATTCATTATACTCCATCCTCATGAGGAAGAGAAATGTGAAAATATCTGAAAGATATGTGGGTTTTTGATCATGGAATTTCAAGGCAGAGGGCAATGTTTCTTAAACTTAAAGAATGCAGAATAAATTCTCGAAAACGAAATATAAGTGTTGATATTACTGTGGTTGGCAGGGGTTTTTACTTTAACATTATTGTGCTTAGATGTAATTCTAATACTTTTGAATACTTTTTCTGGTATACGTTTTCGAAGAACCATTTTCCATCTGTTTGACCAGAAATCAAAGCTTTTGCTTATTCCACATTTTTAGGATGAAAAATGGTTTAGGAATGATGTATGTATCAGTGGAGGCTGGTGACTTGAAAAATTAAGGAGGATGGAGACCCACGGTATAGGCACTGAACTCACAGAGATGTCAAAATGTGTTTCATAAATCGTCAAAAAATTATTTTAGCCTAAAGCATTAATAAAGACATTTATAGTACAATATTATGGGGAATGGGAATGAGAGGGCTACTTACACTGTTTGGAAGGGATCACAGCAGTGATTGAATGAGGGTATGAGGCAAGAGTTGAGGTGTTCAGAGGCTTGACTTCAGTGCAGGACAGGAAGACAAAAAACAATAACACAACACAATACACAGTTAGACCAAAGAGCTAAGAATGAGTTAGTCCAAGGAGTAAGGAGTAAAATCATTGATGTGTAATTATGTAATTGTGTTTGTGTATGTGATAGACTCTACGTAGAGTAATGAGAGAAGATTGATAGAGGTACTCACAGTGCTTGCAGAGGAAACATTCAATGTGCCAGTGGATGAGTGGGCACGTGAGACTTGGCTTCAGTTCATGTCAGTACAGAGTTGACAATGGTAGTAGAGTGGACTGACTGGTCATCACCTCTTAATCAGGGAACAGGAGGGGACTTAGCTGGAAATACAAATAGCAGATACATTCCATTACAGCTGTGCCATCGTAGGTTTGAACAGGTTTCTCTGTGAAGTTAAACACAGAGTTCACATCTCGCCCACTTGACACATCAATGTAGCCCAAGCACCATTCCTGAATAACGCCCTGATCATTCACATACCTGACAATAACTGACAACTGCAAGCAGACTGGTGGCACCATAGGTCCCAGAGCAGGGGGGCAATTTCTACCCCATGGGGCCCAGAGTTTTTCCTTATCTTTTAACCTAACCAGGACAACTCTGGACCCTATAAGGTATGACAGTGATTAGTCAGTTGTAAAAAGGTTTTATCAGGTCACAAAAAACTCCTGGCCCTGGGGGGGTGAAAACCCTTCAAACTGCAGCAACCTTATACTTGTTCATATTCATTATATTTAGACTAGATTAGGAAGGTGATTTCCTCTACCCAGACACAGAGACAACAACTGATAGACAATAGAACTCACAGGGCTGAGCTTGCTTTATGAACGTTTGCATTATGCAGTTCTATGGAACTGTAGGCTTTATAGAAAGTGTACTCACATCTGTCATCACTATTATGTTGATTGATTAATTCCAGTTAAAAATGTTGGATTGAAAACGTATTGGCAGCCTAGCCAGCCCAATTTTGAATATAAACCAAATTTAATCACATTCACATTTTCTCCTGACACAAAAATTGACTATACATACACAACTTTACCAATTAGTTTACCCTGACCAAATGGACAGCGCACATAGGCTGTATGTATTTGCTCTTATTAGTAGCCTACAGTTGATCAGACTGAAATTTTTTCTTGTTTTCATCCCATACAGCATGTCAGATCTCTAATGTTTAGGTGTAGGCTATGCTGCTGCAACATTTATATCATGAGTTTTTGCTTGTGTCTGTCCGGAGTGATCTTCGCTAAATAAATACCGGAGAAAAGTGGAAAGCCCACATGAGCGCATGCGAAAAATGTGCTGCGTCAACCTCTCTCTCTTATAATGGATGATGCGATGGAAGCCATCAAATGAGTCGAATGTTCGATATGTTCATCAAGTAAAGCATTGTTACGTGCAATTACCTCTGCAAGCTCATTGTAGTTTCCCTTGTCGGCGGAACTTTCCTTCTCGTAGTGTCCTCTAAAAGCAACTTCTTGCATGCCCAAAAATGCAATGGTTTTGATAAGCCGCTTGAGAACATCCCTGTTTTTTCTAACTTTCTCGTTGTGTCGCGCAGTTTGAATTCGCAGACTTTCGTCATGATCGATGCAGATTTTTTTCCCAGAAGCTTGAATCTGATCTGGGCATTTATATGCTGCCTGCTGATCGATCGATGTTCTTCGGGTCACTGTACCTACCTTTCGACCAAGGCTCAGACTTTCCAAAAAGCAGGCAAGGCCAGCAATACAGGCGGCTTGATGAAAGGCTCCTTGTTAGCCAGCTCTACTTTTGATACTAGTTGGTATTGAATGCCCTCACATTTTCATCCTTCTTCATGAAACTGATCTCAGGCAGAGGTCAACCCTCACTTTTATTCGCACAGTGTACCCCAGAGAATGAAAGGGGTTCTTCAACAAAAAGTCCACAACAACTGGACACAAAAATAAAGTTCCAAAACCAAGAAAACAATTTATAATATACTTCTTCCATCTCAACTAATTTGAATTGAATAATATCAAAAAAATGCTCAACTATCACTTTTCACTCTTAATCTCTATCCACCAATGTCACGAAGCTTCTCAACACATAGAACCCCCATAATGCTCTGTGGCACAATCCCAATACAACTCACTAGGTTTGTTCTCTGATCCTAATTATATGATTAGATGGACAACATGTCAGTTCATACTACAAAAGTTTTGATTGCTTGGAGGACGTCCTCCGGAAGTGGTCATGATTACCATGTATGTCTATGGAAGGGGGTGAGGCCTACGAGCTTTCTAGGATTTGTATTGAAGTTAATTTAGCCGGAGGAGGACGGAAGCTAGCTGTCCTCCGGCTACACCATGGTGCTACCCCAGACAGTGCTGTTGAAGTTACTGTTGAAGTTACCTTCATTGCAAAACTTATGAATATATTTAATACAGTTTTATCTAAAAAGGATAACTTTTTTTAATGTTTCACTATTTTACTATTTTTGTTTTTATGAAATTTCACTGAGGAGGATGGTCCTCCCCGTCCTCCTCTGATGAGCCTCCACTGGTATACATGCCTTAAAATATAGACTCTTAGCTTTCATTTGACATGCTCCTATGAACTTCACATGTTGGTGTCATGGGTCCTTTTACATGAAAATGGACTTCCAGTCAGAGTGCTATAGCTCTCTCTCTCTCCTTCTCTCCCTCTACCAGAGCTACTGAACTGATGGCATCAGAGTTTCAGAACAGGACAAATACAGAATGGGCGCATGGACGGACACCAACACAATACTAAAAAATCACACAGTGCATGTGTGCCCAGCAATTTTACTTTTTTTTATTTTTATTTAACCCTGGAAGTTGACTGAGAACACACAATGAGAACATCTCATTTACAGCAACAACCTGGGGAATAGTTACAGGGGGATGAATGAGCCAATTGGAAGCTAGGGATGATTAGGTGGCCATGATGCTATAAGGGCCAAATTAGGAATTTAGCCAGGACACTTACAAAGTGCTACGGGATCTTCAGTGACCACAGAGAGTTTAGCGTCCAATCTGAAAGACGGCACCCTACACAGGGCAATGTCCCCAATCAGTGCCCTGGGACAAAATGCCTCCTACTGCCCCTCCAACACCATTTCCAGCAACATCTGGTCTCTCATCCAGGGACCAACCAGGTTCAACCCTGCTTAGCTTTAGAGGCAAGCCAGCAGTGGGATGCAGAGTGACATGCTGTCGGCATATGATGTGAGCCTGTGTAAACAGGCCTGGTATCTAGTGGCTCTGTAGAACAGTTGATTCTCTCTGCTTCTGAACACTGCTGGAGGAGAGTGGTGGCCAACCTTGATCCTTGCCTGACCTCTGAGCATGGAGTATGGTCCATTCACACTACACACTCTCTGCTCCTGCTGTGCACTGTGGTGTGTGTCTGTGTGTGTACATGCGTGCGTGCCTATGGGCATGTGTGCGTGTCTGTGTGCATTTCAACATTTGCATGTGTGTGTGCAGGAAGAGTTGCTGAACAGAGGCGGATATTGACACAGCATTTAACATGAGTGAAAAAATGTGGACTGTGTGGAAACCTTATGAGGAACTCCTGGACATGGCATAGTAAAACAAACCTTTGACATCAACACTCAATCACACTATCACTGATCCTCCCAGACATTTTGCTAAGGGTTAGGTGTTTGTCTAAGAAGAAGCATAGTGGGGCTTCTTTGTTACAGGCTAGGTGAGTAACAGTGAAATGTTTGGTCATGAATGTAAAACAGTCAAATATGTCAAGATCAGATGTTTTAAATATTTCCAGACTTCAGATAACCTATATCGAAATATGTCCAAACCCACCTACTTGCCAACTTTTTCCTGATTCCTGATTCCAGATAAATAAAGGAATGTTGGAAAACAACACTGCATATAGTATAATCACACAGACTCCTCACTCCCCTTAGTTCTCCTCGTGAGATCATCCATGAGAGATCAAGGGCAGACAGCTGGTCGAGAAAGAGGGAGGAAGAAAAGTGGTATAAACTATGAATGCCAATGTTAGATATCTGAATGGCAGATATCTGAATGATCACTACTGAGGAGTATAATAAGAAGAAGATTCACAGCAAAGTGATTTCAAATGTGGACAATAATCTGGCAGCCATTCCACTCACCTCCTCCACAACAGATGATGATTTATAACATTTTTACATTTACATTTTAGTAATTTAGCAGACACTCTTATTCAGAACAATTTACAGGAGCAAGTATGGTTAAGTGCCTTGCTCAAGGATTTTTCACTTAGTCGGCTCTAGGATTCATGTGTGTGTGTAATGAGAGCTCTATTGTGTTCTGCCAGTTAACAGGTGCAGCGTGGGAGTTAGAGTCATCAGACCTCTGAGTGGACAGCTGCCTCTATGGATGATCCTCTCTGTCTGTCCCTAAAGTAAACATCCAAAGGAGCTGTCACATGCTGATGGATACTCAATATCTGTCAACCGCTTGCTCTCCTTCAATTTTTCTCTCTCTCTCTCTCTCTCTCTCTCTCTCTCTCTCTCTCTCTCGCTCTCTCTCTCTCTCTTGTTATCACTCTTGTTCTCTCTCTTTCTCTAACGATCTCTTTCTCAATGAACTTATGAAGCAAGTGATTGGTCTCTTTTGAGATGCGGGCCTATTTCCTGCCTTTTACACTTATCCTGCACATAATGTGTAATAAAATCAACATACCTATGTGTGAAGGGCTGTAATTAGTGGAGTATGACATCAATGGTGATAAGTAGGGGTGTGGTGATCACAAAATGTTGCCAGCCGGTGATTGTCAAGCAAATAACTGTCGGTTTCAAGGTAATTGTCCGTTAATGAACATTAACACATTTAGCGTTTCCTGGCTTCCACACATAGCCTACAAGCCATTTTGTAAAGTACGTATAATAAATCCATGTAATATAGCCTACACCTTCACAATAAATCCATTGTTTATTTTAGACAAGTCTAAAGAAGCATGATATGAAGAAAATGTAGTCTATTACAGCAGAAAAGAATAGCATACTCTTGAGTTGTCCTTACTGTGTGTTAAGTCCTGATGTGGCTATGCCAAATGCCTGTGGGCTACACTAGTTCATTTAGCAGAAAATATTTGCTTATAATTCCGTTATTTTATATTATTTAATAGTATGAAGAATACAATTGAACAAAACAGAATAAAATATAAATATTTTCTCCGAACGATTTGAGGGAGTGCGCACATGCGGCTATTATGTGTTGAGCGGTTAAGAAAGAAACAGGTACTCCTATATTCTTAATTTAGAGTTATTAATGTAACTTTAGTTGTCCTACAAACATTGGGATATATGTTTTGATTTTCAATGCATTGTAAAACTGCATGATGACACTAATGATGATTTGTAAATAGTCGCTTGAAAGGCATGAGCTCTACTTTGTTTTTTGCGCAGGCTGTACACACTTCACAATTTGACAAGCACTTGATAATGCCTAGAATTCCACGGCGGCATCCCGGTTGTGGCCGTAAAGCACCCTAAAAAAATCCATGCCTTTTGCGGCCCGGAGTGCTGCTTTGTGCCCTTCTTCCTGAGTGTGCTGCGCAGTCCAAAGCGTCTCTTACTCACATGGCTCTCTATCAGATGAGTCTCTTACTCACATGGCTCTCTATCAGATGAGTCTCTTACTCACATGGCTCTCTATCAGATTAGTCTCTTACTCACATGGCTCTCTATCAGATGAGTCTCTTACTCACATGGCTCTCTCAGATGAGTCTCTTACTCACATGGCTCTCTATCAGATGAGTCTCTTACTCACATGGCTCTCTATCAGATGATCGGGTCTTTCTCACAGGCTACAAGTCAGACACATCGGGGATGAAACTGCGCGCGCCCTAATCCAATTCTGATCTGCATATTGAACATATTGGAAGAACTGTCCACATTTACTTTTCGTCAGCCAACAAGATGAGTAGGCCTAAGGAACAGCAAAAGTACTAGCCCTTTAGTACAAAAGTCGACCTATTCTATTCTGTGCGAGAAAAAAATATTCCAAACATAGTCTGGGACAATTGTGGGATGCGATAGATCCCAAATTAATACAACCACAACCACCAGCATAAAAAAACACTTTGGGCTCCCGAGTGGCACAGCGGTGGAAGGCAGCACAAGAGGTGTCACTACAGTTCCTGGTTAGAATCCAGGCTGAATCACATCCGGCTGTGATTGGGAGACCCATAGGGCGGAACACACTTGGCCCAGCGTCATCTGGGTTTGGCCGGGGTAGGCCGTCATTGTAAATAAGAATTTGTTCCTAACTGACTTGCCTAGTTATATAAAGGTTAAATTAAAAAGACGCAACAGATCGGAATGTTTAGTTTAAAATGTTGAAACACTATTAGGCTATTTCTTCACATTATAAGCGCAGTGTAACATGGACGCTGGGAGTCGGGAAGCAAGTGCAGGTGGTGAGTTTAATAATAAACGGAACAAAACAAGAAACACTATTAGCGTACAGAAATGAAACACATAGTCAATACTGCCTGGGGAATGGAAATAGGGGAGTGACAGATATAGGGGAGGTAATTGAAGTGATGGAGTCCAGGTGTGCCTAATGATGAAGCGCAGGTGTGCGTAATGATGAATACCAGGACCGGTGGTTAGTAAACCAGCGACGTCAAACGCCAGAGTGGTAGTAGACGTGACATGCAGAAATGCGGACATAAGCGCGTATAAGCGCAAATGTTCCATTAACGCAAAACACCATTATCAAAAGTGACAGCAAATGCAATCATGAATGTAATACTTTTATTATAAAGGTGCATTTTTATGTTGAAAATGATCTTCCCCAAACTTGAAACTCACCTGCTGCTTATATATGCCAGTTATGCTCTACACCCCTTGTAATGCAGATTCATGTGCTTAATTTTAAGAAGTTATTTGGCCACTTTAATTGTGATACAAACCTTATTAAAACATATAGGCCTATGGACTGGGCTACATGAGGTGTGCGACTATGATTCGAAAAAGTTAAAAATAAAAAAGGCTTTGATTCTTATGCTGGGCATCATTCACAAGTGATATTGTCACCCATCAGACTATTCTTGATTTAATATTGTCTTTACATATACTAAATAATATATGTGACATTTATTTTGATTTAGAATGGACCATTATCATGGACCTGTATCGAAACAGGGGCAGCGGAAAATACACATGCTATCTATGCTCTTAAATAGCGAATGGAGGATGCTATTCCCGTGGTTTATTTTCTTGACAGCCAGGTAGGCTATGCTCTTGTTGTAAATATATGCTTAATATTAGGAAAGATGAGAAAAACATAGTAGGCCTAGCCAATAGAAAGCCAATGGGATGCTCCTCTTTTTAATAGAGGCCACCACTCTGTTTTCTCCCACAATTGCATAGCCTATAGAAATGTTATACAAAATGAGCTCATGGGCTCTCATGAAGTGTTTGATTAGATTTTCAAATACATTTGCATTGATGTCAGAGTGATTAGAGGGACAATAGAGTGCTGAGTACCAGGCAGTTAGCACGTTTGGTAGGCTACTAATGACCAGCAGCAGCATCAGAGCTTGGAGAAGCCTAATTACCGTGACTAAACAGTCATGTGGAATTTGACTGCCATCATTACTCGTGACCGCCTGTGTGGCGGTAATACGGTCACCGAAACAGCCCTAGTCATGAGGTTACAAACATTATTCCAACATCAGAGAAACATCATATTACAACTTTATACTCTGCTAAGCCTGAGCAGTATCAGATGTCTTCTAAATTGCATACCAATCACACAGCTAGAGAATAATAATAATGTTGTCAGGGTGACATTTTCATTACAGACACATAACCCCCCCACACACACACACTGCAGCTAGAGACTGGAACAATGTACAAAAAACTATGTCTCAGATTTTAAGGTCTCTGTCATGGACATTTTAACTGACATTTGTAGCTGTTATGCGAAACAATAACGTAGGCTTCTGACTGTGGTGTCTGTTTTCTGTCTGTCTGTTTGCACTGCTATAATTGTTGCCTCCTTGTTGATTTGTCTGTTCAGTAGAGCTATGTCTCTGTTATTGTGGTCTGCCATGTTTTGCATTGTTGCAGTGGGTCTCCCATTATGTAGCATTGTGATGTACCTTCTTGTCAGGATATGATTTGTTTCTTCCTACTTTGTCCCTTGTGCTGTTGTCTGCCTTTATTAATGCTTGTGACATGTTGTGTTGTTGCCATAGGTCTCCCTTCATGTAGTGCAGTGGTGTCTCTCTTGTCTTGTTGTGCTTTGTTCCCAATATCTGTCAGCTGAACAGCTTTTACCCCCAAGCCATAATACTGCTAAAGAGATAGTTAAATAGTCAACCAAATACCTACTTGGACTATCTGCATTGACCCTTTTTGCACAAACCTTTTTTACTCATTACATACGCTGCTGCTACTGTTCATTATCTATCCTGTTGACTATTCACTTTATCCATACCTATATGTACATATCTACCTCAAAGTTATTGTTACTCATTGTGTACAGTGGGGCAAAAAAGTATTTAGTCAGCCACCAATTGTGCAAGTTCTCCAACTTAAAAAGATGAGAGAGGCCTGTAATTTTCATCATAGGTACACTTCAACTATGACAGACGAAATTAGAAAAAGAAATCCAGAAAATCACATTGTAGGATTTTTAATTTATTTATTTGCAAATTATGGTGGAAAATAAGTATTTGGTCAATAACAAAAGTTTATCTCAATACTTTGTTATATACCCTTTGTTGGCAATGACAGAGGTCAAACGTTTTCTGTAAGTCTTCACAAGGTTTTCACACACTGTTGCTGGTATTNTATTTTGGTTTCATCTGACCATATGACATTCTCCCAATCCTCATCTGGATCATCCAAATGCTCTCTAGCAAACTTCAGACGGGCCTGAACATGTACTGGCTTAAGCAGGGGGACACGTCTGGCACTGCAGGATTTGAGTCCCTGGCGGCGTAGTGTGTTACTGATGGTAGGCTTTGTTACTTTGGTCCCAGCTCTCTGCAGGTCATTCACTAGGTCCCCCCGTGTGGTTCTGGGATTTTTGCTCACCGTTCTTGTGATCATTTTGACCCCACGGGGTGAGATCTTGCGTGGAGCCCCAGATCGAGGAAGATTATCAGTGGTCTTGTATGTCTTCCATTTCCTAATAATTGCTCCCACAGTTGATTTCTTCAAACCAAGCTGCTTACCTATTGCAGATTCAGTCTTCCCAACCTGGTGCAGGTCTACAATTTTGTTTCTGGTGTCCTTTGACAGCTCTTTGGTCTTGGCCATAGTGGAGTTTGGAGTGTGACTGTTTGAGGTTGTGGACAGGTGTCTTTTATACTGATAACAAGTTCAAACAGGTGCCATTAATACAGGTAACGAGTGGAGGACAGAGGAGCCTCTTAAAGAAGAAGTTACAGGTCTGTGAGAGCCAGAAATCTTGCTTGTTTGTATGTGACCAAATACTTATTTTCCACCATAATTTGCAAATAAATTCATAAAAAATCCTACAATGTGATTTTCTGGATTTTTTTTCATAGTTGAAGTGTACCTATGATGAAAATTACAGGCCTCTCTCATCTTTTTAAGTGAGAGAACTTGCACAATTGGTGGCTGACTAAATACTTTTTTGCCCCACTGTATTTATTATTACTTGTATTATTGCGTGTTATTTATTCTCTATTGTTTCTCTTTTTTTTCTCTCTGCATTGTTGGGAAAGGCCCGTACGCATTTCACTGTTAACCTACACCTGTTGTTTACGAAGCATGTGACAAATACAATTTGATTAGATTTTTGATTTGATGTCTCTGCTGTTGCCGAGTTTGTTCCGTCTACTGTATCTTGTCCGTCTTTTCTTCTTTTAATCCCCACCCCCTGCCCCACAGGAGACATTTTGCCTCTTGCCCGGCCGTCATTGTAAATATGTCACGACTCCCACCGAAGGTGGCTCCTCTGCCTGTTCGGGCGGCGTTCGGCGGTTGTCGTCACCGGCCTACTAGCTGCTACCGATCCCCTTTTCCTTTCCGTTGTTTATTCCTTATTGGTTGCACCTGTTCCTTGTTTGTGTTTTTTTTGGTTAGGGCTATTTAAGCCGGTTAGGCCCGCCTCCTTTTGTGCGGACTTGTTCTCTGTTTGTTGGTGGATGTTCGGTTGTTGCATGTACTTGATTGTTCAGTGTCCTGTTTGGGCCGCCTTTTGTTTTAGTGTGCCTGTTTTGTTTTGGCGTTATTATTACACACCGAATTAAAGGACGATTTTCCTTGTCCTCTGCTCTCTGCGCCTGACTCCGCACCCATTACTCCTACCTTGTGACAGAAGCCTGCACCGAATCTCATGGAGTCAGCAGGAGCAGCTACCTCCCCTATTGGTCGTGTCCTCCATCACACGACCATCCTCCAACGAATTGGGTCAGCCATGGATCAGATGATGGAGAGAATGGACCGATGGGAGAGGAGTGGTCTCCCTACCTCGCCTCCAGCTCCTCCTCCTCCTCAACCGATTCCTCCGGTGGCGTCCGGATCCAGCTCACTTCGTCTCGCGCCCCCAAGGGAGTACGATGGGACGGCGGCTGGGTGCAAGGGGTTCTTGCTCCAGTTAGAACTATACCTGGCTACCGTTCGCCCGACTCCCTCTGGGGAGGAGAGCGTGAGCGTCCTCGTCTCCTGTCTGATGGGTCAAGCCCTGGAGTGGGCCAACGCAGTGTGGGACAGCCCAGACTCCGCAAGGGAACACTACCCAGAGTTCGCCCGCCGGTTCCAGGCCGTGTTCAACCACCCACCAGAGGGCCGAGCAGGGGTGAACGGCTGTTTCACCTTAGACAGGAGACGAGGAGCGCGCAGGACTTCGCACTGGAGTTTCGGACCTTGGCCGCTGGAGCGGAGTGGAACAACAGGGCCCTGATGGACCACTACCGGTGTAGTCTCCGGGAGGACGTCCGCAGGGAGCTAGCTTGTCGGGACGCTACCCTCTCCCTCGATGAGCTGATTGACATGTCGATCCGACTGGACAACCTGCTGGCTGCTCGCGGGCGGTCAGAAAGGGCCCTGTTAGTTCCACCTCCCGGTCCTCCCGCTCCAATCCCTATGGAGTTAGGGGGGACCGCATCGAGGGGAACCGGAGGAGGAGGCTCCTCCTGCACCAGTTGTGGTCAGAGAGGACACACTGCCGATCGGTGCTGGAGGAGCTCGTCTGGGAGTCGAGAGGGCAGGATGAGCACTACCCGGTCACCTCAGGTGAGTCAGCACCAGACTCACCCAGAGCTCCCTGCTCCCTGTTGGTCACATGTTTTTACCTATCTCTTTCCCTGAGTTTTCTCCCTCTCTCCAGCATAAGGCGCTAGTCGATTCAGGTGCAGCTGGGAACTTTATGGATCACGGACTCGCTTTGAGGCTAGGTATTCCGCTAGTGCCGATAGATCAACCCTTCCCCGTGCACTCCTTAGATAGCCGACCGTTAGGGTCAGGGCTGGTCAGGGAGGCCACGGTTCCACTGGATATGGTAACGCAGGGGGATCATGGGGAGCGGATTAGTCTATTCCTCATTGATTCACATGCGTTTCAAGTGGTGCTGGGGATTCCCTGGCTGGCTACTCACAATCCTATGATTTCGTGGAAACAGGGGGCTCTCCAGGGGTGGTCAGAGGAGTGTTCAGGTAGGTGTAGAGAAGTTTCCATCGGTGCCACAACGGTGGAGAGTCCAGACCAGGTTTCCACTGTGCGCATTCCCTCAGAGTATGCCGATTTGGCTATCGCCTTCTGTAAGAAGAAGGCGACCCAATTACCACCTCATCGACGAGGGGATTGCGCGATAAACCTCCAGGTAAATGCAGCACTTCCCAGGAGTCACGTGTACCCGTTGTCACAGGAGGAGACAGTGGCTATGGAGACATATATCACTGAATCTCTGGGACAGGGGTACATTCGGCCCTCCCTATCACCCGTCTCCTCGAGTTTCTTTTTTGTGAAGAAAAAGGAGGGAGGTCTGCATCCGTGCATTGATTATAGAGGTCTAAATTCCATCACAGTGGTATTTAGTTACCCGCTACCTCTCATCGCTACGGTGGTAGAATCATTTCACGGAGCGCGTTTTTTCACAAAACTGGACCTCAGGAGCACATATAATTTGGTGCGTATCCGGGAAGGAGATGAATGGAAGACTGCGTTTAGTACCACATCTGGCCATTATGAGTACCTCGTCATGCCGTATGGGTTGAAGAATGCTCCAGCAGTCTTTCAATCTTTCGTAGACGAGATTCTCATAGACCTGCACGGGCAGGGTGTGGTGGTGTATATCGATGATATCCTGATCTATTCCGCCACACGCGCCGCGCATGTGTCTCTGGTGCGTAAGGTACTTGGGCGACTGCTGGAGCATGACCTGTACGTCAAGGCGGAGAAATGTGTGTTTTCCAAACAAGCCGTTTCCTTCCTGGGTTATCGCATTTCCACCTCTGGGGTGGTGATGGAGTGTGACCGCGATACAGCCGTGCGTAATTGGCTGACTCCAACCACGGTAAAGGAGGTGCAGCGGTTTTTAGGGTTTGCCAATTACTACCAGAGGTTTATCCGGAGTTTTGGCCAGGTGGCTGCTCCCATTACCTCACAGCTGAAGGGGGGGCCGGCTCGTTTGCGGACAGAGCCTTTAGTCGTCTGAAGGAGCTGTTCACCAATGCTCCCTTGCTGGCTCATCCGGACACCTCTTTGGCGTTCATAGTGGAGGTGGACGCATCTGAGGCTGGGGTTGGAGCCGTGCTATCACAGCGCTCGGGTACGCCACCGAAGCTCCGCCCCTGCGCTTTCTTTTCGAGGAAGCTCGGTCCGGCGGAGCGAAACTATGACGTGGGGGACCGGGAGTTGTTAGCTGTGGTCAAAGCCCTGAAGGTGTGGAGACATTGGCTTGAGGGGGCTAAGCTCCCTTTCCTCATCTGGACTGACCACCGTAGTCTGGAGTATATCCGGGCAGCAAGGAGACTGAATCCGCGGCAGGCTAGGTGGGCCATGTTTTTCACCAGATTTCAGTTTACGATCTCTTATAGGCCAGGTTCCCTGAATACTAAGGCCAACGCGCTGTCCCGTCTCTATGATACCGAGGAGCGGTCCATCGAGCCTACTCCCATCCTTCCAGCTTCATGTCTGGTAGCACTGGTGGTATGGGAGGTGGACGCGGACATCGTGAGGTTTTATGTCTCCTCCTGTTCGGTATGCGCTCAGAGTAAGGCTCCTAGACACCTGCCTAGAGGGAAGTTACAGCCCCTCCCCGTTCCACAACGGCCGTGGTCTCATCTGTCGGTGGAGTTCCTCACCGACCTTCCCCCATCTCAGGGAAACACTATGATCCTGGTCGTTGTGGATCGGTTCTCTAAGTCCTGCCGTCTCATCCCGTTGCCCGGTCTCCCTACGGCCCTACAGACTGTGGAGGCCCTGTTTACCCACGTTTTCCGGCACTACGGGGTGCCTGAGGACATTTCTGATCGGGGTCCCCAGTTCACGTCCCGAGTGTGGAGGGCGTTTATGGAGCGTCTGGGGATCTCGATCAGCCTGACCTCGGGTTACCACCCTGAGAGTAATGGGCAGGTGGAGAAAGTGAACCAGGATGTGGGTAGGTTTCTGCGGTCGTATTGCCAGGACCGGCCTGGTGAGTGGGCGAGGTACGTCCCATGGGCAGAGGTGGCCCAGAACTCACTCCGCCACTCCTCTACTAACATGTCACCTTTCCAGTGCGTGTTGGGCTACCAGCCGGTCCTGGCACCGTGGCATCAGAGCCAGACCGAAGCTCCTGCGGTGGAGGAGTGGGTGCAGCGCTCAAAGGAGACCTGGAGAGCCGTCCAGGAATCAATTAAACAAGCTAGTGGGCGGCAGAAGAGGAGCGCTGACCGTCACCGCAGTGAGGCCCCCATGTTCGCACCGGGGGACCGGGTCTGGCTCTCGGCCCTCCGCCTGCCCCTCCGCCTGCCCTGCCGGAAGCTGGGGCCGCAGTGTGTGGGGCCATTTAAAGTCCTGAGGAGGATAAACAAGGTGTGTTATAGGTTACAGCTTCCTTCTTACTACCATATTAACACCTCCTTTCATGTGTCTCTCCTCAGGCCGGTGGTAGCTGGTCCCCTGCAGGAAAGTGAGGTGCCGGAGGTCCCTCCGCCCCGCTCTAGACATCGAGGGGTCCCCGGCGTACACAGTCCGCTCCATTCTGGACTCTAGGCGCCGGGTGAGGGGTCTATAGTACCTCGTGGACTGGGAGGGGTACGGTCCGGAGGAGAGTTGCTGGGTACCGATGGAGGATGTCTTGGATCCATCACTGCTGAGGGAGTTCCACCGCCTTCATCCGGATCGCCCTGCGCCTCGCCCTCCGGGTCGCCCTTGAGGCCGGTGTCGGCCCGCTGCGGGGGCCGCGTGTCAGGGGGCAGGGGTACTGTCACGACTCCCACCGAAGGTGGCTCCTCTGCCTGTTCGGGCGGCGTTCGGCGGTCGTCGTCACCGGCCTACTAGCTGGCACCGATCCCCTTTTCCTTTCCGTTGTTTATTCCTTATTGGTTGCACCTGTTCCTTGTTTGTGTTTTTTTGTTTAGGGCTATTTAAGCCGGTTAGGCCCGCCTCCTTTTGTGCGGGCTTGTTCTCTGTTTGTTGGTGGACGTTCGGTTGTTGTATGTAACTTGCTTGTTCGGTGTCCTGTTTGGGACGCCTTTTGTTTTAGTGCGCCTGTTTTGTTTTGGTGTTATTATTACGCACCGAATTAAAGGATGATTTTCCTTATCCTCTGCTCTCTGCGCCTGACTCCGCACCCATTACTCCTACCTTGTGACAAAATAAGAATTTGTTCTTAACACACAAACACACACACACACACACACAAAACTTTCATCACATTCACAAAATGCAGTGAGCAAAATAACCGGAACGTTTCAAATAGATGGGCATTCTATTCCGTCCGACTGAAGATAATCAGAATCAGAGAAATTAATGTATCTTTGAAGAAAATGGAAAGAGAGAAAAAAAACCTGAAGGAAAGTGGATTCCAAAGAGCTATAGCTTTGTTCAATGTTACAGTTTTATAAACATACTAAGGAGTGTTGACAATATCTGTTACAGGCTACAGACACACAGACACACACACACACACAGACACACACACACACACACACACACACTGGAGAAAGAACAGACTGTAACAGCAGGATCTTCTGGAAAAGAGTACACACTAATAACAGGGCCTCAGACAGATGAGAGAGAAGAGGAGGAGAAGGGAGAGAGAAAGGGAGGGAATGAGAGAGGAAAGGGAAATACAAGAGATACAATGGAGATAACAGGAGAGAAGGAAAGTGGCAAGTGAGAATACAATTTTTTATAAAAAGAAAATGAAGAGTGAGAAATACGGGACATAGAGGACAAAAGAAATAGAGATTGGGAGAGAAAATAAAAGGGAGAAACTTAAAAGGCTGGATAAACTTTGTCTCTGGTCCATGTTAATGCTGCAGGAGAAGGGTGGTGGAGGATTGAGTAAGGAGTGGAAGAGGACAGGGAGAGAGGGAGGAGAGGAAGAGAGAGGTGGACGGCTGCGCTGTGTCATGCTCTGCGGCGTGGAGAAGGGCAGTATTTCTTGGAGTGTGTGGGGGAGAGGCTGATCCTTAGAGACACACAGCAGACTGCACTTCAGCTGTCAGTGAGAGGGGGGGATAGGTAATGGTAGAGAGATATTTCTTCTCATTAGCCGGGGTCAAAAGTCAGCCATGAACAGGAGAAGGAATGAATGACACACACACATTCTGGTATGTATCCTCTGTTCTGAGCAGTGGGCGCAGTTCACACTAGTAAGCACAGTTGTTTGGATAATCCCTGCCTGTTCAGTAAGGAGGGAGAGAGAACACGAGAAAGAGAGAGAGATCATGAGGGAGACCATCTCCTCCCTCTCAGAGCAGAGACCACACGTCCGGCACGAGTCTCCCTTTCCTCTCTGCCTCTACTGCTTCTCCTGGGCTAGCAGCCAGAAAGACACTGCCTCCGTTGGATCCTGAAAGAAAACAAGCTGAGAATACCACAGTGCAAAATTTACAGCAACACTTTGGAAGGATTAGCAGCAGTATACGTTTTCCTTCATTTGCTCAGACAGAAAGAAGATACAACATCCCTATCACAAGAAGGACAGAGATACTGTACAGACAAACAGAGTCGGACAGACAGATGGAGAACAGCAGTGGTCTTGCAACTGTGACTGTAACAGCTGGAGTGCTCTCTCCCTCGCCTGAAACAGTTGGTTTTAAGAGCTGCATTCCTCACACCCTCTCATTCAGAAAATAGTAGTCGTATAGGTTATTTCCTCATAAAGAGTGACACAAGACTGCAGCAGTCCCTACAGACTGACACAGAACAGTACAGGCTTTAGGAGTGCAGTTGAAGGACACTGTTGATTGTGAGTTACCTGTGGTCAGAGACTGGATTACTTCCTTTTCCTGCAGAGGAAAGTTGGATGATGATACTGCATATCTGATTCAATATAACAGACCCTGGTCATAGAACCTGGACTCTCCCGGTTGGATATTTCCTACTCTTCCCTTGGACTTAAGTGTTGATTCACTCTGGATTGGCTTACTCCCTGCTTAGTGACTGTGTGTGTGTGTGTGTGTGTGTGTATGATTGAGTGAGAGTATGTGTGTCAGGATGGAGTGTGTGAGGAGTGTGTTTCTGATGATGTGTGTTCTCCCGTGGAGCTCAGCACACTCAGCCCAGAGTGTCTACCCCAGGATACGACTCTCCCATAAAGGTAGGCATCAGGCACTGGAGTGAGTGTAGACATTGGCTAAGCATCAACATTTATGACATATTCATGCAATGTACACTAAAGTCCTAAATAGTCAAAGCATGCTTTATGGAAACGGACATTCTTGTTCCAGCTACGTTATAGTACATTGAGAATCAGACAGGTATGTCAGTGAGAATATGACATGTAGACACCTCTACACAACCCCTGAACTTTCCGACAGAGTTATTTTCCAATTGCTGCATGACATCCATTTTCCGTGGGGACAAACTGATCAATAGTGTATGTTGAATGGAACAAATTATAGAGAGCTTGAAAACATGATGCAACCTGCAGGAATAAGGTATTGTTCTCCTCAATTGCTCAGGTGTGCCCCTATACAGTACCAGTACCAGTTTTGACACACCTACTCATTTAAAGGGCTTTTCTTTATTTTTACTATTTTCTACATTATAGAATAAAAGTGAAGACATCAAAACTATGAAATGACGCATATGGAATCATGTAGTAACCAAAAAACTGTTAAACAAATCTAAATATATTTTATATTTGAGATTCTTCAAAGTAGCCACCCTTTGGCTTGATGACAGCTTTGCATACTCTTGGCATTCTCTCAACCAATTTCACCTGGAATGCTTTTCTAACAGTCTTGTGCTGAGCACTTGTTGGCTGCTTTTCCTTCACTCTACGGTCCAAGTCATCCCAAACCATCTCAATTGGGTTGAAGTCGGGTGATTGGGGAGGCCAGGTCATCTGATGCAGCACTCCATCACTCTCCTTCTTGGTCAAATAGCCCTTACACAACCTGGAGGTGTGTTGGGTCATTGTCCTGTTGAAAAACAAATGATAGTCCCACAATGTGCAAACCAGATGGGATGGCATATCGCTGCAGAATGCTGTGGTAGCCATGATGGTTAAGTGTGCCTTGAATTGTAAATAAATCACAGACAGTGTCACCAGCAAAGCACCGCCACACCATCACACCTCCTCCTCCATGCTTCACAGTGGGAACCACACATACAGAGATCATCCCTTCATCTACTCTGCGTCTCACAAAGACACAGCAGATGGAACCAGAAATCTCAAATTTGGACTCATCAGACCAAAGGACAGATTTCCACCGGTCTAATGTCCATTGCTCGTGTTTCTTGGCCCAAGCAGGTCTCTTCTTATTATTGGTGTCCTTTAGTAGTGGTTTCTTTGCAGCAATTCAACCACAAAGGCCTGTCTACTCTGAACAGTTGATGTTGAGATGTGTCTGTTGTGAAGCATTTATTTGGGCTGCAATTTCTGAGTCTGGTAACTCTAATAAACTTATCCTCTGCAGCAGAGGTAACTCTAGGTCTTCCTTTCCTGTGGCGGTCCTCATGAGAGCCAGTTTCATCATAACGCTTGATGGCTTTCGCGACAGCACTTGAAGTAACTTTCAAAAATCTTGAAATGTTCCCCATTGACTGACCTTCATGTCTTAAAGTAGTGATGGACTGTCGTTTCTCTTTGCTCATTTGAGCTCTTATTGCCATAATATGGACTTGGTCTTTTACCAAATAGGGCTATCTTCTGTATACCAACCCTACCTTGTCACAACAGAACTGATTGGCTCAAACGCATTAAGAAGGAAAGAAATTGCACAAATTAACTTTTAACAAGGCACACCTGTTAATTGAAATGCATTCCAGGTGGCTAACCCATGAAGCTGGTTGAGAGAATGCCAAGAGTGTGCAAAGCTTTTATCAAGGCAAAGGCTCTACTTTAAATAATCTCAAATATAAAATGTATTTTTTGGTTACTACATGATTCCATATGTGTTATTTCATAGTTTTTATTTCTTCACTATTATTCTGCAACGTAGAAAATAGTAAAAATAAAGAAAAACCCATTAATGAGTAGGTGTGTCCAAACTTTTGACTGATACTGTGTGTAGAGTACCGTTATCTACTGTTATCTAAGACCTACACAGTCTCTGCTGTGAGAAACTGTCAATGAATATAAAGATGACTCAAGGTCTGAGTTTTTAACCTCAGATATGGCATAGTGAAGTGTGTTTAGTGAAGTGTGTGTTTTCTCCCTGACTGTCTTGGGTTCATGTTAGAGTGTTTCTTTTCTTCTTCTTGTTGTTGAATAGAGGATTGTTTTTTTCCTCAGACCACAGTGGTTGGCATTCCACAATGTGGCTTTCTCTACTGTTATACAACTGGGTTGAGAGAGGGGAACACTCCTGAGGGTATAGTGGTGTGTATGCACTGGTGCGTGTGTCTGCATGTGTGTGTCCATTGTGTGTGCGTGTTGTCTCGTCTGCTTATTTAAATAGTATATTTTAGGGATTATGAGGTTCTGACTTTGTAGATAACAGTCTGTAGTAAACACATCTCTTCTCTCTCCACGGTTTCTTTAAATTCTATAGCAACAGTAACACAGATAATTCCACATAAAAATGGTGTCGGCCATGGTTGAGAGTACATGTGGAATTTTTATGGTCAATAAATTGCATATGTGTAAGGGGCAGAGGCATGGAACAGGAATGGAACAGTGTGGTATATCCACATGGTACCCTGCTATGAGGGCTCACTGTGCCTGGCTGTGGCTTGTGTTTATCAGCAATATTTTCCCTCTTATCACCATGCTGGTTTAGATACAATCTCACATTGAATTATCTTATTATATAGATGGAGGCAGGAGAAGGAAAGAGAAGGGAGAGAGGAGGAAATGAGAGGTAGAAAGATGATGAATAATTGAAAAAGTGAGGAAAAAATAAGAGGAAGGGAAGGAAAGAGAGAAGAGCGAGAGAAGAACAGGGAGGGAGAGAGTAGAGTTTGTTTGGTTAGTGGAGCATGATAGGCGGGGTATATTGACAAAGACCCTTGCTGTGTGTTGGGCTTTGCTGATGTGTTCAATCATAAACGCCACAGCAACAACAGTAATAACCCACTGGGCATACCATGTAATTTGAATGTGTAAATGTGGGTAATATTTGGTTGAGATGTTGATCAATGTGATTTCAACCTTTATTCACCCACTCAAAAAGACAGCCTACAGTTATTTTATTTTGGTACTATAGTTGATTATTATACTTGAGGAATAATCAACTACATTTAAATATTGGTGTGAGGTTAAGAAGACATTATGGTCTGATTTACATTTAAAAAAACATGAATTCAACGAGGATTAACACCAATCCATGAAGTGTGTTAAGTAGATGTTTAGAAGTAGTTGCCATTATGATGTAGGCTTCTTTACATTAAATAAGGATAATAGCCTGATTCAAGAATAGGAAAACAAACTGTATCAACCAGAATGCTCTTGAAAAGCACCCCGATACATTTCTACTCATGCTGCAAAATGTATCTTCCAGACTTAGGGTTTATACTACTGTTGTCTATTGTCATTCTGTGTAACACAATTAGAGCAGAAACTTGGAACAACATTGTGTAAACCTTTGTGCATGTAAAAACTGTAATGCATTTTTTTGTGTCGAAGTCAAGAATGGTTGAAATAACAAATGTATTGCACCACAAAATAGATTTACAATGCAAAAACATAAATAAAAAAGCCCCAAAATGGATTTCTGTCACAGGCTTCTGGAAACAAATTCGATTTTTTTAAAAGGCACTGTCGGGACAGGCTTTCATGCTTTTAATTTTAATCCCCTTACTCATTGGCCCTCCCACTGCCCCCTTTGCGGTCGGTTGTATATTTCAGGCAGGTTGACATCGGCTGTAGTATTCCTTCCTCTGTAGTCTTTGATTCGCCAAGACTCACATCTGCTGTAAAGGGGGAAAACAAATATTATCTAGAGAAGATATTCAAATGTCGTAAAATGTCATGATTTGGATTCCACTATACCTACAACGACGCTGCAAAGGTTGGAGTCCTCAAAGGCCCTCTTCCCTTTGTTTCCTTTCATATTCATCATTGACATGAGGCCATTGGTCTGGTTTCAGTCTAGAACACAAAATAGGTACTTCACAAGCAACACACCATGACCTAATTTAAGTGTAACAAATATGTAACAGTTTACCAGTGCATTGCTCTCTTCACCCAGTCCGGGATGTCTTCCCCCCCAGCTTTCAGATCAGAGATAAATGTAATTTTACAAAAGGACACTAATGCATTACACATGTACAGGATTTTAACATCCAGTACTACATGGTAATATGTCATTCAATTCATACCAATAAAACATTTAATTTCTCACCATGTATTTTTGAAAATCGTTCGCCATTAGCTGCTCTTCCATCTTTAGTAAATATTCCTCAGTCTCGTTCAGGTTGAATTTGAATTCCTCAACCTTACTAGGGCGACTGTCTTTAAAAGGTCACGGATCTCAAAATGGAGATATATGCCTCTTGAGAGTCTGAAACAAAGTAGTATTACATTTGTTCACTTCCAAGTATAAACAGCTTCATTTCAATATCATTAAAAATAGTTTAAAAAGATATGTCATACTTGTTTCTGGCATAGGAAAAGGGTCTGATCCTTTGCAACGCTTTGGTGAGGGGGATCTCTCATCTGAAGAGGCAGAAGCAGAGTCTACCACATGACCTATCCCTGGAGCATGAAAGCTCAAAATTCTCTGCAGTAAAATATTGGACATCATGGCAATTCTTGTTAAAATTAGAATACCTTCCCCAAATACATCAGTCAAGAATGAGAAAAAGGAGTTGGCTTAAGTTGTGAAGGATCCTCTCACTATAATCACTTGGTGGCTTGCGCAGCATTTTAGTTTGCCATTTCCCTATCCCCACACTTGGTGGCTTGTGTGGTGTTTTAGTTTGCCATTTCCCCTCACCACCAATACTTGGTGGCTTGCAAGGGGTTTTAGCCTTTTGCTTCTAAGTGGCACTGGCTTTCTGGTGCGTTGGAGCAGATTTTGGTTGGGGCTTGGGTTGGCCTACAGAAATAACACATGCAAGTGTAAAATGACTTCCAGCATCTTTCTACACAAATTTGTATGGCAAACTAAACACAATCTAATTTTGGCAACTTTAAACCAATATTCGAAATGGAAAGTTTCATACTTGCGTCTGTCACAGGAAAAGGGTCTGAGCCTTTTCAGCGATTTGATGAGGGGGATTCCACAATTAAGAAGGCAGAAGGAGACCAAGCCCTCATGCTCCAGGGTTAAGCCATGTGAGAGACAAAGAGAATTTGCTGTAATAAAAGGTTGGACAACATCACGCCAATTGTTTTTACAATTAGAATAGCTTCCTTAAACAAAATGATCAAGAGTAAGGAGTTAGCTTAAATTGTGAAGATTCGTCCTCAACGTCATTACTTGGTGGCTTGTGCTGCGTTTTAGCCTTTCGCTTCTTGGTAGCAGTGGCACAGGTTCTGGTTCTTCAGGGCATATTTTGATGGGGGCTTGGGTAGACCTTTGCCTGAAAATAAACATGTAAGTGTAAAATACCATCCAGCCTTTTTCTACAAACATTTGTCAATGCGTTTTTTTGAAGTGGAAGACTTAAAAAATCTACCTAAACACATTACCAAACTTTAAACCAAAATTCTACAACAGAATAGGGGCTTGGGAGTTAACCTCCCAAGCCTCACCCCCTAGCCTGGTGATCCAGATGGATGTCAGCTCAGTTTCACGTTTGTTTCACTACACTAACAATGGTAAAACATGGAGTGATTCTGTCTGGGTTGAGGCTACCTTCACACAAGCTTGTAGATTTGAAAGTATCAGTTAAAGTAATGCGGTAAAAGATCCTCCCAGTCAATCAAAAGGCAGTGGCTGGGGTTTAGGGACAAGGGGTTGATTAGTAATCATCATTGCAGGCTACCATACTTACATACTATAACTTGGAGCCAGTATTTTCTGGTGATGGGAGAGTACATTCCTCACGTTTATTTTTTATTTTACCTTTATTTAGCTAGGCAAGTCAGTTAAGAACAAATTCTTATTTTCAATGATGTCCTAGGAACAGAGGGTTAACTGCCTTGTTCAGGGTCAGAACAAACTATTTTTTACCTTGTCAGCTCAGGGATTCAATCTTGCAACCTTTTAGTTACTAGTCCAACGCTCTAACCACTAGGCTACCTGCCGCCTGTGATTCTAAACACAACAAGATACAGAATAAAAACCATGCCAAGCAAATTGAATTTACACAAACTGTCAATGTGTGTTTAAACATACCCGTTACAAATAATTATAATGTACTTATCTTTCTCTTGGAGATCTCCACTTCATTTTCATTTTTACAACCACAGTCATTTTTAGACCACAGTCATTTTTAGCAACCAGCAGTTTTCACTTATTGCATTTTCAAGTATAATGTATCTTCTATTTACCCGATGTCAGTTTTATCCTCAGAAGCTGGAATGACTTCCATTTAAGAGAGTGTGTGGACCAATCATTTATTGCTTTGTCATATTTATTTGGGGGCCACCACACAGTTTGGTCTTTGATCCAGTACTCTGCAATAACATCTACTTCCTTCTCATTTTCCATCAACACTGCTCTGGCCCACATCCTGTGAGATTAGAACCTGGGGAAATACAGACAATATAATATAAAGTACTCACACTAAAAACCATGAAAAGGTATAACCAAAGGAGGCCAAGATGCAAAAACAATAGAATGAATTTAATCCATGCTTGAAATAATACAAAAAGTGCAAGGTGCTATATATATATATAAAAAGGGAACTGTATGTTTTGGTCTTATACCTTCATCAGTGCTGTACAAGCAAATTAAGAAGACACGTACTTAAGTCACACCTGCTGTGCGGAACAGGCGCAACAGCTGCAAGCAGATAGTGGATTAGAGGACTATATATAAGAGTATCAAAAATTGACAATTTAAATGTCACATATAATCTATTGCTTCTGATAATGTAATGTGGCCCAGACTGTTGTCTCTTTCCTATTATATGTGCCATTTGAATTGTCAGTTTTTGATACCGATTCGACAGGACATAAAAGTTACGTCTGGTAAGACAAGGGGCGGGGGTGTGTGTCTATTTGTCAATAACAGCTGGTGTGCAATGTCTAATATTAAAGAAGTCTCGAGGTATTGCCTGCCTGAGGTAGAATACCTCATGATTAGCTGTAGACTACATTATCTACAAAGCTAATTCTCATCTATATTATTTGTAACCGTCTATTTACCACCACAAACCGATGCTGGCACTAAGACTGCACTCAATGAGCTGTATAAGACCATAAGCAAACAAGAAAGTGCTCATCCAGAAGCTGCGCTCCTATTCCTGGGGATTTTAATGCAGGCAAACTTAAATCCATTTTACCTGATTTCAACCAGCATGTCACATGTGCAACCAGAGGGAAAAAACTCTAGACCACCTTTACTCCACACACAGACGCATACAAAGCTCTCCCTCGCCCTCCATTTGGCAAATCTGACCATAATTCCATCCTTTTGATTCCTTCTTAAAGCAGGAATTACTAGTGACTCGTTACGGAAGTGGTCAGATGACGGGGATGCTACGCTACATGACTGGTTTTCTAGCACAGACTGGAATATGTTCCGGGATTCATCCAATGGCATTGAGGAGTATACCACCTCAGTCACCGGCTTAATCAATAACTGCATAGACAATGTCGTCCCCTCAGTGACTGTACGGACAGATTGCAACCAGAATCAATAGATTACAGGCAACATCGGCACCGAGCTAAAGGCTAGTGCTACCCTCAGACAAACATCAAACAGGCAAAGCGTCAATACAGGACCAACATTGGATCCTACTACACCGGCTCTGATGCTCGTTGAATGTGGCAGGGCTTGCAAACTATTACGGACTACAAAGGGAAACCCAGCCACAAGCATCAGACATTTTCAACCTTTCCCTGACCTAGTCTGTAATACTTACATGTTTCAAGCAGACCACTATAATCCCTGTGCCCAAGAAAGTGAAGGTAACATGCCTAAATGATTACTGCCCATAGCACTCTCGACAGTAGCCATGACGTGCTTTGAAAGGCTGGTCATGGCTCACATCAACACCATCATCCCGGAAACCCTAGATCCAATCCAATTTGCATACCGCCCCACAGATCCACAGATGACGCAATCTCAATCGCAGTTCACACCGCCCTTTCCGACCTGGACAAAAGGAACACCTATGTGAGAATGCTGTTCATTGACTACAGCTCAGCGTTCATCACCATAGTGCCCACAAAGCTCATAACTAAGCTGAGGACCCTGGGACTAAACACCTCCCTCTGCAATTGGATCCTGGACTTCCTGACGGGCAGCCCCTAGGTGGTAAGGTTAGGCAACAACACATCTGCCACGCTGATGCTAAACACTGGGGTACCTCAGGGGTGTGTGCTTAGTCCCCTCCTGTACTCCCTGTTCACCCACAACTGGGTGGCAAAAAACAACTCCAATACCATCGTTAAGTTTGCTGATGACACACATGTGGTAGGCCTGATCACCGACAACAACAAGACAGCCTGTAGGGAGGAGGTTAGAGACCTGGCAGTGTGGTACCAGGACAACAACCTCTCCCTCAATGTGAGCAAGACAAAGGAGTTGATCGTGGACTACAGGAAAAGGCAGGCCGATCAGGCCCCCATTATTATCGATAGGGCTGTATGTTCTTCTTACTTACAACCTCATGCTAACCGCATTAGCCTATGTTAGCTCAACCATCCCGTGGACGGGACACTGATCACAAAGAAGTTTCAACTCTATTTCTTGAACTGCATTGTTGGTTAAGGTCTTGTAACTAAGCATTTAACAGTAATGTCTACACCTGTGGTATTCAACGCATGTGACAAATAAAATGTGATTTGATTTTAAATAAGCTTTTTGTGCATATGGAATATTTCGGGGATCTTTTATTTTCAGATCATAAAAAATGGGATCAACACTTTACATTTTGCCTTTCTATTTTTGTTCAGTGTATTTAATATAGGTGTGTGTGTGTGTTTACTACAGACCCCTTCCCTTTTTCCACATTTTGTTACGTTACAGCCTTCTTCTAAAACGGATTAAATAAATGTTAAATGAAAAAGCGAAAACAGGTTTAAAAAGATTTTTGCTCATTTATAAAATAAAATAAAAAATATAAATACCTTATAAGTATTCAGACTCTTTGCTATGAGACTCAAAACTAAGCTCAGGTGCATCCTGTTTCCATTGATGGTCCTTGAGATGTTTCTACAACTTGATTGGAGTCCACCTGTGGTAAATGTAATTGATTGGACATGATTTGGAAAGACACACACCTGTCTATATAAGGTCACACAGTTGACGGTGCATTTCAGAGCAAAAACCAAGCCATGAGGTTGAAGGAATTGTCCGTGGAGCTCCGAGACAGGACTGTGCTGAGGCACAGATCTGGGGAAGGGTACCAAAAAAATTCTGTAGCATTGAAGTTCCCCAAGGACACAGTGGCCTCCATCATTCTTAAATGAATTAAGTTTGGAACCACCAAGACCCTTTCTAGAGCAGGCCGCCTGGCCAAACTGAGCAATCGGGGGAGAAGGGCCTTGGTCAAGGAGGTGACCAAGAACCTGATGGTCACTCTGACAGAGCTTCAGAGTTCCTCTGTGGAGATTGGAGAAGAACAATCATCTTTGTAGCACTCCACCAATTAGGCCTTTATGGTAGAGTGGCCAGAAGGAAGCCTCTCCTCAGTAAAAAGCAGCCCGCTTGAAGTTTGCCAAAAAACAAACAAAGGACACTAAAGGACTATAAAAAACAAGATTCTCTGGTTAATGAAACCAAGATATAACTCTTTGGCCTGAATGCCAAGCGTCATGTCTGGAGGAAAGCAGGCACAATCCCTACGGTGAAGCATGGTGGTGGAAGCATCCATCTATGGAGATTTTTCAGCGGCAGGGACTGGGAGGCTAGTCAGGGTCGAGGGAAAGATGAACAGAGCAAAGTACAGAGAGATCCTTGATGAAAACCTCAGGACATCAGACTGGGGCGAAGGCTCACATTCCAACAGGACTGCGACCCTAAGCACACAGCCAAGATAACGCAGATATGGCTTCGGGACAAGTCTCTGAATGTCCTTGAGTGGCCTGGCCAGAGCCCGGCATTGAACCCAATCGAACATCTCATCCAACTAGGGAGAGCTTGAGAGGATCTTTTTATTTTCATTTTTTTTTATTTAACATTTATTTAACCAGGTAGGCCAGTTGAGAACAAGTTCTAATTTACAACTGTGACCTGACCAAGATAAAGCAAAGCAGTGCGACAAAAACAACAATACAGAGTTACACATAAACAAACGTACAGTCAATAACACAAAAGAAAAGAAAAATAGAAAACCTACGTACAGTGTGTGCAAATGTAGAAGAGTAGGGAGCTAGGAAATAAATAGGCCCTAGAGGCGAAAATAATTACAATTTTGCAGTAATTCTGGAGTGGTAGATGTGCAGATGATGATGTGCAAGTAGAGATACAGTGAGGGAAAAAAGTATTTGATCCCCTGCTGATTTTGTACGTTTGCCCACTGACAAAGAAATGATCAGTCTATAATTTTAATGGTAGGTTTATTTGAACAGTGAGAGACAGAATAACAACAAAAAAATCCAGAAAAACGCATGTGAAAAATGTTGTAAATTGATTTGCATTTTAATGAGGGAAATAAGTATTTGACCCCCTCTCAATCAGAAAGATTTCTGGCTCCCAGGTGTCTTTTATACAGGTAACGAGCTGAGATTAGGAGCACACTCTTAACTTCTTTGGGAGCAGCGCATGAGGTGACGGTTTTGGAGAGCCTGGCATGCCCAAAGTAAAATGCCTCCCATTCAGGCCCAGAAAATAGGATATGCACATATTTAGTACCATTGGATAGGAAACACTCTGAAGTTTCTAAAAGTGTTAACATTTTGTCTATGAGTATAACAGAACGGATATGGCAGGCAAAAACCCGAGGAATTTCTGTCCTGGAAAAAGTGGATTTGACACATTGCCTCATTTGGAACCCCTCCCTTATGAAAATGCCCATACAAGGGCATATTAATGCAGTACCTATTGCTTCCTCTGGATGTCAACAGTCTCGAGAAAGTGTTTTGATTCTTTTTAGCTGCATTTAGTTTGTAGAAGAAGACGAATAAGGAAGTGGCCACACAGATGTCAATAGAAGAAAATGCGCGTTCCCGGCTGTGGTTTTTTCCTTTCTTATCGCCCAGTTTATATTCCGGTTGAAATATTATACAACATATACATAAAAGTGTTCCTAAGGATACATTTACAATTATGTTTGATTGTTCTTGGACAAGTTTATAGGTATAAGTTGAACGAGTTCTCTTCACGTTTCAATGGACGAGTGGAGGCTGTATAAACTCATTATAACGCGCCAACGAAACGGAGATTTATGGATATAATACATTACTTTTTCTAACAAAAGAACCATGGATTGTCTTCGTTGGACACTTGGGAAGCCCTCAGCAGACGTTCTTCAAAAGGTAATTGATTTGTTTTCGCTGTGAAATATGTTATGTGTGAACCGTGATGTCTTATGAATTTATGGCAATGGGAAAAATATTGAAGGTGCTACCCTCAAACAATCAAATGTAGTGCTTTCGCCGTGAAGCCTTTTTGAAATCTGACAACGCTGTGATATTGCCAAGAAGCAGAGCTTTTGATGACTATGCAACACTTGTATATTGATGCATGTTTAATAATTCAACTTTTGGATTTTGAATTTGGCGCCTTGCATTTCACCGAGTAGTGTCGGGAGTGCCCCACCGCTCCCTAAGAAGTTAAAGGGAGTGCTCCTAATCTCAGCTTGTTTCCTGTATAAAAGACACCTGTCCACAGGAGCAATCAATCAATCAGATTCCAAACTCTCCACCATGGCCAAGACCAAAGAGCTCTCCAAGGATGTCAGGGACAAAATTTTAGACTTACACAAGGCTGGAATGGGCTACAAGACCATCGCCAAGCAGCTTGGTGAGAAGGTGACAACAGTTGGTGCGATTATTCACAAATGGAAGAAACACAAAAGAAATGTCAATCTCCCTCGGCCTGGGGCTCCATGCAAGATCTCACCTCATGGAGTTGCAATGATCATGAGAATGGTGAGGAATCAGCCCAAGAACTACACGGGAGGATCTTGTCAATGATCTCAAGGCAGCTGGGACCATAGTCACCAAGAAAACAATTGGTAACACACTACGCCGTGAAGGACTGAAATCCTGCAGCGCCCGCAAGGTCCCCCTGCTCAAGAAAGCACATATACATGCTCGTCTGAAGTTTGCCAATGAACATCTGAATGATTCAGAGGACAACTGGGTGAAAGTGTTGTGGTCAGATGAGACCAAAATGGAGCTCTTTTGCATCAACTCAACTCGCCGTGTTTGGAGGAGGAGGAATGCTGCCTATGACCCCAAGAACACCATCCCCACCGTCAAACATGGAGGTGGAAACATTATGCTTTGGGGGTGTTTTTCTGCTAAGGGGACAGGACAACTTCCCCGCATCAAAGGGACGATGGACAGGGCCATGTACCGTCAAATCTTGGGTGAGAACCTCCTTCACTCAGCCAGGCATTGAAAATGGGTCGTGGATGGGTATTCCAGCATGAAAATGACCCAAAACACACGGCCAAGGCAACAAAGGAGTGGCTCAAGAAGAAGCACATTAAGGTCCTGGAGTGGCCTAGCCAGTCTCCAGA
>QNTS01000491.1:524734-672368 GCA_003317085.1 Hucho hucho | reverse complement strand
GCCCCACTCCCGACACTACCCGGTGAAATGCAAGGCGCCAAATTCAAAATCCAAAAGTTGAATTATTAAACATTCATCAATATACAAGTGTTGCATAGTCATCAAAAGCTCTGCTTCTTGGCAATATCACAGCGTTGTCAGATTTCAAAAAGGCTTTACGGCGAAAGCACTACATTTGATTGTTTGAGGGTAGCACCTCCAATATTTTCCCATTAGCATAAATTCATAAACCATCACGGTTCACACAAAACACATTTCACAGCGAAAACAAATCCCTTACCTTTTGAAGAACTTCTGCTGAGGGCTTCCCAAGTGTCCAACGAAGACAATCCATGGTTCTTTTGTTTGAAAAAGTCATTTATTGTATCCATAAATCTCCGTTTGGTTGGTGAGTTATGTTCAGAAAATCCAACGTCGAATCGCCCATTGGAACGTGAAGAGAACGCGTTCAAATATACCTATAAACTTTTCCTAAACAAATCAAATACCAGTTAAAATGTATCCTTAGCTATCCTTTTATGAATATGAGCGATAATATTTCACTCGGATGGTCACCTAAATGTTATATAAGTAAAATAAAGTGGGGCGCGCAGCCAGACTTGCGCACGAGAAAACTTGTTGACATCTGAGCTACCTTGGCCATTTCCTGTACCTATTTTTCCTGCTTCCTCCAATCTCTCTGATATAGACTGTTGACATCTAGTGGAAGCCATAGGTACTGAAATCTCGGAGCTGCTTGCCATAGAACTCAATAGGGAGACTGTCAAACAGAGCCAATGTGACAAAAAAAAGTAATTCCGGATAGATTTTAATAATAAATAGTCCAGGTATCCATTTGAATGAACTCTTCAGCTGACTTATGGCTTCGGGGTAAAAGCTGTTACAGATGAACGTGGTACCTTCAGGCGTTTGGAAATTGCTCTCAAGGATGAACCAGACTTGTGGAGGTCTACAATTTATTTTCTGAGGTCTTGGCTGATTTCTTTTGATTTTCCCATGATGTCAAGCAACGAGGCACTGAGTTTGAAGGTAGGCCTTAAAATACATCCACAGGTACAACTTTTAATTGACTCAAATCTTGTCAATTAACCAATCAGAAGCTTCTAAAGCCATGACATAATTTCCTGGAATTTTTCAAGCTGTTTAAAAGCACAGTCAATTTAGTGTATGTAAACTTCTGGCCCAGTGGAATTGTGATACAGTGAATTATAAGTGAAATAATCTGTCTGTAAACAGATTGTTGGAAAATTACTTGTGTCATGCGCAAAGTAGATGTCCTAACCGACTTGCCAAAACTATAGTTTGTTAACAAGAAATTTGTGGAGTGGTTGAAAAACGAGTTTTAATGACTCCAACCTAAATGTATGTAAACTTCCGACTTCAACTGTAGGTGTTCCTTTTGGCCAGGTGGTCAAGGGCAGTGTAGAGTTTTCAATATATACATAGTTTTGAAGATTACGTTGAAATTAGATCGATGTAACAACCTGTTAGTCATTGTATTTTAGTTTAGGTTTACCCTAATTTCAAACTTTGCAATTCTGTTTGAAATTATATAAAAGCTCTACTGGTTGATTACTTTTTGCAAATCCAAATATGTTTCAAACATAGATTCAACGTCACAATACGTTGATTCAACCAGTTTGTGTCCAGTGGAAACATTCATATTCCACCAAGTCATTACTAGCCTGGGGGAGAGGAGCTGCTCTGTCTGACACTCAGACACACANNNACACACAGAGAGAGAGAGAGAGAGAGAGAGAGAGAGAGAGAGAGAGAGAGAGAGAGAGAGAGAGAGAGAGATTCTCCGAAGGGAGAGTTGTCTCTGTGACTGACATTCACTAAACCACAGGAGAGGGGAGAGGAGAGGAGAGAGTAGATGGTGGGCACTGGAGCAGGCTTGAGGCTACTATCACTGTCAACCCTGAACTTCTTCCATCCCGCCTCTCTCTCTCTCTGCTGTAGCGTGTTCTGGCTGGTAGAGCATGCTGTTTTCAGGCTGCTGGCTTATCCAATCATTATGGAATGAAAAACATCTACGCTTTAATGTGTCTCATGGTCTCTGCCTGCATTTACACCCACCGACATACCCACCAACTTAGACACACACACACACCCACCAACTTAGACACACACACACACACACACACACACACACACACACACACAGCAAATAGCGGGAATGCTTTAGCGTGTGCAGGCCTTGAAGGCAAATCAGGGAGAGAGAGGTATGTGGTTAAAGTCTTTGTTATCAGCCCTGAGGAACTGAACTATCACAATATTATCATCATATCTGCTTGCCAGGAGAACAGGGTGGAGGAGAGGTCTAATCCAATCTATCTGGTTGGATTTCTCTGGATGTGGACCCAGTTTATGTCTGGTTCACAGGTGCTATACTATAGAGATCAATAGAATCTGCCCTTCAGATCAGTGGAAATATGCTCTCAGATGGACGCCCTCCAGGACTGTCCGAGTTATTTTGGGAATGTCATCAGAGCTTCCAAGGTCATCCATATGGATCCTTCAGAGCTCTGACATTGAGATTCCATCTTAGTTTCTGTAAGGGTTCATATTATCACTATCGCTCTCCTCTCTTCCATTCCATTCCACTCATCTCATTCTCTTTCCTCTCCTGCAACTCTTCTATGAACATTTCACCACACATAAGTAGGATCAATTATTTTCCAACACTGGCGATATTTTCCGTCAAACTCAATTTACTTTCATAACTATCAGCTTAGAAAATCTCCTTTTGTATTGTGTTACAATCACAGACTGTATCCAGTCTCCAGAGAAGAACAGCCCTGCATGCAGCTTCTCCAAAGACCTGAAAATCACTTTATGAGAGCCTAATACACTCTCATTGGGCATGGCTTTCCTCCAATCAAAACCCTTAATCCTAGTGCTCCATCACCACATCTGTATGATTGTCTAAAGACGGCAGCCAGAGGGATCATCTAACCATAGAATTGTAATGATAGAACGGACATCCCCATAAAAAAAGAACAAACACTAACAGAGCCTTAGAATACATTATATGTCTGAAATTATATGCGGTCTTGCATTATCTGTGTATTGTGTCCCTGTAATGAACTCTTCCCAGGTAAAACAAGAATTCCATTATGCTGTATGTCTTATGAGAGGTTGTTACTGCTGGAATGTGTCAGAGTCATGGTGGGGTGGAGGCAGCAGGCCAAATGAAGAGCCGGGGTGGAGGTAGACAAGGAGCCAAAACGTGATGTATCTCTCTTCTACCATCTCCATCTATCTCTGTCCTCACACTTGGCTTGAAGCAGGAGCTTCACTAGAATTCCAACACAGACAGTTTTTACAGAGCTTCAATCTGGTTATAAGCTAAATAAATACCAGAGACTGGCAGACATTGGACTAATCTAGAGTACTGAAGGATGTTAACATTGTTATTAATTGTGAATAACATTAATTGTCTTTGTTATAACTAGGAACCATGGCCAAACCTGTCATGTCAATGTGAATCCAACACATCCTCCTTCCAGTAGCAGTTAGCTCTCCATATTGGCATGTTCTCTAGGCATTGCAGATTGGATCCTCTGATTCATACATTCCGACCTGGGTTAAATCCTAACTGTCACCACAACCGCATAATGGCTACCTGTAGAGAGGCTCTCCCCATTGAATGTGTTTAAAGAAACCATTATGGGTTTAGAAATCACATAAAACTCTGAGAAAAAGTTGTTACAGGGACTGAAAGTGATAGGTACTCCTCTGCATCTTCTGTTCACAGGGAAAAATATTATTCTACCCCACAGTAATGTCCAATCCATCAGAGAATTATGAAAATCGTCTGCTCCAATTCCTCAGCAATAACATCAGACACCAAGTGTAATACAGAGAGACAGACGGGCAAGACTGCTAAAATATATTTTCTTGAAATGTGTCGGATTTGAATAGCCGAAATGTATTTCTGCTGAAGACCACAGCACTGACTTAACATTTTACAAAAACTGGGATACTTCAAACCAAATGCAAAATGAATATTTATTTAGAAAGCATAATCATTTTGTAACATTGGTAAATATTTTTTCTTAAACCTCAAGATTTTCCGTGCGTGGGGAATTAAGTGTTCAGATGATGATGTCATATTGTTTAGACAGAGCTAATGTCAGACATGTTCACTTAAAAAAACTCCTGTCTCTGCCCTGTTGTAGTGGAACATTTTCTTCTCAGACAACTCAAACAGTGAGTTGCTAAAAGCCCTCATGGGCCATATTTAACCACAACACTACTTAAACCACATATACTATACCTTAAATACTTATTACATACTTCCACACAGTAAAAGCATACATCATATACACTACATTAACACAAGTCTATGGACAGCTGCTTGTCGAACATCTCAATACAAAATCATGGGCAATAGTATGGAGTTTGTCCACCCTTTGTTGCTATAACAGCCTCCACTCTCCTGGGAAGGCTTTCCACTAGATGTTGGAACATTGCTGCGGGGACTTGATTCCATTCAGCCACAAGAGCATTAGTGATGTTGGAAAATTAGGCCTGGCTCGCAGTCTGCATTCCAATTCATCCCAATGATGTTCGTTGGGGTTGAGGTCAGGGCTCTGTGCAGGCCCTTCCACACCGGTCTCGACAAACTATTTCTGTATGGCCCTCGCTTTGTGCACGGGGGTACTGTCATGCTGAAACAGGAGAGGGCCTTCCCCAAACTGTTGCCACAAAGTTGGAAGCACAGAATCGTCTAGAATGTCAGTGTGTGCTGTAGCATTATGATTTCCCTTCACTGGAACTAAGGGGCTTAACCCAACCCATGAAAAACACCCCCAAACCATTATTCCTCCTCCACCAAACTTTACAGTTGATACTATGCATTCGGGCAGGAAGCGTTCTCCTGGCATCCATCAAACCCAGATTCGTCCGTCGGACTGCCAGATGGTGAAGCATGATTCATCACTCCAGAGAACGCATCTCCATAGTCCAATTGCGGCGAGCTTTACACCACTCCAGCCAACTCTTGGCATTGCGCATGGTGATCTTAGGCTTGTGTGTGGCTGCTCGGCCATGGAAACTCATTTCATGAAGCAACCGATGAACAGTTATTGTGCTGACGTTGCTTCCAGAGGCAGTTTGGAACTCAGTAGTGAGTGTTGCATTCGAGAACAGACATTTTTTCACGTTACGCACTTCAGCACTCAGTGGTCCCGTTCTTTGAGCTTGTGTGGCCTACCGCTTTGCAGCTGAGCCATTGTTGCTCCGTTTCCATTTCACAATAACAGCACTTACAATTGTTCGGGGAAGCTCTAGCAGGGCAGACATTTGACAAACTGACTTGTTAGGAAGGTGACATCCTATGACGGTGCCATGTTGAAAGTCACTGAGCTCTTCAGTAAGGCCATTTTATTGCCAATGTTTGTCTATGGAGATTGCATGGCTGTGTGCTCGATTTCTACACCTGTCAGCAATGGGTGTGGCTGAAACAGCCAAATCCACTAATTTGAAGGGGTGTTCATATACTTTTGTATATACTGTATATTGTGAGTATATATATATATATACAGTGCCTTCGGAAAGTATTCAGACCCCTTGACTTTTTACACATTTTGTTACATTACAGCCTTATTTTGAAATTGATTAAATAATAAAAAATCTACACATAATACCCATAATGACAAAGCAAAAACAGGTTTTTAGACATTTTTGCAAAAAACAGAAATATCTTACTTACATCAGTATTCAGACCCGTTGCAATGATACTCGAAATTGAGCTCAGGTGCATCCTGTTCCCATTGATCGTCCTTGAGATGTTTCTTTCATAGATTGGAGTCCGCCTGTGGTACATTCCAGTGATTGGACATGATTTGGAATGGCACACACCTATCTATATAAGGTCCCACAGTTGACAGTGCATATCAGAGCAACAACCAAGCCATAAGGTCGAAGGAATTGTCCGTAGAGCTCCGAGACAGGATTGTGTAGAGGCAAAGATCTGGTGAAGGGTACCAAAATCTTTCTGCAGCATTGAAGGTCCCCAAGAACACAGTGGCCTCCATCATTCTTAAATGGAAGAAGTTTGGAACCACCAAGACTCTTCCTAGAGCTGGGCGCCCTGCCAAACTGAGCCATCGGGGGAGATGGGCCTTGGTCAGGGTGGTGACCAAGAACCCAATGCTCACTCTGACAGAGCTCTAGAGTTCCTCTGTGGAGATGGGAGAACCTTCCAGAAGGACAACCATCTCCGCAGCACTCCACCAATCAGGCCTTTACTGTAGAGTGGCCAGACAGAAGCTACTACTTAGTAAAATGCATATGACAGCCCACTTGGAGTTTGCCAAAAGACACCTAAAGACTCTCAGACCATAAGAAACAAGGTTCTCTGATCTGATGAAAGGAAGATTGAACTCTTTGGCCTGAATGCCAAGTGTCACATCTGGAGGAATCCTGGCACCATCCCTACGGTGAAGCATTGTGTTTTTTAGTGGCAGGGACTGGGAGACTAGTCAGGATAGAGGCAAAGATTATTGTCGCAAAGTACAAAGAGATCCTTGATGAAAACCTGCTCCAGATTGTTCAGGACCTCAGACTCGGGGGAAGGTTGACCTTCCAACAAGACAACGACCCTAAGCACACAGCCAAGACAACTCAGGAGTGGCTTCGGGACAAGTCTCTGAATGTCCTTGAATTTTTGCCAAAACAGAAATATCTTATTTACATCAGTATTCAGACCATTTGCAATGAGACTCGCATATGAGCTCAGGTGCATCCTGTTCCTGCTAGAACCCGGACTTGAATCCGATTGAACATCTCTGGAAAGACCTGAAAATAGGTGTGCAGCAACGCTCCCCATCTAACCTGACAGAGCTTGAGAGGATCTGTAGAGAAGAATGGGAGAAACTCCCCAAATACAGGTGGGCCAAGCCTGTAGTGTCTTACCCAAGAAAACTCAATGCTGTAATTGCAGCCACAGGTACTTCAACAAAGTACTGTGTAAAGGGTCTGAATACTCATGTAAATGTAATATTTACATTTTTTATTTTTCATAAATTATCAAAAATGTATAAAAACCTGTTTTAGCCTTGTCATCACGGGGTATTGTGTGTAGATTGATGAGGGGGAAAAAAAACATTTCATAAATTTTAGAGTAAGGCTTTAACGTACTGTAGTCATAATGTGGAAAAAGTCAAGGGATCTGAATACATTCCGAAGGCACTGTATATATATACATTATAGTGTGTGTGTGTGTATATATATATATCAACTCAGCAAAAAAAGAAATGTCCTCTCACTGTCAACTGCATTTATTTTCAGCAAACTTAACACGTGTAAATATTTGTTTGAACATAATAAGATTCAATAACTGAGATAAACTGAACAAGTTCCACAGACATGTGACTAACAGAAATTTAATAATGTGTCCCTGGACAAAGGGGGGTCAAAATCAAAAGTAACAGTCAGTATCTGGTGTGGCCACCAGCTGCATTAAGTACCGCAGGGCATCTCCTCTTCATGGACTGCACCAGATTTGACCAGTTCTTGATGTGAGCTGTTACCCCACTCTTCCACCAAGGCACCTGCAAGTTCCCGGACATTTCTGGGGGGAATGGCCCTAGCCCTCACCCTCCAATCCAACAGGTCCCAGACGTGCTCAATGGGATTGAGATCCGGGCTCTTCACTGGCCATGGCAGAACACTGACATTCCTGTCTTGCAGGAAATCACGCCCAGAACGAGCAGTATGGCTGGTGGCATTTTCATGCTGGAGGGTCATGTCAGGATGAGCCTGCAGGACGGGTACCACATGAGGGAGGAGGATGTCTTCCCTGTAACGCACAGCTTAGAGATTGCCTGCAATGACAACAAGCTTAGTCCGCTGATGCTGTGACACACCGCCCCAGACCATGACGGACCCTCCACCTCCAAATTGACCCCGCTCCAGAGTACAGGCCTCGGTGTAGCGCTCATTCCTTCGACAATAAACGTGAATCCCTGTTCCGCCCCTCGTGAGACAAACTGCGACTCATCAGTGACGAGCACTTTTTGCCAGTACTGTCTGGTCCAGCGATGGTGGGTTTGTGCCCATAGGCGACATTGTTGCCGGTGATGTCTGGTGAGGACCTGCCTTACAACAGGCCTACAAGCCCTCACTCTCTCACAGTCTGATGGAGCACTGATGGAGGGATTGTGCATTCCTGGTATAACTCGGGCAGTTGATGTTGCCATCCTGTACCTGTTCCGCAGGTGTGATGCTCGGATGTACCGATCCTGTGCAGGTGTTGTTACACGTGGTCTGCCACTGCGAGGACGATCAGCTGTCCGTCCTGTCTCCCTGTAGCGCTGTCTTAGGCCTCTCACAGTACGGACATTGCAAATTATTGCCCTGGCCACATCTGCAGTCCTCATGCCTCCTTGCACGTTCACGCAGATGAGCAGGGTCCCAGGGCATCTTTCTTTTGGTGTTTTTCAAAGTCAGTAGAAAGACCTCTTTAGTGTTCTAAGTTTTCATTACTGTGACCTTAATTGCCTTAACGGTCTTAACGACCGCTCCACAGGTGCATGTTCATTAATTGTTTATGGTTGATTGAACAAGCATGGGAAACAGTGTTTAAACCCTTTATAATAAAGATCTGTAAGCTATTTGGATTTTAACAAATTATCTTTGAAAGACAGGGTCCTGAAAAAGGGACGTTTATTTTTTTGCTGAGTTAATATTTTTACTACCGTTCAAAGGTTTGGGGTCACTTAGAAATGTCCTTGTTTTTGAAAGAAAAGCAAATTTTTTGTCAATTAAAATAACTTTAAACTCATCAGAAATAAAGTGTGGACATTGTTAATGTTGTAAATGACTATTGTAGCTCTAAACGGCATTCTTTTTTAATGGAATATCTACATAGGCGCACAGAGGCCCATTATCAGCAACCATCACTCCTGAGTGCCAATGGCACTTGGTGTTAGCTAATCCAAGTTTATCATTTTAAAAGGCTAATTAGAAAACTTTTGCAAATATGTTAGCACAGCTGAAAACTTGCCTTCTTTAGACTAGTTGATTATCTGGTACATCAGCATTTGTGGGTTCAATTAGAGGCTCGTCAGTCTATTCTTGTTTTGAGAAATTAAAGCTTTTCCATACGAAAAATTGCCAAGAAACTGAAGATCTGTTACAACGATTTGTACTACTCCCTTCACAGAACAGCGCAAACGGGCTCTAACCAGAATAGAAAGAGGACTGGGAGGCCCCGGTGCACAACTGAACAACTGAACAATTCAGTGCCTCTTTGCTTGACATCATGGGAAAATCAAAAGAAATCAGCCAAAGCCTAAAAAAAAAACTGTAGATCTCCGCAAGTCTGGATCATCCTTGGGAGCAATTTCCAAATTCCTGAACGTACCACATTCATCTATACAAACAGTAGTACGCAAGTATAAACACCATGGGACCACGCATCCGTCATACTGCTCAGGAAAGAGACGCGTTCTGTCTCATAGAGATGAACGTACCTTGGGGCGACAAGTGCAAATCAATCCCAGAACAACAGCAAAGGCCCTTGTGAAGATGCTGGAGGAAACCGGTACAAAAGTATCTATATCCACAGTAAACGAGTCCTATATCGACATAACCTGAAAGGCCGCTCAGCAAGGAAGAAGCCACTGCTCCAAAACTACCATAAAATAGCCAGACGACGGTTTGCAACTGCACATAGGGACAAAGATTGTACTTTTTGGAGCAATGTCCTCTGGTCTGATGAAACAAAAATAGAACTGTTTGGCCATAATGACCATCGTTATGTTTGGAGGAAAGTGGGGGAGGCTTGCAAGCCGAAGATCACCATTCCAACCGTGATGCAAGGGGTTGGCAGCATCATGTTGTGGGGGTGCTTTGCTGCAGGAGGGACTGGTGCACTTAACAAAATAGATGGCATCATGAGGATGGAAAATTATGTGGATATATTGAAGCAACATCTCAAGACATCATTCAGGAAGTTATAGCTTGGTCGCAAATGGGTCTTCCAAATGGACAATGACCCCAAGCATACTTCCAAAGTTGTGGCAAAATTAAGGACAACAAAGTCAAGGTATTGGAGTGGCCATCACAATAGAAAACATGTGGGCAGAACTGAAAAAGCGTGTGCGAGCAAGGAGGCCTACAAACCTGACTCAGTTACACCAGCTCTGTCAGGAGGAATGGGCCAAAATTCACCCAACTTATTGTGGGAAGCTTGTGGAAAGCTACCCGAAACGTTTGACCCAAGTTAAACAATTTAAAGGCAATGCTACCAAATACTAATTTAGTGTTTGTAAACTTCTGACCCACTGGGAATGTGATGAAAGAAATAAAAGCTGAAATAAATGATTCTCTATACTTTTATTCTGACATTTCACATTCTTCAAATAAAGTGGTGATCCTAACTGACCTAAAACAGGGAATTTTTACTAAGATTAAATGTCAGGAGTTGTGAAAAACTGAGTTTAAATGTATTTGACCAAGGTGTATGTAAACTTCAACTGTATGTGACCCCAAACTCCTGCACAGTAGTGTATATATACTGTATGTGCGTTCAGCATATTTTAAACCACTTCAGAGTGCCTTCTACAATAGGGCGAGAGGACATCAGCTTTCTTTACCATATGGTTTTACTGCATGGAAGAATGTAAGAAATATTTAAGGTATATGTGGTTTAAGTAGTGTAGTGGTGAAGTATGGCCGATGAAAGCTTTTAGCAGCTCACTGTTGGAGTTGTCTGAGAGGAACATTTTTCACTACAAAAGGTTAGCAACTGCAGTTTATCTTAGTGAACATATCTGACATTAGCTCTATCTAAACTATCTGATACCATCACCTGAACACTTTAAGAAATAATATAATAATATATAATAATATATATATATATATATATAATAATATATATATATATATATATATATATATATATATATATACTGTGCTTCAACTTTGACATAGCTATTCCATCCCTAAGCCATTTAGAGTTGGGCCATTTTAAAGTTGGGCCATTTTATAGAGTTAGCACATTTTAGGCCCTTACACCATTTGCGTTCTGATAATTTCTGATCATTCATAGCTCTGTTCCACCCTTATGTCTGGCCCTTATTCCTCTGTTCAGTTGTTTATGTCCTACTGTGCAATGTGCAGGTGGTAATTACCAATATGGAGCCCCCCTCTGAGCGGTAATAAAAAGCCTTCCCTCCCAGACTAGAACAGAAGAGAGCTGCTGTATATGTTTAACTGTCTTAAATGGTTTAAGCTGGAGGTGAATTTGTGATGATGAACTAGTTGGGGAATACCAGTGTTCCATGAAGTCCTTTGTTTGTTAGGTGAAATTAGCTGTTTGTTAGCTGTATCTTTTAAATTAGGGTTATTTTTCTCATTAAATATAATGTGTAAAGTGAGAAGCTGTATTAAGTCTGTTCCGCCTACTCTATAACTCCCCTCTGACAGGTTCAGCTCTGGTGATGAAACAGAAATAATACAGCTTTATAAAGTCTTTATATAGTACTTAAACTACCTGGAGAGGATGTGAATTCGCTTTCTTTCTCTGTTTTAACCTCTCTCTCTCTCTCTCTCTCTCTCTCTCTCTCTCTCTCTCTCTCTCTCTCTCTCTCTCTCTCTCTCTCTCTCTATCGCTCTGTCTCACAGTCTCTCTCTGGTGGAGTTTGCTGAGATTTTGGATGTAAATTTTTAAGTCTGTTACAATTAAGTATTATTAATAATTATGTAAATATTGGGCCAATAAAGATACTGTTAAATTACAATCTCTCTCTCCCTCTCTCTCTTTGTGTTGAGTGTGCTCTGTAGCTCATTAATGTTGTGTCCAGAGGGTGCGACTTCGATTTCTGCTCTGACCTTTTCACTGTACAAACACCAGGGTGAGAGAGAGGGAATGAGGGGATGCTGGGGTGTAGGATCTAGGGGTAGGGTATTGAGGGTGAAAGGAAGAGGGTTAGGGATGAGGCAGCGGTGATGTGAGGTAATGCCTATTTGATCAGTCAGCACATTGCAGCCTACAGCTAGCAGGCCCTCCGCTTCCTCACTTTAAATGAACCTCAGCCTTTTCTATCACCACAGACACACCATGGAGCAGATCGGGGTTTAGGGTTCTAGAGAGGACTTTTGCTGGGGGGTCTACTTTACTAGCTGGGCTTTAATCTAACTCCATCATTATAGACTCTCTGTAGACTCTAAGAGACTATGTCTCTGTGTGTCTGAAGTGACCAGGGCTCAAAAATATTAGCGCTCTGATGTCTGCCTCTCCTTTGGGCTACAACAAGGATTTACACCCAACAAAACACTGCAAACTCTATTCACATCAAACTTAAAACAGAGTTGGGGTGAACCACATGAAAGTGTATTTGTTCTGTTGTTGTTCTCTACAGGCAGTATTATGTCAGGCAATCTGGTTCTCCTGCTTTCCAGATGTACGCACTCATTCAAAGATCAGAGGTCGCTTCTCCAACATTCTCTTCTCCTTCTTCTGTTGTCGTCCCGACTCTTTTTCTCTGCTTTCCCAACTCTCTGTTTTAACTCACCATCACCTCTTCATCAACCCCTCTACCCCTGTTACCCAAACTGCCATTCTCGTGTCCTCTTCCCTTTACTCCTCTCTCCTCTCTTCTTCCCCAGCCCCTCTCTTCTGCCCTAGCCCCCCACCCATCCCCCTCCCTGCCCTACTCAATGTGGCTCTTATTTTACTCAGTGACATCGTTCCCCCATGTGGGGTGGTCCGGGAGCCCTCCCGAAACGTGAACCTGAACTGATAATTTGGGTACATTTTTAAGGTTGTTTGGGGTTCTTTTGGGTACTTTGCGGTTCTTGTGTGTACCTGTTTTGGGTTGTTTGGGGTACTTTTAGGTACTTTGGAGTTCTTTTGGGTACCCGTTTGGGGTTAAGGGTACTTTTGTGCAGTGGTGGAAAAACTACCCAATTGTCATACTTGAGTAAAAGTAAATATACCTTTATAGAAAATGACATATAAAAGTGAAAGGCACCCAGTAAAATACTACTTGAGTAAAAGTCTAAAAGTATTTGGTTTTAAATATATTTAAGTATCAAAGTATGTGTAATTGCAAAAAGATACTTATGTATCAAAAGTAGAAGTAAAAGTATAAATCATTTCAAATTGCTTACATTAAGCAAACTAAACTGCAAAATGATATTGTTTTTATTTTATTTAAGGATGGCCAGGGGCACACTCCAACACTCAGACATACAAAGAAGCATTTTTGTTTAGTGAGTCCGCCAGATTAAAGGCAGTAGTGATGACCACGGATGTTCTCTTGATAAGCATGTGAATTGGACCATTTTCCTGTCCTGCTAAGCATTGAAATTGTAATGAGTACTTTTGGGTGTCATGGAAAATGTATGGAGTGAAAAGTACATCATTGTCTTTAGGAATGTAGTGAAGTAAAAGTAAAAGTTGTCAAAACTATAAATAGTAAAGTAAAGTATAGATACCTCAAAAATTACTTGAGAAATACTTTAAATTATTTTTAACTTCTTAAGTACTTTACACCACTGCTTTTGAGGACATTTTGGGTTCGTTTTGGGTACATGTTTGGGGTGCTTTAGAGATCTTTTCAGTTATTTTAGGTACCTATTTGGGGTTATTTTGGGTACTTTTGGGTTCATTTTGGGTTGTTTGGAATGATTAGTAGGACCCCCTGTGGTTAGTACTGGCAAGGCATCAACTTTTTCCAACAAATGTAATCATAGATGGGTGGGTTGTTTAACAACTTTTGTGCAAAACAGATGGGGTTGTCATAGAATCAAAGGACTGTTTACAACATGTAAACTATATTTTTACGGCCTCCTAACCAACTGTGCTATTTAGTTTGTTTTATTAGTTTTTAATCTCTTATGGCCAAAAAAACTTCTTGACATCAGAACAGCGATTACTCACCTTGAACTGGACAAGATACTTTATTTAACTAGTCCGACGCAAAGGATAGACTACTTTCTTGAGACCAGGCCCAAATCCCTGTCATTTGCGTGAAGAAAAGATGGAGAAAAAGGGGGCGTAGGTCGGGGTTCCTTGTGAGAATTCTTAGGCGAGTGAGTAAACCTCCAACACTATCCGTACTATTGGCCAACGTGCATTGGAAAATAAACTGGACGATTTACGATTAAGACTATCCTACCAATGGGACAATAAAAACTGTAATATCTGTTTCACCGAGTCATGGCTGAACGACGACAAGGATAATATAGAGCTGGCTGTGTTTTCCGTGCATCGGCAGGACAGATCTACTACGTCTGGTAAGACAAGGGGCGGGGGTGTGTATCTATTTGTCAATAACAGCTGGTGTGCACTGTCTAATATTAAAGAAGGTATTGCTCTCTTGAGGAAGAGTACCCCATGATAAGCTATAGACCACTCTATCTACCAAGAGAGTTCTCATCTACATTATTCGTAGCCGTCTATTTAGCACCATAAACCGATGCTGGCACTAAGACTGCACTCAACGAGCTGTATAAGGCCATAAGCAAACAAGAAAGTGCTCATCCAGAAGCGGTGCTCCTATTGGCCGGGGACTTTAATGCAGGCAAACTTAGATCCGTTTTACCTAATTTCTACCAGCATGTCACGTGCAACCAAAGGAAAAAAAACTCTAGACCACCATTACTTCACACAGAGAAGCATACAAAGCTCTCCCTCGCCCTCCATTTGGCAAATCTGACCATAATTCTATCCTCAAGATTCCGGCTTACAAGCAAAAACTAAAGCAGGAAGTACTAGTGACTCGCACAATACGGACATGGTCAGATGACGCAGATGCTACGCTACAGGACTGTTTTGCTAGAACAGACTGGAATATATTCCGGGATTCATCCAATGGCATTGAGGAGTATACCACCTCAGTCAACGGCTTCATCAATAAGTGCATCAACAACGTCGACCCCACAGTGACCGTACCTACATATCCCAACCAGAAGCCATGGATTACAGGAAGGATCTGCATCGATTTAAAGGCTATAGCTGCCGCTTTCAAGGAGCGGGACACTAATTTGGTCGCTTATAAGAAATCCCGCTATGCCCTCAGACGAAACATCAAACAGGCAAAGTGTCAAGACACGACTAAAATTGAATCATACTACACCGGCTCTAATGCTTGTCGGATGTGGCAGGGTTTGCAAACTATTACGGACTACAAAGGGAAAACAAGCCATGAGCTGTCATGGCTCACATCAACACCATCATCCCGGAAACCCTGGACCCACTCCAATTCGCATACCGCCCCAACAGATCCACAGATGAACCAATCTCAATCGCACTCCACACTGCCCTTTCCCACCTGGACAAAAGGAACACCTATGTGAGAATGCTGTTCATTGACTACAGCTCAGCCTTTCACACCATAGTGCCCACAAAGCTCATCACTAAGCTAAGGACCCTGGGACTAAACACCTCCCTCTGCAACTGGATCCTGGACTTCCTTACGGGAAGCCCCCAGGTAGTAAGGGTAGACAAAAACACATCTGCCAACCTGATCCTCAACACTGGGGACCCTCAGGGGTGCGTGCTTAGTCCCCTCCTGTACTACCTGTTCACCCACAACTGTGTGGCCAAACGCGACTCCAACACCAACATTAGGTTTGCTGACGACACAACAGTGGTAGGCCTGATCACTAACAATGATGAGAGCCTATAGGGAGGAGGTCTGAGACCTGGACAGTGTGGTGCCAGGACAACAACCTCTCCATCAGTCAATCAATCAACTGTATTTATAAAGCCCTTTTTACACCAGCCGATGTCACATAGTGCTATCCATCAATGTGAGCAAAACAAAGGAGCTGATCGTGGACTACAGGAAAAGGTGGGCCAAACAGGTCTCCATTAACATTGACGTTGCTGTAGTGGAGCGGGTCGAGAGTTTCAAGTTCCTTGGTGTCCACATCACCAACGAACTATCATGGTCCAAACACACCAAGACAGTCGCACAACAACACCTTTTCCACCTCAGGAGACTGAAAAGATTTGTTGGTTAGCTAACTATTTTTGCAATCTACCCATAAAAAAAGACATGTTATCAATAAAAGATACAACGAGCTGAAACAAGCCACCTACGATTCCCCACATGGCAGCTTCTAGTTATTGTTGCTAGCTATCAGAATCATAACAACACACGGCCTTCTGCCTCTGTGATGTGCGTGCATCATTTTCGTGACGTTGCAAGAATCTGTTTTTCTCTCTAACTAACTGTTTCCCTCGCTTCACCACTGTTGAGTAAAATAAAGGAAGCCTTGTTTCCTCCCAGTCTGATACACTCTGCTCTCTGCTCCAGTAGGAATACAGTTACAGAGTTTCCATGGTAGGGATTTAAATAGTTTATTATGATTTAATTTCTCTAAATCTCCCCTGCCATCTCTCAGAATTTCATAGGCGGGTGATGAAAGGATTAGTCATGAGTGAGTCTCTCTTTTTTCTCACCTACTGTTTTCCATTTGAAGTGGGAGCAGTCTCACTCTCATTTGTTTTTAGCAAAAGACACACTCCCTCGTTCACTACTTAGCTAGAGAGAGTGAGAGTGAGGAGAGAACACACACACACAGTTACACACACAGAGTTACACAGATGCACACAGTCACACAGTAACACACACCAACCAGCTGCATAAGATGACAGGGATGAGAGGAGTAGAAATCTCCTTACTGTGTCTATAGAGACAGAACAGCAGTATATAATTATAGATAATTATAGATAATTATACACTTTGACTTTTATTAGCTATGCATATCTCAGCATGATCAAATTATCATCCTATTTACTTCACTCAATTCCTGTAATGTCATTGTCATCATCATAAATCATCATCATCACCATCATTATTATCACCACCACCATCATTATAATTGTTATCAGCATTTTCAGTATACTTTTAATTGTCACCTTCATCCTTATCATTATCATCAATCTCATTATTAAGGACTTTTGATTTGGTCCAGTGGTGTTAACTTCATCATATCTCCAGAGTGCCCATTTATATTTATTTATAAACTTGTATTTTCCCAAATGTGCCATGAGTACAAACATCTTCTCACAAACAGGAAGATTTATTTTTACATTACAACTAAAACAAGAGTTAAAATAACCACAAGGCACAACCTCAACACCACAATTTTAACAAATAAACCACCTCAATAAATCGAAACAACTGCTATCCTCAATGAATTCATTCAACACCAGAGTCCTAAACTGCCCTAGCGGCACCAGGGAATCAATAATTTTGTAGGTTATTCCAACAATTTTGGGCATTAAAACTAAAGGAGGATTTACCTAAAGACCAGAGGGACCTCAAGAGTTTACAAATCATGCGAGCAGGTTTGGTAGCTCATTCTTTTATATGTTAGCAAAGAGGTTAGGTAAATTGGAAGCTTGTGTAGTAGAGCTTTGTAAACAAAAAGGGAATAATGAAGTGATCTACGGGACTTTAATGAGGGCCAGCCAACCTCTTGATACAGGATGCAGTGGTGAGTATTAAAACTGTCACCTGTGATAAAGTGAAGCGCCCTATGGTAGATGGCATCCAAAGGTTTAAGAGTAGTGGCTGCTGCAATCTGGCAAATGGGGTTTAAGAACTGGCAGGAAAGTGGACTGTATAATCTGCTTCCTGCTATTTAGGGAGAGGCTAAATCTATTTCTAAAAAAGAAGCTCTCTTTAAATCTTAGCTTTTTTAACTAGCTCATCCACATGTTAAGTGTTTGTCAATTCAAATAACCAGATACTTACAGGCGGGTACCCGATCGATGGGAGAAGCATCCAATGAGTAAATGTGTAGTTCATCTGAAATATTTTTGCGAGAATTTAAGAACAACATATATTTAGTCTTTCCCAGTGAATGACACGCTCTATCCTACTCCACTTCACTTGCCTGTCCTTGTCAGTGTCAGTTGAATCATTACTCATTCCATATGTGTTGCATCTGGAGGTGTGTGTGTGTGAGCCCCACATACGTGTGTTTTTGCATCATGTGTGTCTGCTTGCATTAGCATGCATGTGTGTGTTTGTACACGTGCATGCATTTAAGAGCTGTAACTGCCTGGATTAGATAATTACAGGAAGCGTGTATGGGTGCTGGCATAACACCACTGCCACATCCCCTCCGTCTCTACCATAAAGATCTAATACCACTTAAAAAGCACACACACACTGTTTGAGATCAATGATGCTACCAAAACAATCAGACTAATCTCAAACCTAATAGCACCTAGAGATCTAATACCTTTTAAAACAAACCTTAACTCTGTTTGTACCACATAGATCTCTATTGCTAGCACAACCAAGAGACTGGATCTAAAATCTAAAAAATAAACTTAAACTATCTGTCTCTACCAAGATATCCAATACTATAAAGACACTCTCTGTCTCTAGATGTTACCGTGACGTTGTATCGGTTAATGTGACGACTGTTGCTCATCGAATGATTAATGGTTTATAATTGCGTGATTAAATGAATCAGGCAATTATTAACTCATTAACCTGGGGCACCATGGGAAAATTTGTTTTATTGAGTTTCTATTTCCAAAATTAATTCAAAGAATATCAGAATATCGATTTTACAACAGTTGCTAATTAATCAATGTCCTCTACAGTCTCATTCTGAACGTCGCATAATCCGGGAACCTGCACAAACCCGAGTCCCACCAATGAGTCCGTACCACACCAATTTTAGTTGATTATTTATTTACTAGCAAGCTAAAATGATAATAAAATATACACATACACAAAACACAGTCTAGGCTATTGATTAGAACTTAGTACAACGAGCCAACACACTATGACGCGTGTTACCCAAAATGGGGGTTTAAAAGAGAGAGAAAAAGAGAAAGTACACGAGAGAAATATACATTTGGGTGCATTTGTCAGCTATGCTTATTTTAACCCTAACCTTGCCCCGAACTGCAGCTCTTATGGGTCAGAATATAATGAGGGAATTATGTGTTGAAGGTCTCTGATGGGAATCTCCGCGTGGAACGCTCAGGCTTCTCAATGACGCACTTCTCTGGTGCAACTCTCTGGTTGTCCTCACGATGTCAGTGTCCTTTTGGCTTAATAGTCTGATTCCTCAGACTATCAGACTATCCTTGTTCTGAAGGGGTCTTCTGAGGACAGCCAGCCCTGTAGCTCAGGGCTCACACCGTAGGAATGAAAGCAGCGTAGATACCCGACGGCGTTGGAGAGTGGCGACCGGTTGGTCCTACTTGAATTTCACTCTCTTAGACGCAGCTACTCATCCGTAGCATGGGTAGAACAGGTTCCTTTGTCTTCAACCTCGTGTTGCGTTTTGGGTTTGTTTGACTACTCAGACCTTGGCTGCAGCTTGGGTCATTTAGTCTGATATGTTAATTCTTAACTCACATGTTTTATACCCTTGTGTTGGAAGTGGGCGTAAGCGCCTTTAGGGCAATCCTTGGGGCGTACCTAGGTACGAGGCTGGAGGTCTAGATTTGACTCAAATCCAACTTTAGACAACTAACTTCCCATTTCATCTTTACCAAAACATTCTCTTTGATTTGGACATTTTCCACACAACGTACAATGTAGAAACATCAAGCACATACTAGGAAAACTCTTAAGGTTACAATGTTTTCGTTATAACGTTGTACTTTCACTTTTAATAACATTACAAAAATGACATTAATTTTCACATTACCACCATTGTGGCTGACGAAATTACCACCATTGTGGCTGACGAAACACATTGTCCCATAGTTAATTTATTGCATGTTTATTCTAGATCCCCATTAGCTCTTGTCAAGGCAGCAGCTACTCTTTCTGGGGTTCAATCACAATTACAGTTTTATCTCAATTTCGTAGTTCAAAGACTCAATCATGGACACTCTTACTGACAGTTGTGGCTGCTTTGCGTGATGTATTGTTGTCTCTACCTTCTTGCCCTTTGTTCTGTTGTCTGTGCCCAATAATGTTTGTACCATGTTTTGTGCTGCTACCATGTTGTGTTGCTACCATGTTGTTGTCATGTTGTGTTGCTACCATGCTGTGTTATCATGTGTCGCTGCCATGCTATGTTGTTGTCTTAGGTCTCTCTTTATGTAGTGTTGTGTTTTGTCTCTAGTCGTGATGTGTGTTTTGTCTTATATTTATATATATATCTTTTTTTTATCCCAGCCCTCATTCCCGCAGGAGGCCTTTTGCCTTTTGGTAGGCCGTCAATGTAAATAAGAATTTGTTCTTAACTGAATAAAGTTAAAATAAAAAAAAGTAATTTATAAAAAAAATTACAGAAATTAAAACAATACATAACACAACACATTATTACACACTACTCTATACAAACATATCTACAATACAAAATCAATAATACTGCAAAATAACAATATTAAAAGGTAAGTGTGTGTAGAGTCTATGTGTGTGCCAGTGTGTGCCAGTGTGTGTGTGTGTGTGTGTGTGTGTGTGTGTGTGTGTGTGTGTGTGTGTGTGTGTGTGTGTGTGTGTGNGGCTGCTGAGGGGAGGACGGCTCATAATAATGACTGGAACAGAGCAAATGGAATGGAATCAACCACATAGAAAGCATGTGTATGATGTTGTTAATACCTTTCCACCAATTCCGCTCCAGCCGTTACCACGTGCCCAACCTCCTGTGACACACATACGCACTAACTCTCCTTCACTGACTCTATGAACACACACTGGACTCTACCCACACACTCACACATACTTACATTGACACCCTAACACACACACACACACACACACACACTGATGCCACACACACACGCACATACACACATACACAATTCCACACCACATACACTGCTGCTACTGTCTATTATCTATCCTGTTGCCTAGACACTTTACCCCTACCTACAGTACATTTACATTGCTACCTCAATTGCCTTAGACCCCTGCACATCGACTCGGGACTGGTACTCCCTGTATATAATTTTTTACTCATTGTTATTCGTTATTTACTGTGTATTTATTCCTCGTGTCACTATTACTAATAATTTAATATTTTTTAATCTTGAACTCTTCATTGTTTTTGAAGACATTTATGGTACCAATAATTGCTTCTAATATGTATGTCCTTGAACTGATTATTTCTAAATTGCACACAAAAGAAGTTAAGGATAATTTAGTTGCTAATGGCAGCCTGCAATACCCCGGTCGGCCTTCAACTTGAGTAACACATTGAAGCGAACCGAGTGGCGTAGCGGTCTAAGGCACTGCATCGCAGTGCTAAAGGTGTCACTACAGACCTCGGTTCCCAGGCTGTATCACAACCGGCAGTGATTGGGAGTGCCATAGGGTGGCACACAATTGGCCCAGTGTTGTCCGGGTTAGGGGAGGGTTTGGCTGGGGTAGACCGTAATTGTAAATAAGAATTTGTTCTTAACTGACTTGCTTGGTTAAATAAAAGATACATCAAAAATAAAATTGAGAGGAGGCTAGCCTGTGAATCACTTCCTGGGTAGCTCAAACTGCGTATGCTATGTCTGCATGAGATACCTTTGCATGGGAATGAATGGTGTCATGTTATCAATGGCTTTGTCCATTCATATATGCAATCATTGGGTAAACCCTTCTTGTATCTCATTATGGTACATTTTTACTATTTTCTACAATGTTTATTTATTTATTTTATTTCACCTTTATTTAACCAGGTAGGCAAGTTGAGAACAAGTTCTCATTTACAACTGCGACCTGGCCAAGATAAAGCAAAGCAGTTCGACACATACAACAGCACAGAGTTACACATGGAGTAAAACAAACATACAGTCAATAATACAGTAGAAAAAAAACAAATCTATATACAAAGAGTGCAAATGAGGTAGGATAAGGAAGGTAAGGCAATAAATAGATAGGGCATGGTGGCAAAAATGTAGAATGTAGAATAATAGTGAAGGCATCAAAACTATGAAATAACATATGGAATCATGTAGTACCCAAAAAAGTGTTAAAACAATCAACATATATTTTATATTTGAGATTCTTAAAAGTAGCCACCCTTTGGCTTGATGACAGCTTTACACACTCTTGGCATTCCCTCAACCAGCTCCTCCTGTAAAGTTTTCCATCAGTCTTGAAGGAGTTCCCACATATGCTGAGCACTTGTTGGCTGCTTTTCCTTCACTCTGCGGTCATTCCAAAACATTTCAATTGGGTTCAGGTCGGGTGATTGTGGAGGCCAGGATGTCTGATGCAGCATTCCATCCCTCTCCTACTTGGTCAAATAGCCCTTACACAGCCTGGAGGTGTGTTGGGTCATTGTCCTGGTGAAAAACAAATGATAGTCCCACAATGTGCAAACCAGATGGGATGGCGTATCGCTGCAGAATGCTGTGGTAGCTATGATGGTTAAGTGTGCCTTGAATTCTAAATAAATCAAAGACAGTGTCACCAGCAAAGCAACGCCACACCATCACACCTCCTCCTCCATGCTTAAAGATGGGAACCACTCATGCAGAAATCATCCGTTCACCTACTCTGCGTCTCAGAGCAGTTGGAACCAATAATCTCAAATTTGGACTCATCAGACCAAGGACAGATTTCCACCGATCTAATGTCCATTGCTCGTGTATCTTGGCCCAAGCAAGTCTCTTCTTCTTATTGGTGTCCTTTAGCTGTGGTTTCTTTGCAGCAATTCGACCATGAAGGCCTGATTCACGCAGTCTCCTCAGAACAGTTGATGAAGAGATGTGTCTGTTACTTGAACTCTGTGAAGCATTTATTTGGGCTGCAATTTCTGAGGCTGGTAACTCTAATGAACCTATCCTGTGCAGCAGAGGTAACTCTGGTTACCTCTTCCTTTCCTGTGGTGGTCCTAATGAGAGACAGTTTCATCATAGCGGTACTGTATATATATTTACAAACAAAGATTCTGCTGGATTGGAAATGATGTAGACAATTACATTGATGGAAGCCACAATATGTCTGCAATATTAAAGCTGATCAACCACCCAAAATATATATATATACAGTTGAAGTCGGAAGTTTACATACACCTTAGCCAAATACATTCAATATCTGACATTTAATCCTAGTAAGAATTCCCTGTCTTAGGTCAGTTAGGATCACCACTTTATTTTAAGAATGTGAAATGTCAGAATAGTAGTAGAGAGAATTATTTATTTCAGCATCACATTTCCAGTGGGTCAGACGTTGACATACGCTCAATTAGCATTTGGTAGTATTACCTTTAAATTGTTTAACTTGGGTCAAACTTTTCGGGTAGCCTTCCACAAGCTTCCCACAATAAGTTTTTTGCCCATTCCTCCTGACAGAGCTGGTGTAACTGATTCAGGTTTGTAGGCCTCCTTGCTCGCACACGCTTTTCAGTTCTGCTCACAAATTCTCTCTAGGTTTGAGGTCAGGGCTTTGTTATGGCCACTCCAATAGCTTGACTTTGTTGTCCTTAAGCTGTTTTGCCACAACTTTGGACATATGCTTGGGCTCATTGTCCATTTGGAAGACCCATTTGCGACCAAGCTATAACTTCCTGACTGATGTCTTGAGATGTTGCTTAAATATATCCACATAATTTTCATTCCTCATGATGCCATCTATTTTGTTAAGTGCACCAGTCCCTCCTGCAGCAAAGCACCCCCACAACATGATGCTGCCACCCCAGTGCTTCACGGTTGGGATGGTGTTCTTCGTCTTGCAGGCCTCCCCTTTTTTCCTCCAAACATAACGATGGTCATTATGGCCAAACAGTTCTATTTTTGTTTCATCAGACCAGAGGACATTTCTCCAAAAAGTACAGTCTTGTCCGCATGTGCAGTTGCAAACCGTAGTCTGCCATTTTTATGGCAGTTTTGGGGCAGTGGCTTCTTCCTTGCTGTCGATATAGGACTTGTTTTACTGTGGATATAAATACTTTTGTACCTGTTTCCTCCAGCATCTTCACTATGGTCCTTTGCTGTTGTTCTGGAATTGATTTGCACTTTTCGCACCAAAGTACGCGACCTGAACTCGTCTCCTTCCTGAGCGGTATGACGGATGCATGGTCCCATGGTGTTTATACTTGCGTAATATTGTTTGTACAGATGAACGTGGTACCTTCAGACATTTGGAAATTGCTCCCAAGGATGAACCAGACTTGTGGAGTTCTACAATCTATTTTCCGAGGTCTTGGCTGATTTCTTTTGATTTTCCCATGATGTCAAGCAAAGAGGCATTGAGTTTGAAGGTAGGCCTTGAAATACATCCACAGGTACACCTCCAATTGACTCAAATGATGTCAATTTGCCTATCAAAAGCTTTTAAAGCCTTGACATCCTTTTCTGGAATTTTCTAAGCTGTTTAAAGGCACAGTCAGCTTAGTGTATGTAAACTTCTGACCCACTGGAATTGTGATACAGTGAATTATAAGTGAATTAATCTGTCTGTTAACAATTGTTGGAAAATTGCTTGTGTCATGCACAAAGTAGATGTCCTAACCGACTTGCCAAAACTATAGTTTGTTAACATGAAATTTGTGGAGTGGTTGAAAGACGAGTTGTAGTGACTCCAACCTAAGTGTATGTAAACTTCCGACTTCAACTGTATATATATATACATATATAAAAATACACCTCCTTGTCCTCCCATCACCACAATCTTTGGTAGTACTCACAGAGGCTCTATGCAGCAGCAACAACAAGCTCTCTGACGTCATTTCACCTCTTGGGTAACTGTCGGCATGCAGGCCACGGCAAAACCAGAAATACTTGAAAGGATCGTCTTTGGCAAAATGTCATCCTAAATTCTGGTATTTTTTACTTTGAAATCTGCTGGGTCTCCAATATGATTCCACTCACTTTTTAACTGAGTAGTCTTTTTGTTATTCCACTCACTTGGAGCCTAGCTGTATAGTCCTTTTTTTGTTGGTCTTGACTCTTGACTAGGAAGTCTGGTCAATAATTTCACAGCAGAATTACCTTTCATAAAGCTTGCTCGCTAATGTTTCGGCTTGGTTGGCTAGCTAGCTAGTGCCGTCATTCAAAATAGCACACAAAGTTTGTAATAACAGAAGCTAAAAAGTTATTTTTGGCAGCCCTAAGGATATAAAGTTGAGGCAAAAATATTTATATTTTGATGATGAAAATGTAATATTCAACTTCAAGCTTTACCTGACAAACATGGGGCTTCAGATGTTACTTCAAAGACAATCCCGGAACCCCATAACCTTTCCCCAGGTGAAGCATCCCACAATCTGATTACGCCCTCTTCTGGCAAGGAGACATTTTACAGTGCTACCTTCTACATTAGACAAGGACAGTTTTTCTCTTTCTCTAGTTCAACAACAGGTAGCCTGATCATGCAGACTCAGAGGTACATATCCTCAGGCTCTGTATCACCCAGGTGCTTTCTCTTGCCTTTACATCATTGGTTTTATAGAGGGTTTCATTTGTGGGTATTCATTCAGCACACACTCATGTAAGCGGCCGGGAGACCTATGAGGCAGCGCACAATTGGCCCAGCAGTGTCCGGGTTAGGGAAAGGTTTGGCAGGCTGGGATGTCCTTGTCCCATCGCGCTCTAGCGACTCCTGAGGTGGGCTGGGTGAATGCATGCTGACTTCCGTCGCCAGTTGTACGGTGTTTCCTCCGACACATTGGTGCAGCTGGCTTCTGGGTTAAGTGAGCAGTGTGTCAAGAAGCAGTGCGGCTTGGCAGGGCCGTGTTTCGGAGGACGCAGGGCTCTCGACCTTCGCCTCTACCGAGTCCATACGGGAGTTGCAGCGAAGGGACAAGACTAACTACTAATAGGATATCATGAAAAAGAGCTAAAAACCCACAAAAAAAAGACATAAACTGACCAGGTGAATCCAGGTGAAAGGTACAGTATGATCCCTTATTGATGTCACTTGTTAAATCCACTTCCATCAGTGTAGATGAAAGGGAGGACACAGATTAAAGAAGGATTGTTAAGCCTTGAGACAATTGAGACGTGGAATGTGTATGTGTGCCACTCACCGGTTTGTGTCAAGAATAAATATGCAGATAAATATTCTGTATGTTTTGTGTTTCTGACCCACTGGTTTACATTTTTTTGTGGCAGCAGGTCACAAATGTTGCTGATGGGATTGCACACTGTGGTATTTCGCCTTACAGATACAGGAGTTTGTCAAAATTTTATTGGAATTTTTTGTGGGTTTGTGCAATTTGAGGAAAATTGGAAGGAGGTTAGAAATTGCATCTTGGTTTCCACCTCATTCTCTCTCTCTCTCTCTCTCTCTCTCTCTCTCTCTCTCTCTCTCTCTCTCTCTCTCTCTCTCTCTCACTCTGTACAGAGCTATGGGAGTTGAACAGGACGTGGGTGTTCCAGGGACCAGGTCCCTCCCTGCAAACCCAGACTATGATGTTGGATGAGGCCCATGAGAGGCTGTACGTAGGGGCTAAAAACACCCTGTACTCCCTCAGCCTGGAGAGAGTTAACCACCAACACAGAGAGGTAGGCCTGTCTGTCTGTGCGTGTGTGGAGGTGATTTGAACTTTTCCCCCTCCAGGTCAGTAGGTTACCCAAACTGAGTGTATATATTTGTGTGTCTTTATTACACTACTAAAGTTAGGACAGGGAGTCCTTCCATAAAGAGCACAGCTGGCTGGACACAGAGAGGAGAGAGATACTGCCATATGCCCAGTCTCAAATCCCAACTTTCCTTAACATCTCATAGGCTACGTGAAATTGTCTCCATAATGTATTACTAATATATAATTATTGGCCAATAGATTCGGTGGGACTGGCTGTCAGATCCGACTGTTTCCCTGAGGTGGATGAAGTAGTAAATAATTGTGTTATAATGAGGTGTTATGAACTTTAGTTCTGTTAAATTACGTTAGACGATGACATACAGGGGAGGATAAGTTATAACTGACTATGGAACATATCTGTAATGTAGATGTCTAAGTGTAAAATAATGTGATTACTGTCCATTTCCTATTGAGTCATTATTATATGAGGTCATGGGGATGTTTATTATTATGTTTTAATCTGATCTCTTGAAATTCCATAGTATCACTGATAATATATTTAATAATATATTTAATGATGATAGAGAATGATTTGGGGCTGATGTTTTCCATACAAACTTGCTGCTGTGTCCTAACTTGAACCTTTAGAATTACAAAGATTCACAATGTTTACTAAACTCTTAGAATTAGTGGTGGCTCCAGGAACCCTGGAGATCCTCAATGAACCCTTTGAGTTCTTCAAGGAACCATTGCTAGTAAATGGTTCATATTTGGACCTTTGCTTAGTTGAGGGGATCTTGGAGGAACCTATTTGGTATTTTATTAGGATCCCCATTAGCTGTTGCAAAAGCAGCAGCTACTCTACCTAGGGTCCACACAAAACATGAAACATGACATAATACAGAACATCAATAGACAAGAACAGCTCAAGGATAGAACTACATAAATAAAAAAAAGGCAAATGTAGCCTACATATCAGTGCATACACACAAACTATCTATGACAAATAGGGGAGAGGCATTGTGCCGTGATGTGTTGCTTTATCTGTTTTTTGAAACCAGGTTTGCTGTTAATTTGAGAAATATGAGATGGAAGTTCCTTGCAATAAGGGCTCTATATAATACTGTATGCTTTCTTGAAATTGTTCTGGATTTGGGGACTGTGAAAAGACCCCTGGTGGCATGTCTGGTGGGCTAGGTGTGTGTGTCAGAGCTGTGTGTAAGTTGACTATGCAAACAATTTGGGATTTCCAAGACATTAATGTTTCTTATAAAAAGAAGACATGATGCAGTCAGTCTCTCCTCAACTCTTAGCCAAGAGTGACTGGCATGCATACTGTTTATATCAGCCCTCTGGGCCAGCTGCAGTTTAACTAGGTCTTTCCTTGCAGCACTGGACCACATGACTGGACAATAATCAAGATTAGACAAAACTAGAGCCTGCAGAACTGGCTTTTTGGAGTGTGGTGTCAAAAAAAAAAATATCTTTATTACAAACAGACCTCTCCCCATCTTTACAACCATTGAATCTATATGTTTTGACCATGACAGTTTACAATATAAGGTAACGTCAAGTAATTTAGTCTCCTTAACAGCCACACCATTCTTTACCAGATTCAGCTGAGATCTAAAACTTAATAAGGTACCAAATACAATGCTCTTAGTTTTATAGATGTTCAGGGCCAGTTTATTACTGGCCACCCATTCCAAAACAGACTGCAACTCTTTGTTAAGGGTTTCAGTGACTTAAAGTACTCCAAAGTTTTTTACATCATTCTTTATCTAATTGATCTTGGCTTCATAATACATTTTCTTCTTCTTTTTGTTGAGTTTAGTTACCTAATTTCTCAATTTGCAGTAAGTCAGACAGTCTGATGTGCAGCCAGTCTTATTAGCCACTCCTTTTGCCCCATCTCTTTCAACCATACAGTTTTTCAATTCCTCATCAATCCATGGAGCCTTAACATTTCTAACCGTCAGTTTCTTAACAGGTGCATGTTCATCATTAATTAAAAGAAGCAATTTTATAAATTCTTCAAGTGCAGTGTCTGGATGCTCCTCATTAATCACATCAGACCAATAAATATTTTTAACATCATCCACATAAGAGTCACAGCAAAATATTTTGTATGATCTCTTATACACTATTTTAGTTCCAGCTGTTGGAACTTTGGCTTTCCAGGATATAGCCACTATATTGTGATCACTGCATCCAATGGGTACTAACAATGTTGTTACACTAAGGTTTTTATTCTAAGAGAAACTAAAATGTGCAATTATATTCCATGATATTCTTAACTATATGTGTTGACTGAATATAAGCTGACTGAATATATGTGACTGAATATATGTGTTGACTGAGTATAAGCAAGTGATGTCTGCTAAATAATCAAGTTGATGGTGCAGTCATATAGCCTCGGCACCTACATAAAGCTGAGTGACTCATTCATTCATGGCTTTGGATCAAAATAAATAAGTACCAACATTCTTTCTGATAGTCTTTAACAAAGAAATGTTTTGGTTATCCTGACCTGGACACCATGCCCATTATGAGCTATTAGCAGGACAATACACTCTTGCCAACACATCCCTGTATTTTGATACCTTGTGCAAGGCAATTGATCAGCATTAAAAACGTTGGTGCTGGAGCCTCCCGAGTGGCGCAGCGGTCTAAGAAACTGCATCGCATTGCATACTACGTTGCTACAGATGCTGGTTTGATGCCCATGCCGTATGAGACCGGGAGAGGTAAAGGTGGGCTTTTGATTTCTCTCCCTCTAAAAACAGAAATAAATAATTCTAAATAACAAACTGAATTTATTTACAAATTTATAACAATATCTCACCCCATGTTCAAGAATGGCCTTTTTCTCGCTTCTTACAATTGGCCCAGCGTCGTCCAGGTTTGGCCGGTGTAGGCCGTCATTGTAAATAAGAATTTATTCTTAACTGACTTGCCTAGTTAAATGAAGGTCACATTGTACAGCGCCATATTTTCCTAACGGAAACCCTGAGGGTTTCGTTTTTCGTCTTTCTTGAAATATTAATCAAATAATTAAGCTACATTTCTTACAAAAACAAGGTTTTATGAGCCAAAAGTGGGCTTTTGGTTATAAATAACAAACTGGCTTTATTTAGACATTAGTAAGAATGTCTCACCTTTTTCTCGCTCACTTTCAGTCATTTGAAAACGAAATAATCTCCAAAATATCGTAAACAAGCCATAGAAAATTGGTTGCAATTTCAGTTTAATCCACCAGAAAATACATAACAAATAATACAACAAATATTGTCGTTATACTCAAATATACTAATTGATAAAAAAAACTTGATCAATTGGAACCTTTAACATGTGGAAGGGTGAAAAAGTATTTATTATTATTATTATTATTATTATTAACCCTGTTTTCACAAGCGTAGCAGGCTGTGAATTCTGCAAAGAACGTTTCTAGGATGGGCTATTAGCAGGACAATATATATTGGTCATATTAGTCATGGCTCCTGAGTGGTGCAGTGTATCACATCCGACAGTGATTGGGAGTCCCATAAGGTGGTCCCCAATTGGCCCAGCGTCGTTAGGTTATTTGAAAATGAAATAATGTCCAAAATATTGCAATTTTTTTTAAGAAAGACATTATTATTATTAATTAATTTTGAATTATATAAAAGCCCCTTAGAAATTCTCACAGATCAGATTTGCCCTAATGGAAAATACTCCTTAGATATTAATTTAGAATCCTCCAATCCTTTGAATCTAATTATTGGCGGAGAGTCCGATATACTGTAGGCCTAACATAGGCGACATGAGTCTCACTAGTGTTGAATAATGTGCTGTTAAAAGTGGTGTAGGTCTTATTTATTTAAAAAGCATATTGAAGTTAGAAGCAATAGTATTTTAAGCAATAGGCTACCCGCTGTAGTGAACTATTTCAGCACCGTTTCACCCTGCTCTGATACAATCATGGAGACTGGTCTTGATTAATCAATGAGATTTTTATTTTTTATTTATCTCCGTTTGGGTATTGGTTAGACTACAATTAGGGTGTGGAAATGTTATGCTCTTAGTACAGTAGCCTACTCCCGACCGTCACGTTGTACAGTGTCATATTGAAGGCTATCAAATGCTTCTCAAAGATGCCCTCTGGTTGTCAAACTAGCACTAACTAGCATTAATGTAACAATGGCTGACAATTAAATAACGTGCCATATAATTCTGCGGCAGCCGGCAAGGTGTGCTGCAGTATGACAAAACTTTTACAGGAAGATCCACTGTATGTCTAGGTAATCCTGTCTAATGCAGCTTTTTTTAAATGCATTGTGTATTAAAACTGCGTAAGTGTTGCTCTCCACTTTCTGGAGGACTGAGTTTTTAAGTCAATGGAATTCGAGTATGATAGCTAAGGAGATTGAGAAAACACCTGTCTCCAGATTACATCTTCAACCTAAGGGCAACCATGGCATTCGACAGGAGATGTGTCCAACCATGAAATTTATACGGGTAAGATAGTCTAGCTAGCTAAATTTTCAGATATTATACGTTTCCAATTTTGACAGAAAGAACCATTTGCTTGGCTAGCTATAGCCTAATGTTAGCTAGCCAACATTGAACCTGGTTAGTTAGCTACCTGCAGATTCATGCAGGGTAGTAACATCATGAGTTATGGATCATTATTTACCTAGCTAGCTAATACGTTAGCTGGCTGGCTCGCTAGCTGGCTCACTAGCTAACGTTACATGTATGACATTGTTCGTATCTCAGAGCTATTTGCTTGGCTAGCTATAGCCTAATGTTATCTAGCTAACATTGAACCTGGTTGGTTAGGTAACTGCAGATTCATGCAGGGTAGTAACGTCATGAGTTGTGATTATGGTTCATTGTTTACCTAACCAGCTAGCTACATGTCTTAACAAAAGACTCCACCAAACAAGTAACCATTTCGGGTGCGTTCGTAAAAACTGATCAATTTACGAACGCTCAACACCCGTTGAATATGTCAACTGTCAGTAAACTCATCGGCAAGAGCGTCCGGGTTGCGCTCTGAGCTCGAAATGCTCTGAATTCACAAACGGACAATCACAAAGTCCCTGTGGCACCTGACCACACGACTGAACAGTAGTCCAGGTGCGACAAAACTAGAGCCTGTAGGACCTGTCTTGTTGATAGCGCTGTTAAGAAGGTAGAGCAGCGCTTTATTATGGACAGACTTCTCCCCACCTTAGCTATTGTTGTATCAATATGTTTTGACCATGACAGTTTACAATCCAGGGATGCTCCAAGCAGTTTAGTCACCTCAACTTACTTAATTTACACATTATTTATTACAACATATAAATGAGGTTTAGGGTTTAGTGAATTATTCGTCCGAAATACAATGCTTTTAGTTTTTGAAATATTTAGGACTAACTTATTCCTTGCCAACCATTCTGAAGCTAATGGCAGCTCTTTGTTAAGTGTTGCAGTCATTTCAGTCGCTGTAGTAGCTGATGTGTATAGTGTTGAGTCATCCGCATACGTAGACACATTGGATTTAATCAAAGCCAGTGGCATGTTGATAGTAAAGACTGAAAAAATGAAGGGGCCTAGACAGCTGCCTTGGGAATTCTTAATTCTACCTGTATTATGTTGGAGAGGCTTTCATTAAAGAACACACTTTGTGTTCTGTTAGACAGGTAACTCTTTATCCACAATATAGCAGGGGATGTAAAGACATAACACATACGTTTTTCCAGCAGCAGATAATGTCAAAAGCTGCACTGAAGTCTAACAAAACAGCCCCCACAATCTTTTTATCATCAGTTTGTGTAAGTGCTGTGCTTGTTGAATGTCCTTCCCTACAAGCGTGCTGAAAGTATGTTGTCAATTTGTTTACTGTAAAATAGCTTTGTGTCTGGTCAAACACAATTTTCCCAAAACTTTACTAAGGGTTGGTAAAAGGCTGATTGTTCAGAAATTTGAGCCAGTTAAGGGGGCTTTACTAATATTAGAAAGCCGAATGACTTTTGCTCCCCTCCAGGCCTGTGGGCCCACACTTTCTAGTTGACTTAAATTTAATAAATAGGAAGCAGCAATATTGTCCGCTATTATCCTCAATAATTTTCTATCCGAGTTGTCAGACCCTGGTGGCTTGTCATTATTGATACTATGCATGCCAGTCTCTCTTGGCTGAGAGTTGAGGAAAGACTGACTGCGTCACTTCTTGTTTTTATAAGAAACATTGATGTGTTGGAAATTCCAAATTGTTTGCATAGTCAACTTATACACACCACTGACACACACACACTTACCCCACCAGACATGCCTCCAGGGGCCTTTAACAGTCCGCAGGTCCAGCACAAATTAATAGAAATATACAGTATTATGCAGAGACAAGAGTGCATGGAACTCTTTTCCATCTTATATAGCGCAAGTGAACAGCAAACCTGGTTTTAAAAAAACTAATAAAGCAACACCTCACGGCACAACGCCTCTCCTCCATGTGACCTACTTGTTGTGTGTATGTACTGACGTGTGTGTAACTGATAGATGAGCACATACACACACATTACACGTTGATGTTTTTAAATGTATGTAAATTGTAAAGTACTTTTTTTCGTTAATGTGTCAGATTCCATTAAGGCTAGCTGTTGCCATTGGCATTGGCGACAGTAGGGGTAGGGGCCAGGCTTTTTTTGTGCCACCATTTCAAGTAAATGTCATTCCTCTTCATCTGTTCTGTTCTATTGTCATCACATGTTAAGGTTGAACACTGATAGTTTTGTAGCTTCACTGAGGCTTACAGAGGTGTATGAGTTCCTCAAGAGCCTATGCAAATCCCACTGTATTACTATATGTCATCAGCATTGTTTATATTATATTAGAATATATCATATGGATAAATATTCAAGGGAATTTGAAATTTGCAGTGTACGAACTTAACATGATGAACAAGAATGACATTTACTCTAACGGGTGCCCAAAAATAACTATCTGAAAACCCCTCCTCCAGTAAGCCACGCTGCCACCTCTGCAAAATATATTGAAAAATGTACTAAAATGAACCCCTCCCATCCCAAAAAAGGTTCCTCAAAGAGTTCCTTGAGGAACCTTTTTGAGCAGTTTTTAGAACCCTAAAGGTTCTTCCAGGCAGCTTTAATTATAAGAGTGTAGTTCAGACACTTCAGGATGGTTATGATGGTTATGGAGACCTTTTGTGGTTCAGTCCACCCACAAACAGACATTAATTACAGAATGTTATGCTGCACACTAGTTAAACAGACAGAAAGTGGGCATGTGTGAGTGTGTGTGTGCATGTCCGTATGCATGTGTTAGTGTCTTATTTATTGTAATCTCTCATCAGATCGACTGGGCCAGCTCTGAGTCGCAGGTAGAAGATTGTATGATGAAGGGTAAAGAGAAGGTAACAGAATCTGCTCATTCTACATCTACATCTGTCATAGTTTACCCTACATATATGCAGTGTCCGATATCTGTCTTGCCTACTACTTACTGATGCTACATACTGTGTGCTATTCATTCGACATACTATTTAGAACGTACTGTTAGTAAAAATTTATGCAGTAACAATAAATATCAAAATACTATTAAAATACTACTAAAATACTAAAATACACCCATACTGAGAATGCGACATCTAATGAGCATTTGCGTTGTTTCCCCCCATTTGCCCATTTTGGTACAGCACAGCCTCATGATTATCAGCTGATTATCAGCTGTGTTCAACACATGGTTCTGAAAAGACAATTATCTTCCAGAATAGTGTGAAAGGAATTTGTACTAGATAAAAGGCAGAAATTAGTATGATATCCTGACATTTAAAGAATACTCTTGAAAAAAATATACATAATGACATACTGTACTATAAAATTTTCGATTTTCGCATACCTAATCAGCCTACAATTTAAAATGCAAGTACAGATATTCGGACACGGCAATACACTTCAAGTTACCTACCTACCTTACCTAACCTCCCCTCTATCTCCCTCTGCCCCTCCCCTACAGCCAGAGTGTGCTAACTACATCAAGGTGTTGCAGCAGTTTAACACAACCCACCTGCTGGCCTGTGGAACAGGAGCATTTAACCCTCTCTGTGCCACCATCAGGGTGGGACACGCAGGACAGGTGAGCAGGGTTGGGATTTTTTCCTTGGAGTTATTGCAAATAAGGCTGATATGCGAACATATAGAAGGACATGCTGCTGTTTTGGCTCAGTCTCATCATCTGTTCTTTAGACACAGGCAGTCTTTCCTGAAAGAGCTGTAAAAACCTCAACATGCCCAATGGTCAATTTATGTTTCCTCAGAGAGAGACAGGGAGTTTGTTTATTCATCTGAAGGAGATACACACAGAGACACAAGGTGTGCCATTATTGACATTTGTGTGTCCTTTGAGAGAGAAAGGGAGAGAGGGGGAGGAGAAGAATGTGTAAGATTGTAAGTTAGTTTAATTTATATCATCCACTGTCTGTCTGAGAGGACCTGTGACAACAGCACCAGCAGGGAAAACAAACCAGTCTCCCACAAGACTTCAGTCAGAATAAAGAACAGAACATGCTATGGCTAAGGTCAAGCTCAGGGATGTCTGTGTGTCACTACACCAAATACCCCTGTTTCGTACCGCTAATTATCTGAAGACTCTTGTCACTTCCTTGCCATTCAGAGTGTCTAAAGACTTGTATCTGTGATGACTCAAAAGCAGCTTTATCTCGTGACTGTTTGATCATGGTAACACAGGGGTGTCAATAGTCAATAGAGACACTAGCAATCCTGACTGCCACTGTGTCCAGCCTGAGACATCCCCCCCCGTTTGCTGAGAAGTGCTTCTACTAACGGTTGCTAGATGTTGGAACATATCGTGACACTCACACCTCACCATTATCAAAGCCCCCCACCCTCTTCATTTCCCCTGCTTTATATACTGTTTATATACTTGTTTATATGTGACACTACTCGGAAACAGGCCATTTTACAAAGTGTGTGTGCATGTGCGAGCGAGCATGCATGTGTGTTCTCACTGATACCTTTTGGTCCCCAGGCCAGACAGTTTGAGTTGGAGGAGCAGAGTGTAGAGAGTGGCAGAGGGAGATGTCCCTATGACCACAACAGCCCCATAACCTCCACCCTGGACAGTAAGAAGACCACACACTACAAGACATTATCACTTCTGTTGTTTCACTTTCTACCTTCTTATATGATTCATAATATGTTATTTTCTCAATAACTCTCTGTCTCAGGCACACTTAACCCTAACCCTATTAGAAGACTGATACTCTAGTAGAATTGCTGTTATTGAGTATATTGCACAGTGCTTAGAGTAGCGTTTCCCAAACTCGGTCCTGGGGACTTTTTAGCTTTTGCCCTAGCAATACACAGCTGATTCAAATAATGAACTCATCATCAAGCTTTGATTATTTGAACAACTGTGTACTAGGGCAAAAACAAAACGTGTTTGGGAAACGGTGGCTTAGAGGCAGGTTTACTTTTAGCACAATGCTGCCACCGTGTGGAAATAACAAATTTATGAATCCGTTATTTTCAGATTGTGATAAATTACCAAACAAAAAATTACCAAACATAATTTGCAATTGATTGTAATTTTGTTCTTACTTTAATTTAATGTGTGGAAAATTAGGTGTAAACTGATGAAACATCTCGTTTATTATGGTTCTGTGTGTGTGTGTGTGTGTGTGTGTGTGTGTGTGTGTGTGTGTGTGTGTGTGTGTGTGTGTGTGTGTGTGTGTGTGTGTGTGTGTGTGTGTGTGTGTGTATCTGTGTGTGTGTTTGTTAGGAGGAGAGCTGTATATTGGCCTGTATACAGACTACTGGGAAAATGATGCAGCTCTGTGTCGACTGAACAACCAAAGCTATACACGCACTGAGAGAGACAACAGACAACAGCTCAACGGTCAGTGGCTAGGAATTTATGGTTCTCATTATTACTTTCTGTTTGATCTCTGGTACTCACCCACACTTACAGTGCTTCAGAAAGTATTCATACCCCTTGACTTATTCCACATTTTGTTGTGTTACAGCCTGAATTCAAAAGAGTTAAATAAATAAAAATTCTCACCCATCTACACACAAAACCCCATAACGACAAAGTGAAAATATATTTTTAGGCATTTGGTTGCTCTAGTAATTAAACCTTGAGTATCTGAAGTCTGCGGATATGGATAATCATTCTTTACCCCGGGCCTTACATCTGGTGACAGCGGTGGTTCTTTCAAGACTGGAAGCTAACGAACTCCGCCGGGTTTTGGACTTTCTTAACTGCATTTGGAGCTGATTCTGAGCTTCTCCATATCTAGCTTGTCAATGTACAGGAGTTTCCCGACCTGGTTGGTGGTTCTGTAAAAAGAGTTTTATCGTGACATTATGACAGCAGGACTTCAACATTGATTACTGTGACTACTTCAAGCAACGTGGGACCCTTGTGCCTGTATTTTGTCTGAAAAGTATAATGTTGGACATTGTTTGGCCCATTGTCCACACGCTATTTTTGCTAGCTAATGTTAGATGACCATCTGTGTGTGTTAGTTAGCTAGCTGGCTAGATATTAACTAGCTTTACCTCACATGTTCTGGACAGGAGGAGTTCATACGTGCGGAGCAAATCTTTACTCTCTCTCTGTTATCTCTGCCTGTGTACATGTACATACTTTCCCCCCCCCCATTTTGTGCTGCTGAGGCTGTGGGTGACTCAGGCACATTGTGGGCCTAGCTAACTGTGGATGGTGTCATTTGGGGAAAGGAAGAGATCGAAGGGGAGACATTCAGTGGTGTACCTGTGGGGCCTTTGCAGAGGCATTGCAGGCTTGGCCAGTGACTGGGGATGACTGCTGTGGAGCAAGAGGTGCCAAGAGCACCACGGCGATGGTAGCACGGTACAACATGGGCCTACCAACAACATCCAGGCCATCTGAACTACTAGCCATCATTCACTCATTGAGTGGGCATGGACCTGAAGGAACACACACACTAGCTTAAAAGAAAGAAGATAAATTTGTACTGTGCTGTTGTGTTACTTTCTGTGAATATTCTAGTCAGGCCTACATGTCATCTAAATGTTGTAGCTATATTGTTGCATGTTGCGTTTAGAGAGAATCTACGTTTCTTTTGCAAAGGGAGTGCCGTGGGACCGTAATTGGAGGACTTTCATTTTTATACCAGATGCTGGGGCTCTGGGGTATAAAGATCAGGGGTTGCTGGGGTAGCTCTAATTAGGCTCTCAGCTCTCTAATTAGGCTCTCAATTGTCCTCTGAAGTTGTTTGGTTGCTCTAATAATTAAACCTTGTCATATCTGAAGTCGCAGTGTCCATGGATAATCATTGTTTACCCTGGCCTTACACTAGTAAGCATTGGCTCACGAAAAACTACCTCTAACTTCCATCACACTGCACACAGAGACATAACAATGCTATCCATACGAGTTCATCTGACTGGGTAGGTAGAAAAATGGCTTAATTCCCAGAATCTCGTTGTATCCCTTTAAAGGGATACATTAGGGTTTTGACAATGAAGCCTTTATCTACTTCCCCAGAGTCAGATGAACTCATGGACACCATGCGTCTCAAATCAAATCAAACTTTATTTGCGACATGCGCCGAATTCAACTAGTGTAGACTCTACCGTGAAATGCTCATTTACAAGCCCTTAACCAACAGTGCAGTTCAAGAAGAAGAAAATATAAGTTATAAAATAAAAAGTTATAATAAAAAGTAACACAATAATAATAACAATGACAAGGCTATCTCCGGCGGGCACCGGTACCGAGTCAGTGTGCAGGGGTACAGGCTAGTTGAGGGGGGGGGGGTCAATGTAAATTGTCCGGGGGAGATTTTTATGAATTGTTCAGCAGTCTAATGGCTTGGGGGTAGAAGCTTTTGAGGAGCCTTTTGGTCCTAGACTTGGCGCTCCGGTACTGCTTGCCGTGCAGTAGCAGAGAAAACAGTCTATAACTTGGGTGACTGGAGTCTCTGACAATTTTATGGGCTTTCCTCTGACACCGCTTGTTATATAGGTCCTGGATGTCAGGAAGCTTGGCCCCAGTGATGTACTGGGCCGTTCGCACTACCCACTGTAGCGTCTTATGGTCAGATGCCGAGCAGTTGCCATACCAGGCGGTGATGCAACCAGTCAGGATGCTCTCGATGGTGCAGCTGTAGAACCTTTTGAGGATCTGGGGGCCCATGCCAAATCTTTTCAGTCTCCTGAGGTGGAAAAGGTTTTGTTGTGCCCTCTTCACGACTGTCTTGGTATGTTTGGACCATGATAGTTTGTTGGTGATGTGGACACCAAGGAACTTGAAACTCTACCTGCTCCACTACAGCCCCATCGATGTTAATGGGGGCCTGTTTGGCCCGCCTTTTTTATCTGCATACAGTTTGAAGGAAGCTGCTAACTATCGAAATTGTTAACTAGCGTTACCGCAATGACTGGAAGTCTATTGTAATGGCTAGCATGCCAGTAGATATCATAGACTACCAGTCATTGCACTAACGCTAGTTAGCAGTGGCTCGCAAAATTACCTCTAACTTCCTTCATACTGGATGCCGATACATAAATATTGTATCTATGATTTCATCTGACTCGGGGGAAGTAGATAAAGGGCCTCATTGCCAAAATCCCAAAGTATCCCTTTAAAGTAACACAAGTATTTGCAAGAATATTAATAACAGTGCCTTTTCACATGCTATGTTGTATATGCTCTCTACATAAATGTAGAAGTATGTTATATTTTCCTGGCGGCGAAGTGAACTTTGTAATCCTGCGGTCACATTCTCTTTCTGAAACTGTCATGTTTCCTCTAGAGCCTAAATTCATTGGGTCGGTGGTGATTCCTGATAACGATGACAGGGATGATGACAAGGTCTACTTCTTCTTCACGGAGAGAGGGATGGACGCAGAGGGGGTTAACAAGGCTGTTTACACCCGGGTGGGACGGGTTTGTGCGGTGAGAACGGCACAAATGCTCTGTTCTATCCTGCATGCCAGCATATCCATATACTGTATCATGTCCTCCCTTCCTTCGCCTCCTTCCAATTCTAATCCATTAACTCCTCTCCTCTCCTCTCCTCTCCCCCTCCCCCCCTCCCTTCAGAATGACCAAGGAGGTCAGAGGATGTTGGTGAATCGTTGGAGCTCCTTCCTAAAGACCCGTCTCATCTGCTCTGTGGCTGGATCCAACGGCATCGACACACACTTCGACGAGCTAGGTACGGCTGTGTGTTCGTGTGTGTGTGTGGTTCCTAGAGAAGGGGATACACCTATAGTACTTTCACTTAATGGAACCCTAAATCTCTCTCTCTTTCTGTCTCCCATGTGTGTTTCATTTCAGAGGATGTATTTGTGTTGAAGAACAAGGATGAGAAGAATCCAGAGATATTTGGCCTCTTCAGTACTACAAGGTCTGCTGAGAGATTCAGGTGTGTTTTATCAAAACATTTACTGGTATATTGTATTGAATATCTTCTCTCTCTCTATCCACACCCCTCCCCTCCTCAGTGCTGTATTCCAGGGCTATGCAGTGTGTGTGTACCACATGGATGTTGTGCGAGCAGCGTTCAACGGCCAATTTGCACACCGGGAGAGACCAGAGCACCACTGGACCCCATATAAAGGCCGGGTCCCCTACCCACGCCCCGGATCTGTGAGTTACAACCTACAGCTACTACATCTACTGACTTATCAATATGCTCTACATTACCTGATTGGCTCTCCATACCCGATAAGTAAGGATCCATGCACTGCATAGTTGGTACAACACAAGAAAATGGTAGTTTAGGAATTTGCTTGAGAGTTGCACCTACATTACAGCAAACTCCATACTGTATATCCAAACAATATACTTTCAACAATGTCTTTCAACAATGTGATATTCCAGCAGCAGCAGCATTGTACATTCACAGCATTCCCCTTATGCCTGTGTCTGTGGCAGCTGCCCTTTGCAGAGAAAGATTGTTACAGGTCGTTATACAACATTTCCTGTGAATATCAGAGCTACTGTAGCTGTCTCTGCAGGTCACATCAGAGAAGAGGACAATCAGTGGCATCATTATACAACAACATACAGCTTCAATAGTAACCATTCGAGTCTTTGACAGTGTAATGCTATTTTCTTATTCACGTTCTTCTCCCCCCTCTCTTCCATGCTCTTCCTCTCTCTTTCTCCCTCTCTATCCCTTTTCCCTCTCCATCTCTTTCCCTTCTTCTCTTTCTCCAGTGTGCCAGTAAGGTGAACGGTGGTGGGTTCTTAGGTTCTAAGGAGTTCCCTGATGAGGTTCTGCGTTTCGTGCGTTCCCACCCCGTCATGTCCAGCCCAGTCCTGCCCCTCCACAACAAACCAGTCCTACTGCAGACAGAGCCAGGAGGGAGGAGATTAACCCAGATTGCTGTGGACCGCGTCCAGGCCCAGGACGGACACTACCACGTTCTGTACATAGGCAGAGGTACACACACTGACACTACACTATGATCATCCAGTGCTGTGTATCACCAAGGTTATATCTCCCTCCACTGATCACATACACTACCAGACAGACAGGCACTGACATCCCAAAACAAAGCCTTTGACTCTCTTCTATTTGGAAGTCCTGGGTGGTTGTATTGGTGAAGGTGTGATCTTTACATCACTTAATACTCTCTCCCGTAGATGACTCTGTTGTGTTGAAGGTTATCAGCATCTACAACAAAGATACAGACACCATAGAGGAAGTGCTACTGGAGGAACTGCAGGTGTTCAAGGTACTGTTGTTATTTAGCGCCACCATATGGCAAAATATGGCCATTGCATCAATTGCACATTCTTGGCACTCGACAATTTGATTTGTTTGTGGAAGATCAAAATGTTTTCATGTTACTTCTTTCTAGGTCCCTGTGCCAATAACTGAGATCATCATATCTGCAAAACGAGTACGACAACTATTTATCATGTTAAAATCTTAAGTTAATAACATAGTTACTAACATTGTTTTGAAGCATGGTTGTTTAAAACTGCAGTATCTTCATCTAGCCACAAGATGACAGTGTATTGATTATCTGAATGTCGGGAAATGTAATGACAGTACGCAAAGTGTTTTATGATGTTGATATTTACAAAAATGTGTACCTCTGTTAATTTTGGTCCCTGTGTTGTTGTTTTCATAGCAACAGCTGTATGTGGGTTCTGAGGTGGGTGTGGCTCAGGTGAGGCTCCATCAATGTGAACTGTACGGGTCAGAGTGTGCCGACTGTTGCCTAGCCAGGGATCCTTACTGTGCCTGGGACGGACTCACCTGCTCACGATACTACCCTGCTGGGGTCTACACCAAGAAACACAGGCATGTACAGTCACACACAGACATATGCACATGTGCACAGAGGTGCAGAGGCATCACATAGCAATCATTAGCACCTCATCCAGCACCTCTATCCTCCCTAATCCCCTTCTTCTTTCTCATCATCCCTTCCCTTTCTTCCCTTTGATGCCACTCTGTCCTTATCTCACTTTCCCAAATGCCTATTTACACCCTCCACCACTCCCCCTCTCTCTCTCAGCAGACGATTCAGACGACAGGATGTTCGCCATGGCAACGCTGTACAGCTATGCAATGGGCTGCAGATTGATGGTCAGTCTGTGTGTGTGTGTGTGTGGGGGGGGAATAGAAAGTGATTACTTCTTGGCCAATGGCCTTTGGCCTGGCTGGGGTAACAGAAAGGTCACTGCTGAATTGTGTGTGTGTGTCTGTGGGTGTGTGTGTGTGTAGGGGAGAAGTACCAGGGTGCGGAGGAGAGACAGGTGTATGGGGTAGAGAATAACAGTACTCTACTGGAGTGTACCCCTCGTTCTCTACAGGCCAGAGTTCTGTGGTACATACAGAGAGGTCCAGACAGAGAGGAGGTGAGACAGACATACATACTGTAGATACATACACACCACTTTCCTCCTTTCTTCCTTCCTTTTCCATCTCTCCTCACCTCCCCTCCCTCTTCTCTCCCTCCCCCAGGTCAGAGGTGATGAGAGTATAGTAATGACGACCCACGGGCTGTTGTTCCTGATTGTGCGGATTGGGGATGCTGGCATGTACGTGTGTCAGACGGTAGAACATGGCTATGTCCACACCCTACTGAGGGTCACGCTACATGTGCTGGGAGGGGAGAGGGTCAGTGCCCTGATACACAGGACTGGGGAGGAAGGAGAGGAAGGAGGGGAGACCACAGCAACCTCCTGTCACCTTCCCATAGATACCCCTCCAGACCTCCACACTGGTTCCAACTCTGACCCCACTTCCAGACTACCAGGAGCCCTACCAGGGTCCTCCCTAGTCCCCGCTCCAGCTCCAGGCCCTACCTCTCAGCTGTGGTACAAGGAGTTCCTCCAGCTGATAGGATATCGGGATACACAGCGGCTGGAGGAGTACTGTGAGAGGGTCTGGTGCTCAGAGAAGAGACGCAGGAAGATCAAACTTAGATACACCCAGCCACTGGGAAGAGGAGAGAGGAGGGCAAGGGGGAGGGGAGAGCCACACAGAACCCCCAGACACACCATGGACACCTGAAAGGAGGGAGAGAGAGGGCAGAACAACCACTTGTTTGTTGTTGTAGAGAATACTAGTTCCAACAAATCTAAAACATGACACTTTGTTTTTTTAGACTTTGCCCTAATGTCTTCTTCCTTCTAATAATCATATTACGTATTATGTTGTATTGTGTTTTTAGCTTTCCTTGTTTCTGGTGGAAACTTTGCCACTGGTGCAAATGCTGTGTCCGTCAGAGCGAAGGCACGTAGAACAGTTGAACTGTTAAGAACAACGTGGCCTTAAGACCCCTGTACTGACAGCAGGCTTCTCTGAACGGACATAGTACAGAAGATTCACAGCCATGCCAGCTGAACCCGCAGTAAAATGTTTCTAGAGATACACTTGAGCTGCTCGCGTTCAAAACCACTGGTTAGAAAATACACAACGTTACGGTAAATACATCATTTTTCTAGGTTCCTTCTTTGAGTTTAGTAGTGGTTTAGAATTGATTAATTAAACTGGAAATTGTACTGTATTATTGTTTTACTGTATAGTTGGTAAAGTTGATGATGTACGCATGTATTTCCTACTATACTTTGTCAGTTAGTTTGGTGTGACATGTCGGAGATTGAGAAGATCTAGATCAGTTGACATCATTGAATGATTCCAGTAACGCAAGACTGTGTCTGCGGATCCGAGAATACCACCCATAATAAATACCACTTTACTTAAAATTTGAAAACAATAATAATAGTTTTCATAATGTACTATTGATGATGGAACAGGGATTATATAACATTTTATAGACGTAATGCCTCAATAAAAGTTATAGATGCTTGATCTGAGCCATTAGAAATCTAATAATATCCACAGTGGATCTCAACAGATGCATTTTCTCTTCAATAAATGGCCAACTTAAATGTGAACTGCAATCAACTGGTAGTTATAGAGTTGGTTGATTAGTATTCATATCAGCTGTCTATTTCTCTCTCTCTCTCTCTCTCTCTCTCTCTCTCTCTCTCTCTCTCTCTCTACTGTCAGTAATGATGCTACAGATGGGGGTTCATAATAACCATAGCAGAAGACAATCTACGTCGCCATATTTTCCCTCCCAAATAAGGAAGAACGCCACAGTGACCATCCAAGCATGTCATTGGCTAGACAGAGGAGCCTGTCTCATGAATATTCAGACCTATTGGAGGAAATCAACCGTTTTGTATTCTGACAGCATAACATTGATCAGGTTTCCATTACAATCCCTCTTTTATATGGAGTATTTTTTGAAGTCTTTAAATTACATTATTCTTGCACTCATCATCCTGAATGTTCTCTGACTGAGAGTTTTAATAATTAACAAAAATATAAATACAACATGTAAAGTGTTGGTCCCATGTTTCATGACCTGAAATAAAAGATTCCAGAAATGTTCCATATGCACCAATAGCTTAATTCTCTCAAATGTTGTGCACAAATTTGTTTACATCCCTGTTAGTGAGGATATCTCCTTTGCCAAGATAATCCATCCACCTGACAGGTGTGGCATAACAAGAAGCTGATTAGACAGCATCATCATTACACAGGTGCACCTTGTGCTGGGGACAATAAAAGGCAACTCTAAAATGTGCCACACAACACAATGCTACAGATGTCTCAAGTTTTAATGGAGTGTGCAATTGGCATGCTGACTGCAGGAATGTCCACCAGAGCTGTTGCCATGCTTTAATGTTAATTTCTCTACCATAGGCTGCGTCCAACATTGTTTTAGAGAATTTGGCAGTACGTCCAACCGGCCTCACAACCGCAGACCCCTTGCAACCATGAAAGCCCAGGACCACATCCGTCATTTTCACCTGCGGGATTGTCTGAGACGAGCCTCCCGGACAGCTGAGGAAACTGTGGGTTTGCACAACCAAATCATTTCTGCACAAACTGTCAGAAACCGTCTCAGGTAAGCTCATCTGCGTGCTCGTTATCCTCACCAGGGTCTTGGCCTGACTGCAGTTCGACGTCGTAACCGACTTCAACGTCCAAATTCAACTTCGATGGCCACTGGCACGCTGGAGAAGTGTGCTCTTCATGGATGAATCCAGGTTTCAAATGTACTGTGCAGATGCCCTTGTGGTTAGAGCGTTGAGCCAGTAACCGAAAGGTTACTGGATTGAATCCCCGAGCTAACAAGGTAAAAATCGGTCGTACTGCCCCTGAACAAGGCAGTTAACCCACTGTTCCCCAGTAGGCCATCATTGTAAATAAGAATTTGTTCTTAACTGACTTGCCTAGTTAAATAACTGGCAGATGTACTGTATGGTGTTGTGTGGGCGAACGGTTTACTGTTGTGAACAGAGACCCTATGGTGGCGGTGGAATTATGGTATGGGCAGGCCTAAGCTACAGACAACAAATACAATTGCATTTTATCAATGGCAATTTGAATGCACAGAGATACCGTGACTAGATCCTGAGGCCCATTGTCGAGCAATTCATCAGCCGCCATCACCTCATGTTTCAGCATGATAATGCACTGCCCCATGATGCAATGATCAGCACACAATTCCCGGAAGCTGAAAATGTCCCAGTTCTTCCATGGCATGCACACTCACCAGACACGTCTCCCATTGACCATGTTTGGGATGCTCTGGATCTACGTGTATGACAGCGTGTTCCAGTTCCCGCCAATATCCAGCAACTTCGCACAGCCATTGAAGAGGAGTGGGACAACATTTCACAGGCCACAATCAACAGCCTGATCAACTCTATGCGAAGGAGATGTGTAGCGCTGCATGAGGCAAGTGGTGTTCACACCAGATACTGACTGGTTTTCTGATCCACGGCCCTACCTTTTTTTTAACCCCCCTGGAGTCGATGCCAGCGCCCCCGCGGAAATCGAATTAGCATAATAAAACATCTGTCTGCCGCACTTCCACAGCTAGAGCGATGTTTGTCAGACCATGAGACATCCCAAAAATCTGTCTTCTTACAAAATCATACAGACCTCACAACACTTGTCTGAAGGTTCCCCGGTACCAAACATCAATAGAAGTATTTATGGAGACTGTTTAGTGCCAAACATAAGGGTCTAAATACATGTAAAATAATAACAGGTTTCCTGATCTTTCTTACAACGCTCAGATATAGGACAGACACTTCAGAACAAACTTCCTTTAGATTTTTTTTTTTTGTGACTGTCTGTTGTTCCATGTAGTGATCTGTTATTCAATGCGTTTGTATGGGCTAATAGCAGTAAGGCCCAAAATATGTTTAGTCTGATTATTTATTTTTATGTTGATACCATATAGCTTAGTAGTTCCCCCCCCCCCATTCTCTCCTTCCACCCCCAACTCTCTCTCTCGCTCACTCTCTCGCTCTCTCTCGCTCTCCTGTTGTCACTCTCTACCTCTGAATCAAGCATTGTCGCTAGGAACGCTCCCGTTTTTCTTTCTCTTTGTCTCTATATCTCTCTGTCCCTCACTCGTGAGTCATTAGGAGCGTAAGTGGGGAGGACCTCACTGCAGCTGATGGATCATGGGTTTTTCTCACATCCCTCACACACAGACACACACACACACAGAGCTGAGGATGAGACAGCCTATAGGGAGGAGGTCAGAGACCTGGCTGGGTGGTGCCAGAATAACAACCTATCCCTCAACGTAACCAAGACTAAGGAGATTGTGGACTACAGGGAAAGGAGGACCGAGCACGCCCCCATTCTCATCGACGGGGCTGTAGCGAAGCAGGTTGAGAGCTTCAAGTTCCTTGGTGTCCACAACACCAAAAAACTAGAATGGTCCAAACACAGCAAGACATGTGACAAATAAACTTTGATTGGATTTGATTTCATGAGTTCACACAACTGGTCTGTTCCACTGGCTACCATAGCAACGGGCTATAAACCCTTTAACCCCCCTCCCTCTCACCACCTCCCTACAGCAACACAGCTACCCTTCTCTGTGTCTAAGCACAGTAGCACTGTCACTCAGGTACAAGCTGTTGCACCACAACAGTTTCAGCTTAAATGGACTGAAATGGTGCAGAAATAAAGCACTCAGAAGCAGCATTTTCTGTGAGGAGGTTGACACCCTTAACACCCAGCCTAGCATATAGACCCTCTACAGCACCCGGTGTCACAGGAAGGCCAAGAAGATCATCAAGGACCTCAGCTACTCGAGGCACGGCCCGATCACCCCGCTACCATCTAGAAGGCGGAGACATAACAGTTGCATCAAAGCTGGGAAAAAGAGACTGAAAAACAACTTTTATCTCCAGAACATCAGACCATTAAACAATCACCACTAGCCAGCCTCCGCCCAGTACCCTACCCTGAACTTGGTCACTGTTACTAGCTGGCTACCACCCGGTACTCTACCCTGCACCTTAGAGACTGCTGTCTATGTACACAGTATTTGAATACTGTTCACTTTAATTATGTTTACATACTGTTTTACCCACACAGTATATTCTCATGTTGAGAATGGCGCTGGAGTGTAAATTTACAGTTTTGACAGGCTCCTGACCCGTTCTGCTGAAAAGCATTAAAATGGCTGTGCAGTGGCTACAAAACAGCGCCCCCTGTCTGTCATCAGGGTTAATACATACAGTTGAAGTCAGAAGTTTATATACACTTATGTTGGAGTCATTAAAACTCGTTTTTCAACCACTCAACTATAGTTTTGGCAAGTCTGTTAGGACATCTACTTTGTGCATGACACAAGTAATTTTTCCTACAATTGTTTACAGACAGATTATTTCACGTATAATTCACTGTATCACAATTCCAGCGGGTCAGAAGTTTACATACACTAAGTTGACTGTGCCTTTAAACAGCTTGGAAAATTCCAGAAAATTATGTCATGGCTTTAGAAGCTTCTGATAGGCTAATTTACATAATTTGAGTCAATTGGACGCGTACCTGTGGATGTATTTCAAGGTCTACCTTCAAACTCAGTGCCTCTTTGCTTGACATGGGAAAATCAAAAGAAATCAGCCAAGACCTTAGAAAAAAATGTGTAGACCTCCACAAGTCTGGTTCATCCTTGGGAGCAATTTCCAAATGCCTGAAGGTACCATGTTCAGTACAAACAATAGTATGCAACTATAAACACCATGGGACCACGCAGCCATCATACCGCTCAGGAAGGAGACGTGTTCTGTCTACTAGAGATGAACGTACTTTGGTGTGAAAAGTGCAAATCCATCCCAGAACAACAGCAAAGGACCTTGTGAAAATGCTGGAGGAAACAGGTACAAAAGTATCTATACCCACAGTAAAACGAGTCCTATATCGACATAACCTAAAAGGCCGGAAGAAGCCACTGATCAAAACTGCCATTAAAAATAGCCAGATTACTGTTTGCAACTGCACATGGGGATAAAGATTGTACTTTTTGGAGAAATGTCCTCTGATGAAACAAAAATAAAACAGTTTGGCCATAATGACCATTGTTATGTTTGGAGGAAAAAGGGGATGCTTGCAAGCCAAAGAACATCATCCCAACCGTGTTGCACAGGGGTGGCAGCATCATGTTGTGGGGGTGCTTTGCTGCAGGAGGGACTGGTGCACTTCACAAAATAGATGGCATCATGAAGAAGGACAATTATGTGGATATATTGAAGCAACATCTCAAGACATCAGTCAGGAAGTTAAAGCTTGGTCGCAAATGGGTCTTCCAAATGGACAAGCATACTTACAAACTTGTGGCAAAATGGCTTAAGGACAACAAAGTCAAGGTATTGGAGTGGCCATCACAAAGCCCTGATCTCAATCCCATAGACAATTTGTGGGCAGAACTGCAAAAGCTTGTGCGAGCAAGGAGGCCTACAAACCTGACTCAGTTACACCAGCTCTGTCAGGAGGAATGGGCCAAAATTCACCCAACTTGTTGTGGAAAGCTTGTGGAAGGCTACCTGAAAAGTTTGACCCAAGTTATACAATTTAAAGGCAATGCTACCAAATACTAATTGAGTGTATGTAAACTTCTGACCCACTGGGAATGTGATGAAAGAAATAAAAGCTGAAATAAATATTTCTCTACTATTATTCTGAAATTTCACATTCTTAAAATAAAGCGGTGATCCTAACTGACCTAAGACAGGGAATTTTTACTAGGATTAAATGTCAGGAATTGTGAAAAACTGTATTTGGCTAAGGTGTATGTAAACTTCCGACTTCAACTGTATAATTGGCAGTCTTTATTATATCCAATGCTTGTTTTGAATATTTCTAAAAGGTGTCGGTACTGTTGTGGATTTGATATAGTGGGTATTTCTATAAGAGGTACCAGTATTCAAACAGTAGAAAAGTAGAGTTTATCAGCAACAGTCAGCACCTGTCCTCATCAAGGGCTGCTATCTTTTTTTGTTTATTTACTATGAATTATAATTATGAAAGGATAGTTTGGGATTTCGGCAATAAAATCTACAATAAATTATGTACTAATTATGAACTGGTGGATACCATTTTCATGTCTCTGCATTCAGTATGAAGGAAGTTAAGAGGTAGCTTCACGAGCCAATGCTAACTAGAATGCTAGCTGTTCCCATGCTAGCTGTTCCCATAGACTTCCAATCATTGTGATAACGCTAGTAAGCAATTGCGCGTTAGTTGGCAACTTCCTTCAAACTGAACACAAATATGTTATCCGCAAGTTCATCTGACTATAGGGAAGTAGATAAAGGGATTCATTGCCAAAATACCAAACCATCCCTTTAAGATGATCCTGTGTGATTGAGGTTTCTGTCCTGAGAGAGAGAGAGAGAGAGAGAGAGAGAGAGAGAGAAAGAGAGAAAGAGTGAGAGAGAGTGACAAGTCATTCCCAGCTGCCTGTCACTCGATGTTATTACTGCATGAGTGATGAATGAAGGTTAAATCCCAAATCCAGTTCTATCAAAGTTCATCAGCAAGCAACAGAGACAGGAGAGAAGATTATCAGCCGTCAGACAGACACTAGTCTCTCTCTCATATCAGGTCACACCAAGGACTCTGAATAATGAGGAGACCTGTACAAACACACAGCTGTAAAACAATACATGCAGTGCAAACAGCTACACTGTACAAACACACACCGTATGAAAACAGACACAGTGTAAAGACACAAACTGCACACACACATGCATACACACTAAACAAACACACACACACACACGGTACAGACACACACACAATAAACAGTAAAAACACACAAGTTAAATACACAATGTAAACCCACCTACCCACACACACAGACCCACTGGGAGACACATGTCTGGAGTTCTTTCTGTAGAGACAGCTGTCTGTGTACAGCTCTGGCCCTGAGCAGTCAAAACATCTTCCCAATTTGACCCTACTATACCTTACAGTTTGCAATGACCCCATTCTCTGCCTCGTGTGTGAGTGTGGCACATGTTGATGTCACACTGAAACCTCTTACTCACAATGAGTCACTTTGTGTGTGTGAGAGATGTGAGAAAAACCCACGATCCATCAGCTGCACTGAGGTCCTCCCCACTTACACTCCTCATGACTCACGAGTGAGGAACAGAGAGAGATAGAGACTAAGAGAAAGAAAAACCGGAGGATGACGATCTTGTGACTCATTCCTAAATGAAAGTCCTTTCAAAGAGAGAGCGGGTGGGATGAAGTCAATTCACAGAGCAAGGGATAGGAAGAGAATTACTAAATTGGTAGGAGAGACACTTTACAACAAAGAGAAATACAGAGGGGAAGAGGCTGTTTGAAAACAACAGGTAGCAAGTGATTCAGAGGTAGAGAGTGACAACAGGAGAGAGAGAGAGAGAGAGAGAGCGACCTAAATGCAAGAACCGGACAAGAACCTGACACCCTCAGCACACAGGGGGACTAACACCTGCCTGGAGGTGACAGCATTCCCTCCCCCATAGCCCCCCAAGGCACAACTACGACAACTTCCCACAATAAGTTGGGTGAATTTTGGCCCATTCCTCTAGACAGAGCTGGTGTAACTGAGTCAGGTTTGTAGGCCTCCTTGCTTGCACACTCTTTTCTAGTTCTGCCCACAAGTTTTCTATATGATTTAGGTCAGGGCTTTGTGATTACCACTCCAATACCTTGACTTTGTTGTCCTTAATTTTGCCACAACTTTGGAAGTATGCTTGGGGTCATTGTCCATTTGGAAGACCATTTGCGACCAAGCTTTAACTTCCTGACTGATGTCTTGAGATGTTGCTTCAATATATCCACATAATTGTCATTCCTCATGATGCCATCTATTTTGTGAAGTGCACCAGTCCCTCCTGCAGCAAAGCACCCCCACAACATGATGCTGCCATCCCGTGCATCACGGTTGGGATGGTGTTCTTCGGCTTGCAAGCATCCCCCTTTTTCCTCCTAACATAACAATGGTTATTATGGCCGAACAGTTTTATTTTTTTTTCATCAGACCAGAGGACATTTCTCCAAAAAGTACGATCTTTGTCCCCATGTGCAGTTGCAAACCGTAGTCTGGCTTTTTTATGGCGGTTTTGGATCAGTGGCTTTTTCCTTGCTGAGCGGCCTTTCAGGTTATGTCGATATAGGACTCGTTTTACTGTGGATATAGATACTTTTGTACCTGTTTCCTCCAGCATCTTCACAAGGTAATTTGCTGTTGTTCTGGGATTGATTTGCACTTTTCGCACCAAGGTTTGTTCATCTCTATGAGACAGAACGTGTCTTCTTCCTGAGCGGTATGATGGCTACGTGGTCCCATGGTGTTTATACTTGCGTACTATTGTTTGTACAGATAAACGTAGTACCTTCAGGTGTTTGGAAATTGCTCTCAAGGATGAACCAGACAATTTTTTCCTGAGGTCTTGGCTGATTTCTTTTGATTTTCCCATGATGTCAAGGAACGAGGCACTGAGTTTGAAGGTAGGCCTTAAAAGACATCCACAGGTACAACTTCAATTGACTCAAATTTTGTCAATTAACCTATCAGAAGCTTCTAAAGCCATGACATAATTTCCTGGAATTTTCCAAGCTGTTTAAAAGCACAGTCAGCTTAGTGTATGTAAACTTTTGACCCACTGGAATTGTGATACAGTGAATTATAAGTGAAATAATCCATCTGTAAACAATTGAAGGAAAATTGACCACAGGAGTTGCCGCACTCTCAGAATGCACTGGCTTAGCTCAGCTTGTTAGTATGGCTTCAACACAGTCCGGAATCTCTCTCTCTCTCTCTCTCTCTCTCTCTCTCTCTCTCTCTCTCTCTCGATCTAGAGACTAGAATTCAGTAGCGGCAAGTTAACATCAGTACCACCAATCAGCACAGAACCAACCGGGACTCAGGAGTAGACGTAACATAGTAAATGAAAATCTGGGACACTCAAATGAGTATGATATGTTACGTTTGGTATTGTATGTATTTTGTATGTAATTTGTGGATGTTCATCATCCATTCTGTATGATATGGTTTGAATTACAATTGCTGTGATATGTTACGAATTACAATTTGCATAATATGTTACGAAGTGCAATTCGTACAACATATTACAAATTTTGGGTATGTATGATTTGTTACAAATTCCAATTCGCTGTTGCTAACGTTAGCTAGGTGGCTAACGCAAACATTAGCTAGGTGTCTAACATTAGCTAGGCTAGTGGTTAGGGTGATGGGTTAAGGTTATAGTTAAGGTTAGGTTAGGGGAAGGCTAAAATGCTAAGTAGTTACAAAGTTGCTAATTATCTGTTATGAATAAATCCATATGATTTATATGTTTAATGACTAAATTCTTATATGTTTAAAATAATATGTTTAAGTAATTAGTAAGAATATTAAGCCCTGAAAATATATGTAATAGGTGTTAGGGGAATAGGTCTAGAACTGTTTAAAAGACTAAGACATTGTGTTACTATTTTGCAACCTAAGCAGGATGGAGTTGAGATAACAGAGGAACAGGAGAACTGTCGACACACTGTTTATAACTGTGAACCCTATAACAGGGAGGGGAGAAACGGTTAGAAACGGTCAGAAAGCTGTTAGAAGTGATAAGATGTTATATGTAAAACACAGCCTGCCTATTGCGGGGTGGAGTTAAATTGTATGTACATATAAAGGACTGTGTTCACATTGTGAATTGAGAGCTCTCACGTGAATAAACACTTTTACATTTGACCATTGTAGATTGGGCCTCTGTTTGTCTCATTTCAACCAGTATCTTACAAATACTGGGTAACAGACAGAATTGTTTAATTGAAGTTCAGTTTGTGAACATTGAGCACAAACTTTCCATAACAATTTGGTCCTTCGAGCAGGATCTCAATATCTGTTTCTCTCGTCCAAAGATTAAACGCCGAATACAGTGCACGGGCGGATGATCGCATCCGTAAGATCAAAGACCTGTCCCCTGACATTGGGGATCTATTGCAGGCCGGTGTATATCTAAGAACGACAGAGACGGTGACGAGATCCAACCGACATTGCTTTTCCCAGTCTACAAGACAGGTCAGTAAAGTCATTATTCATGGATTTGTTTGGGGAGATGATTTAAGATATTTTGGTTCTAAAGTGTTTAGAATTTAGCAAGAATAAGAGCTTAATCATTCTTAACAGATTTACTAGTTTCTACTTTGTAAGTAGCAGGAAGTTAACTTCAAACGATCTATAAACGATCCGGAGAGAGACAGGTCCGAAATGACCTGAGGTAAGGCGCTGCCATAAATAAAACTATCTTAATAGATCCGGACTTTGCACACACGGGTTATTAAGCAGGGACATTAAATTGGTGCTCTGTGAAAAGATGGTGATTTTGTGAATAGGATAACTTAAAACCTCTCAGGGATCACTGGGGCGCTAGCGCCCCACTCCCGACACTACCAGGTGAAATGTGAGGCGCCAAATTCAAAATCCAAAAGTTGAATTATTAAACATCCACCAATATACAAGTGTTCCATACTCATCAAAAGCTCTGTTTCTTGGCAATATCACAGCGTTGTCAGATTTCAAAAAGGCTTTACGGCGAAAGCACNGAGGCACTTCCTTATTCCCTCTTCTTCTCTGCTCTAATTCATCTGAACAGAATCAAAACACTTTCTCGAGACTGTGGACATCCAGAGGAAGCGATAGGTACTGCATTCATATGCCCTTATATGGGCATTTTCATGAGGGAGGGGTTCCAAATGAGGCACTCTGTGAAAACCACTTTCTCCAGGACAGAAATTCCTCGGGGTTTTGCCTGCCATATCTATTCTGTTTTACTCACAGACAAATGGTTAACAGTTTTACAAAATTCGGAGTGTTTCCTATCCAATGGTACCAAATATGTGCATATCCTATTTTCTGGGCCTGAATGGGAGGCATTTTACTTTGGGCACGCCAGGCTCTCCAAAACGGTCAAGTTGTGCAGTGATCCCTGAGAGGTTAAATGGTAAATTTGCCTAGGTCGATAATTCAAAAGACATACCTAAAACAAAGTCCTAATGTAAGACCTAACAGTTAAACTGGTTGATATACGTGAGGATATAAACTAGGTTTTGTGGGGTAATTCTATGTGAACACGATAACCCCATCAATTCTACAGACCGGTCATTGAAATAAAGTCCAAAACAGGAGGAGAGGGAAACCTAATTTAGCGGTGGGAGATATGAGATATTAACTTCAAAAGTCCCAAGAAACAACAGAAAAATAGGCGGTTAACTAGGGCTTTACGACCCCTGGAAAATAGCTTATAGTTGTATACGGGTGAGATCTAATATCCAATCAAAAGTCGCCTCTATAGATAAAGTTTCCAGAAAGGAGAAAACCCACATGGTAAGAACATATCACATAGGGTGTGGGAATATACATAGAAACATAATTAGGGTAATTTGATAACATTAGGAACCACACACATAGATCATGGAGACCTAATATAGATATACATATATTGGGAACATAGAGGGTCAGCCTAGCACATACATAGGGGGTAGTGACATACACATTACGTGTGAAACACATAGAGAGGTTTTTTATTAACAATGGGCAGTAAATCCTCAGAAGAGGTTCCCGAACTTACGGGAGATGAGAGATATATGGAGTCTAAGGATAAAATAAATGTATATTACGGCCCAAGATGGAGAAAAAGGTATGGAGTTGAGGGACGTTTAGACGTAGACAAATTAGAGACCATGATAAAACAGATCCACAAGGTCTGTGGAGATAGGGTAGGAAGACAGCAAGTGGAAGGGCTTGATACAGCTAGGGTATGGCTCTCTGAAGCCTGAAAAAGAGTGGGGGGAATAAAAGATAAAAAGGAAGTCAATAAAAAGGTAGAACCAAGTCAGACATGGATAGTACAGATCAGATTGCCAGTTCTCTCGGCGCTCCCGAGACAGGCAGGAAAGGGAGAGAATTCCGGGAACAAAGTTTACAACGATGTAGGTGAGAAAGGAAAGAGGAAGTGTTATAAGTGTTATAATTGTCAGATGACAGGGCACTTCGCGAGGGAGTGCACAGCCCCTGCTATCATTGTGGGAGAAAGGGACACAATCATCGCGATTGCAAAAAGAAAGAATACAGGAAAGATGAATTTCTAATGGCAGTCCTAGAAGACAGAGCCATGGGAGGAAAAGACAGAGAGGACAGGACTAGGTCAGTAAGAAAGGGGACGTTAGAGGAAGAGAGAAAGTATAACCGAAAATGTTATAATTGTCAGGCAGGTGGACATTACGCTAGAGAGTGCGAGGCCCCATGTAAACATTGTGATATAAAGGGACATAATAACCGCGATTGCAAAAACCAACCGAAGGGAAGGGGGAATAAAGAGGAAGATGAGTCCTGACTAGGTTCAGGACAGACAGGAGAAGATATTTAGTAATGGTTAACCTCTAGGGGATCATTTAACGACTTGACCGTTTTGGAGAGCCTGGCATGCCCAAAGTAAAATGCCTCCCATTCAGGCCCAGAAAATAGGATATGCACATATTTGGTACCATTGGATAGGAAACACTCTGAATTTTGTAAAACTGTTAACCATTTGTCTGTGAGTAAAACAGAACGGATATGGCAGGCAAAACCCTGAGGAATTTCTGTCCTGGAGAAAGTGGTTTTCACAGAGTGCCTCATTTGGAACCCCTCCCTCATGAAAATGCCCATATAAGGGCATATGAATGCAGTACCTATCGCTTCCTCTGGATGTCCACAGTCTCGAGAAAGTGTTTTGATTCTGTTCAGATGAATTAGAGCAGAGAAGAAGAGGGAATNAGAAGTTCTTCAACAGGTAATTGATTTGTTTTTGCTGTGAAATGTGTTATGTGTGTGCCACGCTGGCTAATGAATTCATGGCTATGAGAAAAGTATGTGAGGTGCTACCCTCAAACAATCAAATGTTGTGCTTTCGCCGTAAAGCCTTTTTGAAATCTGACAACGCTGTGATATTGCCAAGAAACAGAGCTTTTGATGAGTATGGAACACTTGTATATTGGTGGATGTTTAATAATTCAACTTTTGGATTTTGAATTTGGCGCCTCACATTTCACCTGGTAGTGTCGGGAGTGGGGCGCTAGCGCCCCAGTGATCCCTGAGAGGTTAACAGAAATAATCTACAGTATAATAGATATCAAATGTGCTGATTGGAAATTGGTCTATTGGAAACTGGTCTATTAACGATAACAGTATTTGTACATGATTATGGCAGTGAGAAACCAACCATATTGTACCGTGTGTGTGTGTGATGTGAATGGGTGTAGGAACAATCCATGAGATTGCGGACGTCTCACTGGGGTGTGGGATTTAATTTGTATAGAAATGTTTTGAAAAACCCTGAATTTTAAAACAATTCCTAATGAAGATTGATCAACTTCCTCATGAATTTAAAAAATCAGGAGAATTTCATTTTAACATTTGTGAGAAACACCATTCTCTATCCAAATTGTACTATTACTTTAGGAGATTATGGTTATCTCCTAAGGAAATTTAAAAAATGTTTACTACTTGTGAAGGATGCAAAACAGGTACATTGCAATTATTGACATATATGGAAGAGCAGGGCCATAAAGTAAGTAAAAATACATTGTAACAGTTATGGCAATCTAAAGTTATCTATCTAGGATACACCCTCACTCAGGAAGGCCGCACCCTAAACCCCACTAGAAAACAGGCGATCTTAGAAGCTCCTAAACCATTGAACAAAAAGCAGATGATGAGTTTTCTAGAAATGATTAACTATTGTAGGGCATGGGTACCACACTTTGCATTACATACGGGGAAACTTAGTGATCTGATATATGATAAGGCTATGGCAGCCAAAGATAAAATTGAATGGACCTTTGAGGCTGAAGGGCAATTTGTTAAGATTAAACAGCTGGTGGTATTAGATATGGTTTTAGCATTCCCTAGATATGACCGTCCGTTTGTAACTAAGTTGGAGAAAGTTTGTGTTGCATAGGCCTGATTTTACAGATTTGCCATTGAGAAATTACTTATAGATGGGTCTTCAAGGTAGAATTCAGACTACTCTGTGCAGCAGGCAGAAATTGAGGCCCTTATAAGGGTATGTATGTTGGATAAAGGAAAAAGGGTTATCATTTATACAGATAGCGCATATGCATTCAATACATTTCATGTTTTCGCAGCTCGATGGAGAAATAGGGGGATGGTAACTATTTTGGGTAAACCTATGATATATGTACAGATCATTTTAAATTTATTAGGAGCAGTTCTCCTACCAGACAAAATATCTACATTGGTAATAGAAAGGCAGATGAGGAAGCTAAGAGAGCGGGTGGAAAGCTACCCCCACACAGACTCACACTTGAAAGAGGAAGTGAACAAAGATTCTACTCTGCTAAAAGATAGCCAAGATAGGGCACCAGTCTCAGAGACAAATAAGTGGGAGCAGCTAGGAGCAGTTAGTAAGGAAGGAATTTGGCATAAAGGTAATTTACCAATTTTGCCCAAGTAAAGCCAATGTTTTTGGGGGGTTTAGATATGTAGTGTTTTGATACAGGGGCAGAGCCTTGTATCAACAGGAGGGATATGGTAGAGATGATTGTTAGATATTATAGAGATTGTTAGATATGGTAGAGATTGTTAGACAACACAAATTACTTAATAATTTTTTTTTTGTTGGAAATGGATTTTATAGAGCTCACCAGGAGTGAAGGAAAGAAACAGTGTTTAATTATTATTATATTATAGAACGCATGAATCCTATGATTAAAAGTAGGTTAAGATAGACACACCTGAGCACAGGATGAAATTGGGTAAAATGTCTACTAATAGTATTAATGAGATATTTGGATAACCCCAGACAAGGAGGGATTATCTCCATTTGAGAAAGTATTTGGTAGACCTTTTAGAATGAGAGTTAGGAAGATACAGTAGCAGATCACATGAGAAGTTGTTTGCTAACCACACCCGTATGTCAGAGATTTTATGCCCAACAGAAGAACTACAGAAGGAGGTGAGCCATACGATCCAGCCAGGTGACTGGGTGTGGGTCCAGTCTCTGAAGAAAAAGGACTGGGAGCAGCCCGGTTGGGAAGGTCCCCACCAGGTTATGTTGGTCACAGCCTTTGCCATTAGAATAGCAGAAAGAGCAACCAGGGTCCACGTTACCCACTGCAAAAAGGTAGGAACACATACAAACACCGTGGAACACACGCAGAGTTAGAGAGCAGAACTGGACCGATAGGGTCTGGGGGTCGCTTCTGTTAACGAAGATTTCCTACCCCGACCTATCATCACTGTAGTGTGTTCCCTAGAGGTGTGAGTATGGGGTGGTACCTAGCAGACTTGCTAAGGGCAGGAGAGGGTTGGCGGTTTTTCGGAATATGGGGAACCTTGAGCTGCATCATAGTTTTGATGATCTTTTTATACATCCTGATTCACCACCTCCGGTACAAATTATATGATGTCGAAGTAAAAGACAAGTTATATAGTACCCGATTCCACATGAATAAGGATATAAAGGAGTCCAAATAGGTGATGATGTGAGATTTAAGGTAAATATTAAACATTTCCCTAATAGAGCAGGAATATGGGTGCTTATTCAGGACTTTGTGATACCTTTAGATTTTTGTTTGGGAATCATTTAATCTTGTTCCTGGCCTAGGTAATTAAACATACTTGGGGACTGGGGTATGTGAACGGAAAGTGATGCCGATGGAGTTTTAAACAAAGTTTGAATATTAATGACTGTAGAGTAGATGTAGTAGTAACCCTCCAACGAGTCACAGAAATAGACTGAATGAAAGTATTGGGCTTACGCTGATGATTATGGACAAGATTTTTCCTGTTCACTAATCCAGTCGGTAGAGACCAACTTCACAAAAGACCCAGGTCTTGTAGTGGATCTCAATAGATGTAAGTCTGTTGTTAATGTGACTGATTTGGGTTCAGAAGTACAGAAGAAAATTCTCAACCTCACAGCTCCTATAACTGATGTGTGGTGGGCTTGTACCAACAAAGGAGGACTAAGACAGGCATTACCGAAAGGGTGGAGAGGCACTTGTGTTACGGTATTATTGGTCCAACCAGTTAGGATTAGTCATCAGAGGCCAGTTCTGGACGGGATAACTAGGAAAAGGAGTAATCTAGGTTCTAATAAAGGAAGTTCTATTTGGATGGATGTCACAGGCATCGGCAGATAAGTTCCAGACGAATACAAAGCTATGAATCAGATTGGGGAACGTTTTATCACTACGTTCTTCTGGTGGGTAACGATAAATAAAAATGTCGATTGGATCAATTATATATATTATAATCAACAAGGATTTGTGAATAAGACTAGAGATGCGATGCAGTGATGGGAATCTCTGAACAATTATCCGCCACCTCCCTCATGACCTGGCAAAATAGGTTGGCTCTAGATATGTTATTGGCTGGAAGGATGGCGTCTGCAGAATGGTAGGGGGGTATTTTCATTCCTAACAACACTGCCCCAGATGGTACAGTTACTAGGGCTCTGGCGGGACTAACAGCCTTGAGGGAAGAGTGGGCTGAGAATTCAGGGGTTAATACCTCTGTGACCGGATGGTTTGATGAAATGTTTGGGAAATGGGAGACTATAGTGGACACCATTTTGGGGGCGGCTATTGCCTGTATGGGTATGATTGTATTATGTGGATGTTGTCTGATTCCTTGTGTCCGAGGGTTAGGGAGTAAGGTGTTGGAGAATGCGGTGACTCAGCTGATGGTGAGGTATGGACCTATTCCAAACTCAGACCAATGGGATGAACGCTACAGGCCTCCAGGACTGGAGGATGCTGACAATCAATTCGACTCTAAAGACCTGCAATTAGATAAAACCTTTCTTGGTTCTAATGTGTGAAGGTTATAGTGAAAATCCAAACTAGAAAAGTTATGATTGGATAGGCCTAGAACAGTTATTGATGTGGATGAGATGTAAATACATATATTGGTTTTGTGTGGTTGATTTTGGGTGTCATTGATAATTCTAATCAAAATAGATGTGTGATTATGTGTATAATATTTAGTCAAAGGGTGGATTGTTATGAATAAATTCATATGATTTATATGTTTAATGACTAAATGATTATATGTTTAAAATAATATGTTTAAGTAATTAGTAAGAATATTAAGCCCTGAAAATATATGTAATAGGTGTTAGGGGAATAGATCTAGAACTGTTTAAAAGACTAAGACATTGTGTTACTATTTTGCAACCTAAGTAGGATGGAGTTGAGATAAGTTGTCTTTTAAACAGGAAGTTGTCCATGATGACATTCAAACACGCAACCTTTGCATAGCTAGACGTTTGTGTTACAGGCCCACCCGACCGACCGATCAACCAACCAAGCCCACCCACCCACCCATCCATCCACCCACCCTCCCTCCCTCCCTCCCTCCCCCCTTTCATTTTTGATTGAAGTAACCTTCTGTCTTATGTAACCACACCAAATGTAAATATCTAATTTGAGTGTCCCGGATTTTCATTTACTATGTCATGTCTAGTCTATGAGTCCGGGCTGAGAGAACAGAGCATGGTGATAGTTGTGTGTTATGTGTGGTAAGAAGAGTGTACAGTATGTGTGTGTGTGTGTGGATTGAGCCGTTGGAACTGTGGTTAATCAGTGTATAATCATGGTGTATCCATCCCTGTGAGACCTCTTCTCTCTCTCTGTCTTTCTCTCCTCATCTAACTATCTTCCTCATCACACTGTACATCACTACGACCTCTGCACTGTATATTCACAACAGCTGTTTCAGGCCATGAAACACACACACACACACACACTCAAACACACATTCACAGTGTTTAATGCTAGGCGGAACACAAAGCAATGGTCCACTACTCGGTTTACATCCCAAACCTTGAATATAAATGAAGGACTGTGAAATATGAAATATGCATGTCTCTCTGACTGACTCTCACCTCTATGCCCAGAGTCTGGCGTACACTGTTTCAAACTGTTAATAGCAAGTTCAGCAACACTTTCCTATGTAGGAATTCCATTAGGAGATAACAGGAATGGATGAGAATTAATACCTACAATTAGATTGATGCAGCATTTCTGTTTTGTGGCTTCTTCACTTAATAGATGTGCTTAGTGATTGTAAGGTTAAAATGCTTTGTGTGTGTATGTGCGTGTGTGTGTGCGTGTGTGTGTGTTTATTACAGCAGCAGCTGGGAGGCTGAGGTTGCTGGTAAATATTTGATGAGAGAATGGATCCTCTCTTCTCTGTGAGCAGGTCAAGTACAGTAGCACACACACACACACACACACACACACTCAGAAATAAAGGTTTAGATTTGTTCCTAAAGGGGTACAATGGGTTGTCACTGGGGTGGTACCCTGTAAGGTCCTCCTTTGTACTTTTAGTTACAAGTACATAATCGTACACCAGTTCATACGTCAGATAATACCTTTCTCTACAGGCACAACATCATACTTTTTGCCTTTATATTGTACAAAGACAAAGCCTTTTGCTCCTTGTAAGTGTCAAAAATGTATCACTACTGGAGACCACTTAAAGTGGTACAACACTTCCACTCACAGGTGACCAAAAATAACTACCTGAAAGCCACACCCCCACTAAGCCATGCCCCCAATATAATTTCCCAGTGTGACTTGCCTTTTCGAGTGAATTGTAGAGTTACCACCCATGACTATATTTGTAAATAAAAGAGACATAATGGTTGATTTTGTTAACCAAGTGAATTCCTAGCTGTATTTGGAGAGTTTCTTCAATTATTTTCTGCAGATCCTCTCACGTTCTGTCAGGTTGGATGGGGAGCGTCACTGCACAGCTAGTTTCAGGTCTCTCCAGAGATGTTTGATTGAGTTCAAGTCCGGGCTCTGGATGGGCCGCTCAAGGACATTTATTGACTTGTCCCAAAACCACTCCTGTGTTGTATTGGCTGTGTGCTTAGGGTTGTTGTTCTGTTGGAAGGTGAACCTTCGCCCCAGTGTAAGGTCCTGAGCACTCTGAAGCAGGTTTTCATCAAGGATCTCTCTGTACTTTGCACCGTTCATCTTTCCCTCGATCCTTACTAGTCTCACAGTCCCTGCCGCTGAAAAACATCCCCACAGCATGATGCTAACACCACCATGCTTCACCGTAGGGATGGTGCCAGGATTCCTCCAGACGTGGCGCTTGGCATTCAGGGAAAAGAGTTCAATCTTGGTTTCATCAGACCAGAGAATCTTGTTTCTCATGGTCTGAGAGTCCTTTAGGTGCCATTTGGCAAACTGATTGGTAAAGTGCTGCAGAGATGGTTGTCCTTCTGGAAGGTTCTTCCATCTCCACAGGGGAACTCTGGAGCTCTGTCAGAGTGACCATTGGGTTCTTGGTCACCTCCCTGACCAAGGCACTTCTGCTCAGTTTGGCCGGGCGGCCAGCTCTAGGAAGAGGTGGTTGGTGGTTCCAAACTTGGTGGTTCCAAACTTCTTCCATTTAAGAATGATGGAGGCCACTGTGCTATTGGGGACCTTCAATGCTTCATGAATTTTTTGGTAACCTTCCCCAGATCTGTGCCTCGACACAATCCTGTCTCGGAGCTCTACAGACAATTATTTTGACTTCATGGCTTCTTTTTTGCTTTGACATGCACTGCCAACCATGACAATAAGGCTGTAACATAACAAAATGTGGAAAAAGTCAAGGGGTCTGAATACTTTCCGAATGCACTGTATGTTGACTATGAAGTTACTTTAGCTAATATGGTGTTAACAATGTAGGCTGTGTGTAGCGTTTATGATATGGTTTGGTCTGGAAAGTTTTTTTTGCCTGATCACATACAGCTGATGTGTTGTGCATTGAAGTCCACAACTGAAGGGAAAAGGTGAGAAGAAGAGAGTGAATAGATGCGAGAAGGAATACAACGTGGCTGCTATGAAAGTGAACTGTGTTTACATGTGATCAGGGTTGTATTCATTCCACCGATTCTGTTGAAAGACGTTTCTTAAATGGAAGCAAACAGAACAAAACAGGGATAAATATAGCTGAATGTGTCAAATAGAAACTCTGATGTGCAACTGTTGGACTAATGATTACACCCTATATCAGCTAGATGCAGGCAAGAGTGAGGAAGGTGGCATTGTATGTCACTGTCTGTCCATGTGTCACCATCTGTCACCTCAAAACTTTCTCCTGACCTGCCCCTATGTCGTAAACATTCATAGGCTATGTTGTAGCAACTTCATGATGGGTTTAGGGACAATTTGAGTATCATGTCGTATCCTAAACCTATCGCTGTTACATTGAACTGGGTGAATGGAATATGAATGACAGTCATCCAATATACTGTAATAGAAATAATGCCATGTTCATGAACAAAAAAAATTGTTCTCCCTCATCTTAAACGGCACTCACTACCACTGATTAATTTCCCAGTGTCTGTTGGAAAACAGACTGAACCAGGTTTTTCTCTAGGATTTTGCCTGTGCTTAGCTCTATTCCGTTTCATTTTTTTACCTGAAAAACTCCCTATTCCTTAACAATTAAAAGCATACCCATAACGTGATGCAGCCACCACTATACTTAAAAACATGGTGGTACTCAGTAATGTGTTGTATTTTATTTGCTCCAAACATAACACTTTGTATTCAGGACAAAAAGTTAATTGAGTTTCCACATTTTTTGCAGCATTACTTTGCTGCCTTGTCGCAAACAGGATGCATTTTTTTGGAATATGTGTATGCTGTACATTTAGGTTAGTATTTTGGAGTAACTACAATGTTGTTGATCCAGGCTCAGTTTTCTCCTATCACAGCCATTAAACTCTAACTGTTTTAAAATCACTGTTGGCCTAATGGTGAAATCTCTAAGCGGTTTCCTACCTCTCCGGCAACTGAGTTAGGAAGGACGCCTGTATCTTTGTAGTGACTGGGTGTATTGATACACCATCCAAAGTGTAATTAATAACTTCACTATTCTCAAAGGGATATTCAATGTCTGCTTTTTATTTTTTTCCCATCTACCAATAGGTGCCATTCTTTGCAAGGCATAGGAAAACCTCTCTGGTCTTTGTGGTTGAATCTGTGTTTGAAATTCACTGCTCGACTGAGATACATTACAGATAATTGTATGTGTGTGGTACAGAGATGGTCATCCAAAAATCATGTTAAACACTATTACTACACAGACTGTGTCTGTGCAACTTAGTATGTGCCTTGTTAAGGACATTTTGAACTCCTGAACTTATTTGGGATTGTCATAACAGCGGTCAATGCTTATTTACTCAAACACTTTCAACTTTAAATGTTTTATTCATTTGTAACATTACTGGAACAACCATTTCAGTAACGGGTGCAAAACATCGAACTAACTTATTGAATTAATTAGAAAAATGTATGTTATTTATCTTTATGCAGCATAAGATTAATCAATCAATAAATCAATGTACATACAAAAACTCAGATATTAAAAACAATTCCGTTAAATAATCAACCTGCAGAAGAGCATGCTGGGAAATACAATGATGATAATAATTGTTGTACAAATGGGGCTTTTTAGGGTACTTCCCCAGCAACAAAGCCGTTAGTTCCTTTTACATGGCAAAAATTCATAACTGTACATTATGGTGGGTTATAAGGTTATTGAGGGTACACAACATATGTTTGTACACTGGGAAACAGAAATGAGAATGAGAGTGTGATGATTATACCATTATATTCAAAACATGGGGTACAAAAATATACCATTATTCTCTTTATCCGCACATATACCCTAAAAGGTACCGAACGGTACCATCTGAGATCATATGTGTACCTCTGAAGGTACATTGTGTATTTTGATATTATTGTACCCCAGGAAAAATACGATACCCTGCACACGCACACACAGAACGTACATGTGATTCTGTTATCAAAGAGCAATGTGAGTACAGTAGCTATGCCGCTTCACATATAGAATAGATTATATTAGACTATATCACACACCAGTGGCGACCCGTCTTTCAGGGAAGGCAGAGCCCCACCTGTTTCGAGCCCCACGTTTTTAGCAACAAAAAAAAGTTCAATGCGTATCACATATCAGTTTGTCAACAATGTAAAAAAATATATATCATTGAGTTAATAAAGCCTCATACAAACATAGTCTCTTTTTTAATTTCTTGAGTAAGGCAGCCCCAAAAGGCAGGTGTTTCAGCCTAGCTCAGTGCTTTCTGTGGTGGTGGGGCAGCCAACGGATAATAAGGAGCGTAGGGGCTGGTAATGTTCTCCAGTTGCGCCATGATTGGCTCAGTGTTCTCATGGGGGCTCAGTGTCACTCATGGGGACACTACATCACTGCCAAATCTAAGGGTAGAGCTCGAAAATTCAAGCCCCTTGGGTGCTGCCATAGAGTTACATTAGAAGTGCCAATCCAAGAAGGTTCAATGTCATTGACCACAGATAAAATGACGTCAAATCACGTTATAACTACAGTAGCTTTGATTGGACTGATCATGTCAACATCATACTTTCAAAATCTTAGCTAGCAGTCATCTTCATGAATCAAGTCAACAATCTACTGGCAAATCCTTTTTAATCCTTGTCATATGAAGAGAAATAAGAGAAATGATAGATAAAACGTATCTGTGCTGATTGGCCATTGGACATGAACATTACACAACAAGTTGGAAATTGCTAATTCAACAATGAGTGGTTCAGAAGGAATCAGTGGCTAACTGCTAGCATTGCAAAGCAATCACTAGCCTGCTATTCAGTGGAGTGGCTGTGTGGTCCCAAGTCTGGGTTTAACGGTCTCTTTTCCAAGCTTAAAATGATAATCTAGCATGATTTCTGCCGTACTCAAAACAACTGTTAACGCGGAACTGTGACATCTGATTTCAATGAGTTCAATACATCTGGGAACTCGGGAAAAAATTTGTTCCGACTGGGTATATACGTTGTGAATGGTCATCCAACTCGGAATTGTAAGTCGGGAACTCTGGCCTCTCTAGAGCTACTACCTTAAGATCACTGATGTCATCATGATTCAACTTTTTTTCAGAGTTCTCAGTTGTCTTGAAAGCACCATAAATCCAGAGAATGACAGGCTTTGATGACAAAGTTTGATGACAAAATTTGCCCATGAAGGACCACCTTGCCACCTTCCTGTTCAAGTGAACACAGCACAACAAGGTGACTCCAAAAATCTATTTTATGCTGCTGCATAAATTATGTAATATGCCAGGGAGATATGTATACTGTAGCTAAGAAAGTAATACTAAGTGTTTGTTGTGTAGTAAGCTGTTGTTACGATCTTCGGTACAAATGGACCAAGGCGCATCGTACGTAGAGTTCCACATATTTTATTCCAAGTGAAACGTCAAAACAATAAACACAACTAATCGTAACATACGTAGCACTCACTGGCACTGGCACTAACAAGAAACAATAACCCACAACGCAGGTGGGAAAAGGACTACACTAGGACTACAAAAGGACTGGACTGGGCACCGGTGCAGCTGAAGGCTCCGGCCTAGGAGCGTGACTGGACACCGTGCCCGGACTGGGCACCGGCGCAGCTGAAGGCTCCGGCCTTGGAGCAGGAGTGGACGCCGTGCCTAGACTGGGCACCGGCGCAGCTGAGGGCTCCGGCCTAGGAGCATGACTGGACACCGTGCCTGGACTGGGCACCGGCGCAGATGAAAGCTCCGGCCCTGGCACCGGGCTGGGAAGGCGCACTGGAGGCCTGGTGCGTGGAGCCGGCACAGGTTGCACCGGACTGGTGACACGCACTTCAGGGCGAGTGCGGGGAGCCGGCACAGGACGTATCGGGCTGGGAAGGCGCACTGGAAGCCTGGTGCGTGGAGCCGGCACAGGTTGCACCGGACTGGTGACACGCACTTCAGGGCGAGTGCAGGGAGCCGGCACAGGATGTATCGGGCTGGGAAGGCGCACTGGAAGCCTGGTGCGTGGAGCCGGCACAGGTTGCACCGGACTGCTGACACGCACTTCAGGGCGAGTGCGGGGAGCTGGCGCAGGATGTACCGGGCTGGGAAAGCGCACTGGAAGCCTGGTGCGTGGTGCCGGCACAGGTTGCACCGGACTGGTGACACGCACTTCAGGGCGAGTGCGGAGAGCTGGTGCAGGACGTACCGGGCTGGGAAGGCTCACTGGAGGCCTGGTGCGTGGAGCCGGCGCAGGTTGCACCGGACTGGTGACACGCTCTTCAGGGCGAGTGCGGGAAGCCAGCACAGTACGTACCGGGCTGGGCAGACGCTGCTAGGTCTTTTGGTGGTGGGATATTCTGTTACGATCTTCGTTACAAATGGACCAAGGCACAGCGTGCGTAGAGTTCCACATATTTTATTCCAAGTGAAACGTCAAAACAATAAAGAACACAACTAATCGTAACATACGTAGCACTCACTGGCACTAACAAGAAACAATAACCCACAAACACAGGTGGGAAAAGGACTACACTAAGTATGATCCCCAATTAGAGGTAACGACAATCAGCTGCCTCTAATTGGGAACCATACTCAAAACCAACATAGAAATGAAACACCTAGAAACAAACCCCCCCTAGTCACGTCCTGACCTAAATCACCATAGAGAACCCAGAGGGCTCGTCCTAGCTCGGTCATTAATGTCTTAATCAAAATTACGGATTGCCTCTTATCCCCTTGTCATCCCCTTATGCCATAGTTTGTACATCTCAATTGTCAGTAGAAACCACATTTGTTTAAGAAAGTCAGCAATATCAGCTATGTTTTTTTTAAAGGCAGTAAATGAGGCTGAATGAACTGTTTCGCTACCAGACAAGGCTTCAGCTTTATGTAAGCCCTAACAGTTTGTGGTCATCGTTTGTCATTGTTATAGTGCAATTAATGTATTGTTTAGTGCTGTGTTGTGTAGTGGCTTTGCTGCATGCATCCCCCCAATTTTTTGTTGTTGTTTGCCCCATCAAGATTTACATGCTAAAATCGCCACTTTCACACACACACACACACACACACACACACACACACACACGCACGCACGCACGCACGCACACACACACACACACACACACACACACACACACACACACACACAGACACACACACACACACACACACTCAAGCACACCTACTCAGCGGGTAGGAGCAAGTGAAGGTGATATTAGAGTATAACTGCCAGATGAAAGCCACACCAGAAAGTGATACTGTTCTTTTGGTATTGTCTGCTGTACGTATGTAGCTCAACACATACAGTGCCTTCAGAAAGTATTCACACCCCCTTGCCTTTTTCCAAGTTTTATTGTGTGACAGCCTGAAAATAAAATGGATTAAATTGAGATTAAGTGTCACTGATTTACATATAATACCCCATAATGTCAAAGTGGAATTTTGTTTTTAGAAAGGTTTACAAATAAATAAAAAATGAAAAGTTGAAATGTCTTGAGTCAAAAACCATTCAACCAATTTGTTATGGCAAGCCTAAAAATAGTTTTTAACAAATCATATAATACGTTGCATGGACTCACTCTGTGTGCAATAATAGTGGTTAATAACATGATTTTTGAAAGACTATCCGATCTCTGTACACCACACATGCAATTATGTGTAAGGTCCCTCAGTCGAGTCGTGAATTTTAAGCACAGATTCAACCACAAAAACTAGGGATGTTTTTCAATGTCTCACAAAGAAGGGCATTGATTGGTCGATTGACATTGACACTGAATATCCCTTTGAGCATGGTGACTTTATTAATTACTGTAGGCTTTGGATGGTGTATCAATACATCCAGTTACTACAAAGATACAGGCGTCCTTCCTAACTCCTAGGAAGGAAACCGTTCAGGGATTTCACCATTAGGCCAATAGTGATTTTAAAACAGTTAGAGTGTAGTGGCTGTGATAAGTAAAAAACTGAGGATGGATCAACAACATTGTAGTTACTCCAAAATACTAACCTAAATGACAGAGTGAAAAGGCCGAAGCCTGTACAGAATAAAACAAATATTCCAAAACATGCATCATGTTTGCAACAAGGTACTAAACATTTTGTCCTGAATACAAAGTCTTATGTTTGGGGCAAATCTAACAAAAGACATCACCGGATACCACTATCTGTATTTTCAAGCATGATGGTGGCTGCATCATGTTATGGGTGTACTTGTCATCAACAAGGATTGGGGAGTTTTTCAGGATAAAACTAAAATGGAATGTTGCTATGCACTGGCAAAATCATGGAGGAAAACAATGGGAGAAAAATGCACCCTTCAGCAGGACGATAACGCCAAAACACAAGGCCAAATCTACATTAGAGTTGCTTACCAAGATGACATTGAAGGTTCCTGAGTGGCCTAGTTATGTCTTAAATCTGCTTGAAAATCTATTTCAAGTCTTGAAATGTCTGTCTAGCAATGACCAACAACCAACTTAGAGCTTGGGGAATTTTTAAAAGACTAATGAGCAAATATGGCACAATCCAGGTGTGCAAAGCTCTTAGAGACTTACTCAAAAAGACTCGCAGCTGTAAAGTGTTTCTAATTCAGGGGCTTGAATACTTAACTAATCAACATATATTAGTGTTGTATTTTTCATTCTTTTTATTTCTTTTTTTAAATGGTTTCTTCCACTTTGACATTGCAGATACTGTTGAGAAAAATTACAATTAAATACATTTTAACCCCACTTTGTAACACAGCAAAATGTGGAAAACGTCAAGGGGTGTGAATACTTTCTGAAGGCACTGTACTTAATCAATCAACATTCTCACAAGGTGCACTGTCAAATCAAATCAAATCAAATCAAATTGTATTTGTCACATACACATGGTTAGCAGATGTTAATGCGAGTGTAGCGAAATGCTTGTGCTTCTAGTTCTGACCATGCAGTAGTATCTAACAAGTAATCTAACAATTTCACAACAACTACCTTATACACACAAGTGTAAAGGAATGAATAAGAATATGTACATATAAATATAAGGATGAGCGATGGCCGAACGGCATAGGCAAGATGGAGTAGATGGTATAGAGTACAGTATATAGAGTATACATATGAGATGAGTAATGTAGGATATGTAAACATTATATAAAGTGGCATTGTTTAAAGTGGCTAGTGATACATTTATTACATCCAATTTTTAAATATTAAAGTGGCTAGAGATTTGAGTCGATGGCCGAACGGCATAGGCAAGATGCAGTAGATGGTATAGAGTATGGTATAGAGTACAGATGGTATAGAGTACAGTGTATACGTATGATATGAGTAATGTAGGAAACCCCAATGTGCTGTCATGACTATAAACCTTTGAGGAAACCTGTTGCACTTAATATATATCAGAGTACAGTTACTTAAAATATTTTGTACTCATTACTTAAACCGATAGTCACTCAAGTACAAGGTTGGAGCGAAAACACACAGTCACTCGGCCCTCCATGGAATGAATTTGACACTCGCTGTAGGGGTCCAGATTTGAGTTGTATAAGCTGAATTTTTTGGGGTAACGCCCCCACTAAGCCACGTCTCCAATATAAGTACTCAGTACTTTGTTGAAGCAACTTTGGCAGCGATTCCAGCCTAGAGTCTTCTTGGGTATGACGCTACAAGCTTGGCACACCTGTATTTGGGGAGTTTCTCCCATTCTTCTCTGCATATCCTCTCAAGCTCTGTCAGGTTGGATGGGGAGCATCGCTGCATAGCTATTTTCAGGTCTCTCCAGAGATGTACAATCAGGTTCAAGTCCGGGCTCTAGCTAGGCCACTCAAAGACATTAAGAGACCTACCAAAACCCCTAATGCCCCTGACTCCCCCTGCTCTTTAGTGACCAAGATCCACCCCTTTAGCCCTTCCTGTCGCTGATCCGGCACAGCAGCAAGCCAGCCTCAGTCCAGACCCCCAGGACGCTCCAAACCGCCTTCACCTCTCCCAGCACACCCCAATCTATCACCACGCCAGTACAGGGGGCCACCACGCAGTCAGTGGGGAGGCACGCCAAGACCTGTGAACAGCCAAGCCTAACCTGACCTAACAACACAAACAACCCACTAGAGGCCATCATCCACCTCTGCAACAAAATTATCAAACCCAGACCTGAACCCCCACAATAACCCCTCACCATGACTCTGACAATACACTCAGAACAGAAAAAGATACTCCAGATGGCTGTTCATGGTTGCCTCCCCACTAGGGAATCCATCAGGAGACGGCACAAGGTACGTACAGAGAACTGTCTCCACGGATGCACTCACACTGAGCCCACCTACCAACTGTTTGTGAGTGCTCTGTGGCCAGGTGTGTCTGGGCTCTGTTTGTTCCCATTCACCTACAACATCCAGCCTTGCTGCTGCTTTGCTCCTCCTCCAGCACCAGGCCAGGCCGATGGACATCCCTCCACCACCCCCACCCCCCTTCCTCCCTCTAGACCTATCCCTCTCACATAACTAGACCAGAACCACAAACCATTCATCAAACACACCAGAAGAGGCGTGGAAGAAGGACCAAAGATCCCGACCCAGCACCTGCACCAGCCCCTGGTTCCCGGTTTCAGTTTTTACCCAGTTTTCAGCCCTCGTCCCAGCACCAACATCAGCACCAATCCAGTTTTCTCCCGGTCCCAGCTCCAAAACCAGCAACAACCCTGGACACAGCACCGACCAACCACAACTGCCACCTCCATCCAGCAACTGCCAGCCCAGAACCCACCCCTTCCCACCCCAAGACACATTGTGGACTTACTGACTAACGGACTGACAGACTGATTGACTGATTCTTCCAATTCTTTAGTTTTTGATTGATTAATTTTGTTTTTGCTTTTCTTTGATTAGATTACCATTGGTTTGTCAAATTTTAATTGCTTATTGTTTGAATTGTTTATGATTTTTATTTAAATGAATTATTTAATTTTTATATTTTTCATGTAAAGAATTTAGGAAAAACCGAATAAAATTTATTTTATGACGATACATATCTCATAAGGCTTTATTTTGAGGCCTAGCTTTACCCTAATACAGTGGCTTGAAACTCATGGTTTAAAGGCAACATCAGGCCTGCAAGTAGAGTTGCAAAATTCCAGTAACATTATGTTTTAAAATATCCTGGTGTCAAACAGTGGGTGTAGCTGGTGTAGGTAAGTCAGACGCAGGAGATCAGAGATGAGTGGACTAAGTACTTTACTCAGGCATTGTTTAAAATTACACAATGCAACCACATCATAAAACAAATGCCCAAAACCAAGTAAGGCAGCACAAAGTACAAAATACACGTAATAGTACCGGCTGCCACAAAGCACGGGTGAAAACAAACAAACCCGGCATCAACCGGCATGTCAATAACCAATTCCCCACACAGACATGGGGGAAACCAAGGGTTAAATAGACAACAGCAATGAGGGTAAATGAAAACCAGGTGTGTGGGAAAACAAGACAAAACAAATGGAAAATGAAAGGTGGATCGGCGATGGCTAGAAGACTGGTGACGTCGACCGCAGAACGTCGCCCGAACAAGGGGAGGAGCCGACTTCGGCGGAAGGCGTGACATCTATTTGGAGGATATCCAAGAATCTTCCAACCGGGATTTCTGGAAAACCAGGGAAATTAATCAGAATTTTGTAACCCTACCTACAACTCAGATTATGCTTGCTTGCAAAGTGATGTGTAAATCTTAGTGAGGTGACATTTCAAATCAAATCAAATCAAAGTTTATTTGTCACGTGCGCCGAATACAACAGGTAGACAACAGGTAGACCTTACAGTGAAATGCTTACTTACAGGCTCTAACCAACAGTGCAAAAAAGGTATCAGGTAAACAATAGGTAAATAAAGAAATAAAAACAACAGTAAAAAGACAGTGAAAAATAACAGTAGCGAGGCTATAACAGTAGCGAGGCTACATACAGGCACCGGTTAGTCGGACTGATTGAGGTAGTATGTACATGTAGATATGGTTAAAGTGACTATGCATATATGACAAACAGAGAGTAGCAGTAGCGTAAAAGAGGGGTTGGCGGGTGGTGGGTGGCGGGTGGCAGGACACAATGCAGATAGCCCGGGTTAGCCAATGTGCGGTGGCACTGGTTGGTCGGGGCCAATTGAGGTAGTATGTACATGAATGTATAGTTAAAGTGACTATGCGTATACGATAAACAGAGAGTAGCAGCAGCGTAAAAGAGGGGTTGGGGGGGGGGCACACAATGCAAATAGTCCGGGTAGCCATTTGATTACCTGTTCAGGAGTCTTATGGCTTGGGGGTAAAAACTGTTGAGAAGGCTTTTTGTCCTAGACTTGGCACTCAGGTACCGCTTGCCATGCGGTAGTAGAGAGAACAGTCTATGACTGGGGTGGCTGGGGTCTTTGACAATTTTTAGGGCCTTCCTCTGACACCACCTGCTGTAGAGGTCCTGGATGGCAGGCAGCTTAGCCCCAGTGATGTACTGGGCCGTACGCACTACCCTCTGTAGTGCTTTGCGGTCGGAGGCCGAGCAATTGCCGTTCCAGGCAGTGATGCAACCAGTCAGGATGCTCTCAATGTTGCAGCTGTAGAACCTTCTGAGGATCTGAGGACCCATGCCAAATCTTTTTAGTTTCCTGAGGGGGAATAGGCTTTGTCGTGCCCTCTTCACGACTGTCTTGGTGTGTTTGGACCATTCTATTTTTTTGGTGATGTGGACACCAAGGAACTTGAAGCTCTCAACCTGCTCCACTACATACCTGTCGATGAGAATGGGGGCGTGCTCGGTCCTCCTTTTCCTGTAGTCCACAATCATCTCCTTAGTCTTGGTTACGTTGAGGGATAGGTTGTTATTCTGGCACCACCCAGCCAGGTCTCTGACCTCCCTATAGGCTGTCTGATCGTTGATCAGGCCTACCACTGTTGTGTCGTCTGAGCTTATCAGTCCCCAAATTCTTAGATATTAATTGTGTAACTATAATAACTAGGGAATGGTTGAGAACCTTATTCCCTTCAACCTTTTCATACAATAAACATCAGTGTTGGCAGCAGCCTGAGAGAAAGAGGCAGACCAGAGAGTTTCAGCAGTCAGTCCTGAGGTACAGTTGAAGTCGGAAGTTTACATACACCTTAGCCAAATACATTTAAACTCAGTTTTTCACAATTCCTAACATTTAATCCTAGTAAAAATTCTCTGTCTTAGATCAGTTAGGATCACCGCATTATTTTAAGAATGTTAATGATTTTTCAGCTTTTATTTCTTTCATCACATTCCCAGTGGGTCAGAAGTTTACATACACTCAATTAGTATTTGGTAGCATTGCCTTTAAATTGTTTAACTTGGGTCAAACGTTTCGGGTAGCCTTCCACAAGCTTCCCACAATAAATTGGGTGAATTTTGGCCAATTCCTCCTGACAGAGCTGGTGTAACTGAGTCAGGTTTGTAGGCCTCCTTGCTAGCACACGCTTTTTCAGTTCTGCTCACAAATTGTCTATGGCATTGAGGTCAGGGCTTTGTAATGGCCACTCCAATACATTGACTTTGTTGTCCTTAAGCCATTTTGCCATAACTTTGGAAGCATGCCTGGGGTCAATGTCCATTTGGAAGACCCATTTGTGACCAAGCTTTAGCTTCCTGACTGATGTCTTGAGACGTTGTAGACAAATTTGAGAAGGCATAATTCATTTCAACTGTCTTCATTTCAATTAGGCTTTACTAACAACAGTGCTTTGTGTTGGAGCCTATTTCTTCCTATGAAATAATAAGTGACGATTTTAGCATGTAAATCTTGGTGGGGCAAAAAAAAAATTGTGGGATGCAAAGCCACTACACAGCACAACACTAAACAATACATTAATTTAACTATAACGTTGACAAATGGTGCCACAAACTGTTAGGGCTTACATAAAGCTGTCCCAACAGCAGTCCAAACATCTTACCACTTCTACACCTGGCTATCAGCGTAGCCTTGTCTGGCAGTTCATTCAGCCTCATTTACTGCCTTTTTAAAAAACACAGCTGATGTGGCTGACTTGCTTAAACAAATGTGTCTTCTAATGACAATTGAGATGTACAAACTACGGAATAAGAGGATGACAAGCGTATAAGAGGCAATCCGTAATTTCGATTAAGACATTATTGAGCGAGCTAGGACGAACGTAGTCAATATAACTATTTGTTTAGCACTTTTGAAATGTACAGCGACAGAATTCAGAACATGGGCCGTTCTTACAGTGTTCTCCCTGTACACAAAGTCAGGACCGTAGGATCAATAAAGGGGGCTTATAAGCAGACAACGAAAGCTCTTAAAATATTTGATGATTACATTTCAGAACAGTAGGCAAAATTAAGAGGGGTAAATAAACAAAATGATTAGGGTGAGGCACATGGGCTACTAACAGCTTACTACACAACATACACTTAGTATTACTTTCTTAGCTACAGTATACATATCTCCCTGGCATATACATCATTTATGCAGCAGCATACAAGACATTTTTGGACTCACATTGTTGTGCTGTTTTCACTTGAACAGGAAGGTGGCACAGCAATCCTTCATGGGCAAAATCTGTCATTCTCTGGATTTATGGTGCCTTCAAGACAACTGGGAACTTGGAAAAAAGCAAGGTTGAATCGTGATGATGACATTGATCTTCATGTCCTAGTGCTAGAAAGAGACCAGAGTTCCCGATTTACAATTCCGAGTTGGATGACTGCTCAAAACGTATTTCCCAATCGGAGCTAGTTTTTTCCGGAATTCCCAGTTGTCTTGAACTCACTGAAGTCAAGTTTTTGCAGTTCCGAGTTAACAGTTGTTTTGAACGCGGCACAAATCATGCTTCATTAACAGCATGGCCAATGTTGAATGTTTATCATCTTAAACTTGGAAAAGAGACACTTAATCCCAGATTTAGGACCACACAGCCACTCCACTGAATAGCAGACTAGTGATTGCTTTGCAATGCTTGCTATTAGCCACTGTCACTGATTCCTTCCAAACCACTCATTGTTGAATTTGCAATTTCCAACTTGTCTAATGTTCATGTCCAATGGCCGATGAGCACCGATACAAAAAGATTGCCGACTTGATTCATGATGATGACTGCTAGCCTGTTTGGGCTAGGGGGCAGTGTTCGGAGGTTCGGAGAGTCTGGCGTGCCCAAAGTAAAATGCCTGGTACTCAGGCCCAGAATCTAGGATATGCACATAATTAGTAGTATTGGATAGAGAACACTCTGAAATTTCTAAAACTGTTAAAATAATGTCTGTGAGTATAACAGACCTGGAGGAAATCCCATCTGGAAAATCTGAATCTGTCATGTCACACTGTTTTCAATTGGCATCCTATTCAAAGCATTGTACTTTTAGCTCCCAGATTGCAGTTCCTATGGCTTCCACTAGATGTCAACAGTCTTTAGAAAAGGTTTCAAGCTTTTATCTTGAATAACCATGAAGTAAGAGATGTTCTTCCTGAGGTGTCGTCAAGTGTCCTGTTATGGATTGAGCGCAGTGAGCGCGCTCTTAGCTCTTTTTCTCTTCTATTCCACAGGCTATATTCCGTCTGAAATATTATAGTTTATATTCATTTTAGGGTATCTGAGTATTGATTAGAAACGCTGTTTGACTTGTTTTAACGAACTTTACCGGTACTTTTGGGATATTGTTTGTCTGCATGGATGAACGCCTTTGGGCAGGTGGATTACTGAACAAAACGCGCCAACCAAACGGAGCTTTATGGATATAAAGAGGGACTTTATCGAACAAAAGGACCTTTTATTGTGTAGCTGGGATGCTTGGGTATGCCATCATATGAAGATCTTTAAAGGATTTATTTTATCGCTATTTTTGAGTTTTGTGACACCTCTGCTGGTTATGTTATTATGCTAATTGAAAAATTGTGCGGGGCGCTGTCCTCAGACAATCAAATCTTCTGCTTTCGCCGTGAAGCCTTTTTGAAATCTGACAACGCTGTTAGAGTAACAAGATTCTAAGATTTTGAATGGTGTTCAACACTTGTATTTTCATGAATGTTTAAAAATAATATTTTTTTTATTTGAATTTGGCGCTCTGCATTTCACCGGATGTTGTCACATGTGGGACGTGACCGTCCCCCCTAGCCCTAAGAAGCTAGCTAAGATTTTGAAAGTATGACATTGACATGATCAGTCCAATCAAAGCTACTGCAGATATAACGTGAAATTACGTCATTTTATCTGTGGTCAATGACCTTGAGCCTTCTTGGATGGGCACTTCTAATGTAACTCTATGGCAGCACCCAAGGGGCTTGAATTTTCGAGGTCTCCCTTAGACTTGGCGGTGACGTACTGTCCCCACGAGTGACAGAACACTAAGCTAATCATGGCACAACTAGAGAACATTACCAACATCTATGCTTCGTATTTTCTGTTGATTGCCCCACACCACAGAAATTTCTGAGCTAGGCTGAAACACCTTCATTTTGGAGCTGCCTTACACAAGAAAGCAAAAAAGAAACTTTATTAACTCAATTATTAGTACTTTTTTTTACGTTGTTTGCAAACTGATATGTGACACATATTAATGCCAACATAATATGCCATTTTTTTTATTTTTTTAGCAAAAAATGTGTGGCTCAAAACAGAGTCCCACCTGCCCTGAATGATGGGTCACCACTGCCTGTTTGACAGATTTGTTGGTAAATTCCTCCACCCACCATGCACTCTTTCAATGGCCTACCTCCCTGTCAGTGAAGGGCTGTTGAGTCAAGACTCAAATTGAGGTGGTGTGAGAGGGTATGACATAGGCCTACCTTTTATTAAGGAACAAGGCAAAAAGCACAGACCCACCCCTTGTTAGCTTAAGATTTCGAAGAAAATAAAAGGCATCCAATTATAAAAATGTATCTATAACAGAGCTTTGGTCCGTGATGCATTATACTAGAAACAAGCTGTAAAATACGCGGGAAAGACATGACTCTGATGCATATGGGGATGTCATTGATTTGTTTCTTTGACATTCAGAAGAAGAGCTACACTCTTCTATAGCCAATGAGACAAAAAGGTGACTTTGCATGGGAAGTAATCTAATTATGTCACTATCAATTGATTAAGCTATTAACTTTCTGTACAATAGATGATGTTTAAACCCAGAAAGCACCTAGGGAAACGTCGGTAGGCCTATTCTGTCTGGGGTGGAAAGGTAGGCCTAACTTTTGAAAGTACCACTCAGATTCCTAATGGCTCTCAGATGTAATTATTTTTAAACAGGGACAGTTTCGTTGCAAACAAGACACACTGATTTGGCATTGGAGAAATATGATAAGATAAACAAACAAACAAAATATAGGCCTATCTCTCTGCCCATTCTTAGCCTGTAATTTCTGTAATTTGTGTGGTATTAAAAATATTCTGCTAATATGTAAAATGATGTAGAATTGCATTAAATCTTTATAAAAAGGATGTTTTCTTGGACCTGCAAATAAATGATAGATTCATGCAATGCTTTTTTACTATGAAGTAAATATTTTCACCCCTACTCTTACCCACTGTGGTCTGCAAACCCACAACCTTCTGGCCTGCAGCCCTGTGTGCTATCAAAAATCCTGCGTTGCCATGTAAACGTTTACAGGACAAAGAGCAGTTTCTAAAACTGCATATCTAAGGCTCTGGTCTGTCCAAGAAGGGAAGGTAAACGGTAGACATGTTCTCTGCTATCCTCTTTGTTTTAATTATTATTTTTGGTATATATATATTTTTTCAAGTGTTCAAGAAGGGTGAAATATATTTTGCTGAAGGGAGAGGCATCCATTTTCATTTCAGAGAGGTCTGATTTTATCCATGTAACCCTTATTATCAATAATGTTCACTCCCTTACATTCCAAACAGACTAAAACCAGAAGTATTCATGTTATTATATGTACTGTAACTATAGCCTAAGGTCTTACAGAATGACATGTACAGCTGAGAACACAATTATATTGCGTGGTGCCAGTGGCAGTAAGTAGAATTAGTGGTAGTAATACTTAATCCCGCTCCTCCTTCTAAGCAGCTGGTGCAGAAGTAGTATTACACTGTACAATCATCCTCAGGCCTCTTATGCTCCGTGCATTCTCTCTATCCCTCTTCTCTCCTCTCCTCTCCTGCTAGAGATCACTACTGATTTCCTGCCAGCTCCTGATTCGTTCATGTGGTCGAGAGGAGATTAGGGGGCTTGCTCCACATTATCACCAGGATTTTCCCAGGAAAGTAGTGGAAGAGGGGGAGCGGAAGAGATTGCGATGAGAGGGATGGAGGGAGAGATGGTTGAGAGAGGGAGAAGGGAGGAGGGGATAGTGAGAAGGCTAGTAGGATGCTGGCCCTTTAAGAGTATTTTTGATATGGCAATAATAATTGGTCACTGGTCAGGAAAACAGGAGTTAGGGGTGGCATGAGACTGACAACAGTGAAGTAGAGGGACAGGGGGGAAAGACATTCCACTGGTACTGTACCAAAGCCTACACTCTTAGAGTTAGGGGTGACTCGAGGAACCCTGGAGTTTGCTAGTAAATGGTTCATATTTGCACCTTTGGTTAGTTGAGGGGATCTTGAAGGAACCTTTAAAGGCCCAGTGAGGTCAAAAAAACTGATTTACCTGTGTTTTATATATGCACTGAGTATACAAAACATTAAGAACACCTGCTCTTTCCATGACATATCAATAAATCAATCAATCAAATGTATTTATAAAGCCCTTTTTACATCAGCCGATGACACAAAGTGCTATACAGAAACCCAGCCTAAAACCCAAAACAGCAAGCAATGCAGATGTAGAAGCACAGTGGCTAGGAAAAACTCCCTAGAAAGGCAGGAACCTATGAAGAAACCTAGAGAGGAACCAGGCTCTGAGGGGTGGCCAGTCCTCTTCTGGCTGTGCCAGGTGAAAGCTATGATCTCTTATTGCTGTCACTTGTTAAATCCACTTCAATCAGTGTAGATGAAGCGGAGGAGATAGGTTAAAGAAGGATTTTTAAGCCTTCAGGCAACTGAGACATGGATTGTGTATATGTGCCATTCTGAGGGTGAATGGGCAAGACAAAATATTTAAGTGCCTTTGAACGGGGTATGGTAGTAGGTGCCAGGGGGTGCAACTCAATATCAGGAAGGTGTTTTGCCTGTTTTAGTGGGATGGAGTTTAGGCCTGCCTGGTGACATAGACCGATAAAAGAGCTTCAAACCCAGAGGCTTAGACTTTTAAGGGTTAAGGTTGAAAATGTACCGTTTTGTAGCTTCAGTGGAGGCATAAGAGTTTCTCAAGAACCTATGCAAATCCCAAAGTTAGAATAGTTACCACTTTATTACTATAGTTAATCAGTAATGTAAATATTATTAATATTATATTAGAATGTGTAATATGTATTACATATTCAAGTATAATTGAAATTTGCACTCTACAAATTGAACATGATGATTGACATTATTCTAACAGGTGCTAAAAATAACTTTCTGAAAGCCACGCCTCCAATAAGCCACCCATCCAATCTTCTGATAGGCGTCTGATAGTTCTGATACTTTTAAAAAGGTTTAAAATTGAACCCCTCCTATCACAAAAGGGGTAACCTTTACACATGGGTTCCTCAAAGACCCCTTTCAGAGGTGTTCCTCAAGGAACATTTTTGAACTGGAAAGGTTACCCCTGTGTGGCAATTTTTAGAACCCCAAAAGGTTCTTCCAGGCTCCTTTACTACTAAGAGTGTAAGATGGCTACATCCATCACATTTTATTAGTATGGTGGTACTGTTAAATAAGAACAAGCAAAAAAAACTATACTATAACCTTTTAGTTTTAAAATAATTTGCTCACTATAAACATGGTATTAGTCAAGAATGAAACAAATTAAATATTATATCACAATAGAGGCATGCATAATTCACGTTTACTTGACCAGAGGTGAGGGGTCCAATACTGTCCAAAACAGTAAGGCTCTGTTTTAAAATGCATTCCTAGAATTTCTAGGAATTAATTGTATTCATATTCCTGACATATTCATTCCATATTTATGGCATCAGTGAAACAGTTCAGTGTCCCACCTGGTCTCAGAGTCATGGTCTTGTTACTCATCTACAGAGTACTGTTCCGGGTCCATATTTTCCCCTCCTCAGGGCAGATGTAAATTTAATGACGCTGGCAAAGTGTGTGTGATCAGGTTACTGTATTGATTACACAGTGACCCTGCTCCGCTCTGCTCTGTCAGAGACTCAGAGACACAGAGACTCAGAGAGACCAACCAGGAGCAGCACTAGTAGCAGGTACCAGCTCCATGCAGGTTACAGCACCACACCGCTCTGTTCCAGGGAAAGACATGCCGGGCAAAAACTGCTTTGCCTTTCTGAAAGGCAAACATCAGAGGTAAGATACGATAACCCAAGTGTTATGGTCGTCGACACAATTGTGGTTAGCAGCAACAACAACAAATACGTTACACGACACAGAATCTGTACACGGCAGGTGACTATTCAACTATTGATAGGGAATGGGTAATTCAGAACTGAATCATCAAGAATAAAGTGTATGTTTTAAACAACTTTATCTCACAAGCTCACATAGCTGCTCTGCTGTCAAATAATGTTTTGCTGGTTTGAAGTTGCAGTCTGACCTTCTGTTGATATGCTGTTGAGTCAATGATGATAGCCAGCTTAATCCTCAGACAGACTTTAATTAAAATGGGAGTGAAAAGGAGGGGAAGAGAGATACAGGCAGTGAGTGAGAGAGTGAGTGAGAGAGAGAGTGAGAGAAAGGTCTTTGTGCTTCATGCTTGAGTGAGCAGTGAAACATTGCTAGTGTAGGCTGGGTTGTGGATCACAGAGGCTGTTTGTCAGAGACGTGCCCCCATGTCCATAACATACTGGGATGACTCTAAAATGGCAGCCAGGTTGATGTAATGACTAGGCATCAAAGGAAACTCTCTCCTCTCAGTGCCACAGTTATGTGACGTGTACTGTAGCTAAAAACTGTGGAATCTTAACTTGATCTCTACTGTTGCAGGAGAACTTTCCTGCAATGCAGGAAACTTTGAACGTTTTGGGTATTTGACATTTTTAAAAGGCTTCTGAAGTTTGTAATTTCCACTTTGAAATATCTAACCTGATTTTCCCTTATGAAAAATGTATCAACCCCAATAAAAATGTCCATTAATTACAATCTACATAATAATTCACATTTCCTGTTGCTGCAGGTTTATTTTCCTGTTGTAGCTCAAATTAAGATCCTACATCTATATGGAATGCTCATAATTATGTGATTTTGACAGAAAATGTGTCTGGTAATAGACCAATTTTACTCTGACCTATATTATAAATGCAAATTGCACAGTTGAGATATCATTCATATTCCAAACATGAAGACTACTGCTATAATTCCCCATTGCAACCAGCTTTGTGTAAGATAGCAGAATAACAGTCAAACTGACAGTACAGTGACTACTGTTTATTAGTTGTGTACAGTAACAGATGAGGGTGACATTTTGACCCCAGGCCTGTAAGAGGGTGGTATTTAATAATGCTGAATAACGGAAGTAATTTCAGCCCGAGTGAGCAGGGCAAAGCTTAATCCCCAGATGATTGCATGTGTGTGTGTGTGTGTGTAAGATATATCTGGTCCTTTCCATAGAAAGAGAGAGAGAGAAAGAGAGAGAGAGAAAGAGAGAGAGAGAGAGAGAGAGAGAGAGAGAGAGAGAGAGAGAGAGAGAGAGAGAGAGAGAGATTCCAGCTTCCTGCTGATCTTACATCACACGACACAACATTTCTTCACGCCCACTCACCACTTGCTCTCCCTCCCACACACACACATGAACACACACACTCCACTCACAATGATGGACTCTGTTTGTGTGTGTGTGTGTGTGTGTGTGTGTGTGTGTGTGTGTGTGTGTGTGTGTGTGTGAGAGAGAGTGTGTGTTTGAAATCCTTGCTAAATCCTGTCCCCTGCTGATAGAGTCAGTGGTGCTTTATTATCGTCCTCATAGCAAATGAGTGGTCTATAAAGGCTGGGAGCTGGTTTGCCCCTTGGTGCCACTGCTCTTTCTTCACAGCTCGCTGGTCGGGGTGCCATATACTGCTCTAAGCTTCAGTACAGCTGAGATAGTCAGGTGCCAGATATTGCCCCTAGCTTCAGTATAGCTAGTGTTTTGTGTAGGTCTTCCTATCACTACCATGGAAAACGTTTCACTACACTCATCATTTGAGGCATTTGTATTTATTATGGTTCCCCACTACTCTTCCTGGTGTCCAGCTAAATTAAGGCAGTTATATACAATTTAAAAAAACATTCCATTTCACAACACATTAAGTGTGTGCCCTCAGGCCAATACTCTACTACCACACATCTACAACACAAAATCCATGTGTACGTGTGTATATAGTGCGTATGTTATCACGTGTGTGTGTATGCATGTGTCTGTGTCTGTATGTGTGTCTCTTCACAGTCCCTGCAGTTCCATAAGGTATAGTTTTATTTGTGCAGCCCTTTTGATTTCAGAAGCTGCTTGATGACTGTAATAAAAAAGCAAAAATAAGAAAATAATAATCCTAGACTCAGCATTACTTGAGTATTTCCTCTGAGTAGCCCCACCTGAGCAGAGAGAGAGATAGCGTAGAAGGCAGTCATCCACAGCCCATCATAGTGACACTGGGCCAGAGAGGATAGCCCAGCAGGTCTCCTCTCATTACATCTGCACCCTGAAAGAAAAACTCATCTGGGACAGGTGCCAGTGTGCCAGCATGCCTAGGTCTGTAGAGGAGGAGAGGAGGGAGAGTCTAGACTGGAGGAGCTCTAGTGTATGTAGGGCTGGGGCCCTGTGGGTGTTCTCTCTTCTTACTACTGAACACTATAATGTATCTCCTCCTCCTATTACAGTATGTATTTCTCTGGACTAATCACATTTGCTGACGCTGAAGAGCCGTGTCTCTCACCTAAGACCCAGGAGGGATTGTCTATTTTTTAAATGTAACAAATACCCCAAAATTGGTCACAGAAATAGAGGTACTGTAGTCTAGAGCTGTAATTGGGGGCCTGTGGGTGTTCTACTTCACTAGTACTTGATGCCTGTGTGAATGTGATGATGGGCCTAGAGATGGCCATATCATGCTCACTGTGTAAGCAGCCATATTAGGGGTGCTGAGGGTGTTGCAGCAACCCCTGATAAATGTACATTATCACAACAACAACAAAAAAAATATGAATGAAATACAAATATTACTCTTGTGTGAACTAGGGCTTTATTACTCCTGTATGAGCAGGACAGTCAGACGGTCACTGTTCAAATGCGTGCTTAACGCCCCAAACTGAAAACATGTTGATGCGTGTTCTGCAGCATTTGTTGCCGCTAAAGTCTAGTCAATTAGGCCTACATGTCGTCATTTTTCAAACGCCATTTGAGAATACTCAGTCAGGGACTCGTGTCCAATCAGGCTTCGATGTGGCAATACAATCCAGGCATTCTTTAACTCATTACAGTAACGTTGTTGTCGATATTTTTCCTGGCAGGCTGGACGCTTGTCTTACCTATGACTTCAATGTTCTCTACCGTTTGCCTACTGGGTGTGCTTGTGCCCAGGGCAGCGTGGTTAATAGTTTAGGAATGAGCCTATTCATTGTCACTACCGCGATGGGTGACTTTACTTTTTAGAGAATTTGTCATTCTTATTATACTGTTTGTCACGTTTTCTTTTCCTGGTAAGTAGGCCTACCAGTTGTCATTTGTCAGGCAAACATTCACGTATTGTGTCGTTTTGTGCCAACAACATGGTAAATAAAGTAAGAGAAACGTGGGGATAACATACTCGGTTACCTTATGCCACCATATATGGGGACAGTATATTTCACTAGCACGGGCTTCCCGAGACAGAGTGTATTGAAATCAGTTGAAAAACAGACTCCTGCATGGAACGTAGATTAATTTAGTTTAAGACAAAAATGGTTTCGCTACAAGTGAAGTGGGAAGAGACACTAAGCCAAAGTATATTTTTTGTAAAATATATGATTGATATTTTTTTCTTTTTTGGTCTTGAGCACATGGATGCAGTAGTCAATGATTATTCTTTGCACATGCATTCAATCAATCCTACACCTATTGGAAATAACCCACAGGGCACAAACATCAATTCAGAATCATAAACACAACCTACTCGGTCTAGGTTTCAAAGGTCTGATATAAGAGCCCGAGCATGATGTAATATAATTATCTGCCTGACCAAAAGGCCAACCAATGAGCGAGATAATATTATGCATTTCATTTTTTATTTTATTTTATTCATTAGGATCCCCATTAGCCGACGCCAAAGGCGACACCTAGTCATACTGGGGTCCGAAAAAGACATTACAGACAAAATAGTTAACAATGTACATACATTTAAAACATTACAATTGTTGATGAGAAATGCGAACATATGGCGCATGCATGCGATAAATGTTTTTTTTTTTTTATCGTTTAATGTGTGACTGCCGGGGATAAATCGCCTTGTGCCTTTAATTTAAATGTTCCTGCATGATGTATTGTGATTAACTGACTGTCAGAGGGTAGCGCATGCGTATGCGCGTGCAGAGAGGCGGAATCAGTGGATGCTGTAGACTTGCGTTGCTCCGTGCCCGCCATCCCTCCGCAGCCAGGCGGACCGCAGAAACTGACAAGAGTAGCCGACTGAAGGAGGACTGAGCCAAGATGGGACGAGACATCTGGCACGACAGAGCCAGCACAACAACAGGTAGCATTTGCGTCTTGTTTTTCAGAGAACCGTGTGCTGTACATACAACTGTTTGATAAAGTGCCCGCGGAGGGTGAAGAATGCTGGACTGAATTATCCTCGGGAATGCCTCTGGCAGGGGGTTTCTTTATGGTGTCCACAGGGATGATAGTGGTTCCGTTTATTTATTTATTTTACAATAGCTAGACTACGAGATGGGGGCGGATGCAGGTGTAGGCTAATGTCAAGGGCGCACATTGCTTCGTCCGAAGCTTCCGTAGCCTGGCGTCCTTTGGCTCGCTGCGGAACAAGCAGGGCGCACCGAGCGAAAAACGGCTGAGCGAGGGGGTTCCTCCATCTCACTGCCGGGATGATCGTTGTTTCAGAGCTGTCATATTTAAGGTCTGGTAGCCTACTGGTAGCCTGCTCCACTATGCGGATTGCGTCGTGTATCCTCAAGTAGAGTTGCAGCTAATACAGCCTGTCTGTCTGACTGACTGATGCTAAATCACGACCAGGAGCGGAGGTAATAGGTTAGACCACCAGTGTATCTATGTAAACTCGCATTGGCGACTGCCATGTCATTACTATAATGTTTTATTCTAATATATGGGAAAAGTATATACATATGTATTTCCATATCAGAGTTTAGTTCTCATTCATCATTTGTAGTCTCCTGTCCGTATGTGCCTGCGGTTTCTCCAGAGAGCACCATATTGTGTTTGTGTGAATGTGTGTTTACTCGGGTTTCCGCTTTAAACCAGACTCTGGATTTAATTTCCTCTACAGTAATACTGGCTGTTGGGTGAAAGCATTCATTCGCCATTTAATGGGGCTACGGAGGTCCCACATTTTATAGTGGCAACAAGCCTGTGGGGAACGTGCTATATTCCTGTCTAAATATGAATGTGGTTATAACCTCAGTACTTGAATTTGCTATGCAGTCTCCGCCCCCCATGACTGTGTAGGACCGTGGCCTGTATTGTATTTCTGGTTGAAAAGGATCTCTCTGGTTTGATTATGTATGAAACCGTGATGGCTCTATGCTGCTGTCCGTGGTGCCGAAAGCCCAACAACAGCCCATGCCGAGTAAATCAAACGGAGACGCAATCATTAAAGCCTCAGCTGAATGCACGCCACAATTTAACGTGCACATGATCATCGTTTTCAGCTGAGATATCGGTCGACAGTTACTTGGTTTTAATTTACATCTGTGTGCCACAGAAAGTATATTCATATCCATTATGTTATTATTTAAAATATCAGTTCATAAGACTCCACGTGTTGTGATAACATGTTTGCAAAGAAACAAATTGGTATACTGTCGATATTCTTGACAAGGGTCATATTACATTATGTTTTTATTTACATCTTTCATTTGTTGATTGTATTTTAGTTAGTATATTGCCAATTTTAATATCCAAGTGTAAGTTGTTGGGTACTCACTATTCAGCATGTTGTTGCCACATGACAAAAGATCTCTCTCTTCTGAAAAGGTTTACATGTTGCATCAACAATCTGTTGCCATAGCCATGCAGTCATTTATGAAAATGCGTATTTTCGATGCTGGATGTGAGAACATGAGATGAGAGAGGTGTATCAGGGTGCAGAGCAGTAATAACAAACAGACCTCAGAGACATTAATGGCATTATGTGACCTGTGTTCTCATTACTTTCCAATATATTCTGAGATGTTGTTATTTGTTTACCATCCCCAGCCTGCCTGGGGCAGCATGTTTAATCAGAATATTGTTAATGCTCTCTCTTTCCCTCACCCCACCTCCCTTCTACACTTTCTCTCTCCCTTACCCCTTCTCTCTCTCATTCGTTCTCAATTCAATTCAGTATACTTTATTGACATGGAAAGTAAACACTTACATCTCAAATGTATACATATAGCGACAATGGTGAAAGACAGGAATATGTTAGACTGTTTGTAATTAAGCCTTAATAATGACTGGGATTGTCATATTAACAGCAATTACAACAACTAATAATAAAGAATAGGCAAATATAAGTAATCACACTATACTTCTCACTTGCTGTCCCACAGGTTGTGGCACGAGGCCACACATTTGGCTGCTAAAACACAGCATTTTGGTTTGCAGATCTGTCTCTATCACTTCCTGGGGACAGCATGAGGACAGCCTGGCCTCTATGGACAGCCAGGTTTGCCTGTGATGACTGGCCTCCATGGCCAGGCTGTGCTCACTGAGTCTGTACATAGTTAGTGTTTTTCCTCAGTTTTCTATCATTCACAGTGGTCCGATGTTCTGAGTGCTGACCTGAGGCTTTGTTGGGTTGGTAGAGGTTAGTGAATTGAGACCAGCTCGCTGAGGGGACTTTTCTCTGTGGTCACCTCTTGGCAGTTGAGGGCTTTGTAATGGTAGGAGTGGTGGGTCACTTGTTTATAAATTATTACAACATTTAGTGGCTATTTGTAAATATTAATTCGAAGAGGGAATTGGCCTAATTCTGCTCTGCATGTGTTGTTTGGAGTTTTTCTCTCTACTCTGAGAATGCTCTTACAGAATTCCGCATGTAGGGTTTCAATTGGGTGTTTGTCCCATTTGTCAAATTCTTGTTTTGAAAGCAGACCCCACATTTCGCTGCCATACAGTGCAATTGGTTCTATTATTGATTTTAATATTTTGAGCCATATCCTAATTGGTATGCCTAATTTGATAGATATTTTAATGGCCTAGAAAGCCCTCTTTGCTTTGTCTTTCAGTTAATTTATGGCCAGGTTGAAGTTCCCAGTGGAGCTGATTTTTAGTCCCATATATGTGTTTGTGTGTGTGCGTTCTATAGGTGTGAAGCTGTGTGTTTCTCTCTCTCTCTGTCATCCTCTCTCTTGTCTCTGTAGGAAGTCTGGTGTAGAAGCTGAACCAGAAGAGAGCCCAGGCAGCAGTAGTAGCAGCGACAGCAGTGGTAGGGCGGTAGATTCCCTCCCCTCAGCCTCAGACCCAGTTCCTCCCCAGGCCCCTGTAGGAGAGAAGAGACAGGACAGCTCCTGCTTTGACAGCTCTGTAGACTCCAGCGAGGAAGAGGAGGACAAAGAGGAGGACCCTGCCATGTTCTCTAACTTTCTAAGCGGGGCGAACCCCCTCAGCTCTGTCTCCTCTGCTGTCAGAGGAGGTCTTTTTGGGGACAATGGGGAGGTGGACAAACAGAAAGCAGGCTCTCAGCATCATGGGTCAGTTCCTGGCTCTGGGAATGCCCCACAGCATCAACAGGGAGGACCCCAGCTGCAGGGGAACGGTCAGGCTGGTCAAGCAGCCAAACCTAGTGGGCAGCAAGCCCCCGCTAAGGGTGGACCACAACAGCAAGGACCTCCTAAGGGTGGTCCACAGCAGCAAGGGCCTGCAAAAGGTGGACCACAACAACAAGCCCCCCAACAGCAAACCCATGCTAAGGGTGGACCACAACAGCAAGCCCCCCAACAGCAAGTCCCTGCTAGGGGTGGACCACAACAGCAAGCACCTGATAAAGGTGGACCGCAACAACAAGGGTCACCTAAGGTTGGCGCTCAGCCACAAGGGTCCCCTAAGGGTGGACCACAACAGCAAGGTTCACCTAAAGTTGGAGTTCTGCCACAAACTCCTAAGGGACCACAACAGCAAGGACCTGCTAAGGGTGGACCCAAACAGCAAGGGTCCCCTAAGGTTGGAGCTCAGCCACAAGGGTCGCCTAAGGTTGGAACTCAGCCACAAGGGTTGCCTAAGGTTGGAGCTCAGACACAAGGGTCCCCTAAGGTTGGAGCTCAGACACAAGGGTCCCCTAAGGTTGGAGCTCAGCCACAAGGGTCGCCTAAGGTTGGAGCTCAGCCACAAGGGTCGCCTAAGGTTGGAGCTCAGACACAAGGGTCCCCTAAGGTTGGAGCTCAGACACAAGGGTCCCCTAAGATTGGCACTCAGCAGCAGGGTTCCCCCAGGAATACACCACTGCAGCAAGCCGCTGGTAAAGCTGGACCTATGGCTGGAGCTAAACCCCTGTGCCCAGTGTGTAACACTACCGGACTCAACCTACACTCCAAGGAGCCACCCAACCATAACACCTGCACACAGTGTAAGACTGTCGTCTGCAGCTTGTGTGGCTTCAGTCCTCCTGACTCTGGCGTAAGTAGAGCCTAATTCCAGAATATACAGTATTTAAAACTTTGTTATTAATTTATCATTATTAAACAGTAGGACAAATATTTATATTTTTGATCTAAGATCACCTTGTAGCATTTGTATGAATGACATTCTGTGTCAAATTTGTTTAGTATTTTTGTTGTACAGTGGAGAATTGAGCATGCTTGAGCCTGGCCAGTGTGGTTTGATAAGTCAGTGTTAACTCTAGTTACCACTTAACAGGCTGCTTAAACAGAGTAGTCTGATTTAGTGGCAGTTCATTCAGCATGAGGCATTGCTCACTGCAGTCATTAACAGAATATGAAGGTAGTGTTGTACTGTAAAGGCAGTAGCAGTAGATAAAGACACAATTTTACTTTAATATTCACATCTTTTTTTACAATAAGTCATAACCTTAATTATTTTGTATATAGTATGTATCTAGTATGGATTAAGGATTAAGAAAAAAAAACATAGATCATATTGATTGCATTAACTGTTTTTTTTTGTTAATCTGTGAGAAGACCAAAAACCTTTTATATTATGCTGAAGCTATGATTTCTATTGTAGGGTAAGGAGTGGCTGTGTCTGACCTGTCAGATGCAAAGAGCACTCGGAGGCTCTGACCCACCTGGAACCCCCGAGATGAAACCCCAGCCTTCACCCAACAAAGCCTCTATATCTCCTGCACCACAGAAGAAAGACACCTCTACACAAGGCTCCATCCAGAAAAACCCTGTTACATCAGCAACACAGCCACCCAAGGCAGAGACTGCTAAAGCAGCAGACCCCCAGACACCGGCTAGCCCAGTACCTGCTCAGAATGCACCACAGGGGAACCGGAGAACATCAGGGCCTCAGAAACCACCAGAGCAGCCAGGCCAACCTGGGCATAAGCAGAGTAATGCCACCCTGTCCACACAGCAGGAGCCTGGGAAGCCTCAGCAAGAGCTTCCAAAGGATGGAGCCTCTCCTGCCAAAGCTGTGCCACAACTACAGGCCCAGGCCCCCAAGCAGGAGTCAGGGGGCTTCTTTGGCTTTGGTGGTCCTAAGTCTCAGCCTGCTGCCTCAAAGCCTGAAGAGTCAGTGTCTGGGAAGATGTTTGGCTTTGGTTCCTCCATCTTCAGCTCTGCATCCACTTTGATCACCTCAGCTGTTCAGGATGAGCCCCACACCACACCGCCAGGTTCCCCCAAGGTGTCTGCAGCAGCCCAGGCCTCTCCCAAGATGCCCCCTACAAAGGAGACCAAACCATCTGCTTCTCAGAAAGCAGAGGAGAAGAAAGCAGAGCAACCCCAGCAGGCCAATGTCCCTCAATCAATACGGGCCAAAATGGACAAACCCTCATCAGAGCCTCTAAAGGGAGCAGCATCCTCCCAACTATCTCTCAATGCAGGCCAGTCCATCTGTCCACTCTGCAAGGTGGAACTTAACATGGGCTCCAAGGACCCGCCCAACTACAACACTTGCACCGAATGCAAGAACACTGTCTGCAACCTCTGTGGATTTAACCCCATGCCAAATGTTACTGAGGTAAAATGGCTATATCATTTTAATTCCAGCTGTGGCTGTATTTATTGATGAATATTTGAAAAATATTTCCACATCTACATTCGTTCTATGCTCTGGCAATGCTTTATGTAGACCACTTGGTTGTGTCACTATAGGATTTACAAGATGCTAGAGGTCTTCGTGGATCCACCTGTACCCGAATACCCAAGATTTGATCCGGGACCCGAGCGGGTCCGGATCCAGAATTCTAGATAATGTCACGGTTCTGGGTCAGATCTGATAGGATTGTCTCGGGTATGTGTAACTTTAACTGACTTGTCCAGAAAGACCCGTACAGATCCGAACGCAACTGCTGCAGTTGAGATAATTGTAACATTTATGCTGCTGCTCTTGCTTTTCACGAGAGTGTCGCTTGTTGTTGGCCAATCATAAGTAATCAAAGCGGGAATAGGCTACAGTCATAGAGCCACTGTATGTGGCAAAAGTTAGGAGATATCTAATCAATGGAAGATGGAATTAAAATGATGGAATTAAAAGTTAAAGGAGAAGGATAGGTTACAACGACCATAAGCCAACAGGTAGGCTGCTATTTAATATTCTGAATGGAGTTATTGTTGTTTGTAACTGTGTAGGACAAGGAAGTTCATGCAGCCTCAATTAGCCTAGCTAGCTAGCTTAACTAGCTTCTCCCAGTTTGATGCAGTCAAGACAGGTACTACGTAATCATATTGGATGGTAAATAACCTAGCTATGGCAGCTATTATACTACTAAAGCGCAAGTCGGATTGGTTGGTTGCTGTTTCTCCCTCCTACCTGCACCCCGTGTTACTCGCTCACATTCACAGTAGCCTACACACACAGCACGACCCATGTTAGAGCGTCATCTCTCTCTACCTCTTCTCCCGCGTACTTTATCAGCTCCGGTTAATAAAGTAGCTTAAAAATTGACTGCATCAATATAGTGCAATATAATGCGATGTAATATCAATTAGCTGCCATCACTTTACTACACTCAATTAAATCTTAACATTTGATGCTGACAACTTATTAATTGGGTTTCAGGAAGGATAATGTATACAGGCCGCACGTCACACTAAATTCAGATTTCTACACAGTGGTCACTGCCACTCAGACTCACTCAGGTGTATATGATGGTTATAATCTCTATAAGAGTTTTAATGGGCTTGCTTAAAGGGGCAATCTGCGATTGCTACATCAATATTTGGAATTATAAATTCATGATATACAGTGCATTTGGAAAGTATTCAGACCCCTTTACATTTTCCAAATGTTGTTATGTTACAGCCTTATTTTAAAATTGTTTAAATAGTTTTTTCCTCATCAATCCACACACATTACCCTATAATGGCAAAGCAAAATCAGGTTTTTAGAAATGTTTGCAAAAAACATACAATAAATATCACATTTACATAAGTATTCAGACCCTTTACTCAGTACTTTGTTGTAGCAGCTTTGGCAGCGATTACAGTCTTGAGTCTTCTTGTGTATGACGCTAAAAGCTTGGCACACCTGTATTATGGGAGTTTCTCCCTTTCTTCTCTGCAGATCCTCTCAAGCGCTGTCAGGTTGGATGGGGAGTGTCGCTGCACAGCTATTTTCAGGGCTCTCCAGAGATGTTCGATCGGGTTCAAGTCCGGGCTCTGGCTGGACCACTCAAGGACAATCAAAACTTGTCCCGAAGCCACGCCTGCGTTGTCTTGGCTATATGCTTAGGGTCTTTGTCCTGTTGGAAGGCGAACCTTCACCCAAGTCTGAGGTCCTGAGTGCTCTGGAGCAGGTTTTCATCAAGGATCCCTCTGTACTTTGCTCCATCCTTCCCTCGATCATCCCCACAGCATGATGCTGCCACCACCATGCTTCACCGTAGGGATGGTGCCAGGTTTCCTCCTGATGTGATTCTTGGCATTCAGGCCAAAGAGCAATGTTGGTTTCATCAGACCAGAGAATTTTGTTTCTCATGGTCTGAGAGTCCTTTAGGTGCCTTTTGGCAAACTCCAAGCAGGCTGTCATGTGCCTTTTACTGAAGAGTTGCTTCCGTCTGGCCACTCTACCATAAAGGCCTGATTGGTGGAATGCTGCAGAGATGATTGTCCTTCTGGAAGGTTTTCCCATTTCCACAGAGGAACTCTGGAGCTCTGTCAGAGTGAACATTGGGTTGTCGGTCAACTCCCTGACCGAGGCCCTTCTCCCCCGATTGCTCAGTTTGGCTGGGCGGCCAGCTCTAGGAAGAGTTTTTGTGGTTCCAGACTTCTTCAATTTAAGAATGATGGAGGCCACTGTGTTCTTGTGGACCTTCGATGCTGCAGAAATGTTTTGGTACCCTTCCCCAGATCTGTGCCTCGACATAATCCTGTCTCGGAGCTCTACGGACAATTCTTTCCACCTCATGGCTTGGTTTTTGCTCTGACATGCACTGTCAACTGTGGGACCTTATATAGACAGATGTGTGACTTTCCAAATCATGTCCAATCAAGATTGATGAGGAAACAATGTAATTTAATCAATTTTAAAATACGAAATAAAATGTGGAGAAAAAAAGGGAAGTGGTCTGAATACTTTCCGAATGCACTGTATGCTTAAATCATCAGTTATTTTGATGCGCTCTAGAGAACAATATATACTTAGTTTTACCTACATTCAATATTAATTTCAGGTCAATAAAGTTTTTCTGTAATACAATGAAGGCAGACTAGTTCAGATAGAGCCTGGTCAACTGTGGGGGCAATAGCATACACAACAGTGTCATTGGCATACAAGTGCAGGTTACATATTGTTAATGATATTGATATTGTTAATGTAACCAGTAAAAAGTACAGGACCCAGAATGGACACCTGCGGGACACCTTTTGTAAAATCCAGGAAATCTGATTTAAGACCATCAGTAGATACACATATAACTAAATCTTTCAAGTAATTGTTTAACCAGTTACATGCAGCCTGGTCTAGGCCAATTGAGGAAAGCCTCTGAATTAGCAGTGAGTGATCAACAGTATCGAAAGTCTTTGACAGGTCAATGAAGAGGGCAGGAAAATGTTGCCTTTGATATGTACAGTTAACCACATCATTTAGAACTAGGGATGCATAAGATATACTGTTATGACCTGGTCTAAAAACAGACTGATGTACATTTAGAATACATTTCAAAGATAAGAAACATCATAGCTGAGAATTAATCAAGGATTCTAATATTTTAGCTAGGCAATAAAGTTTAGAAGTAAGGCAATAATTATTTAGGTCACAAGGGTCACCACCTTTGTGAAGGGAGAATACATGGCCACCTTCCAAACCTTGGGGATAGTACCAGAAATAATTGTCAGGATAAAAATATGGGTTAATGATTCCGCAATCAGGGTGGCAGAGAGCTTCTGCAAAAATGGATCAAGCATATTAGCCCCAGTGTATTTCTTTTGTCAATCTTAAGCAAGGCATCTACAGTGGCTTGCGAAAGTATTCACCCCCCTTTGCATTTTTCCTATTTTGTTGCCTTACAACCTGGAATTAAAATAGATTTTTTTGGGATTTGTATCATTTGATTTACACAGCATGCCTACCACTTTGAAGATGCAAAATATTTTTTATTGTGAAACAAACAAGAAATAACACAAAGCTGAACACTTGAGCGTGCATAACTATTCACCCCCTAAAGTCAATACTTTGTAGAGCCACCTTTTGCAGCAATTACAGCTGCAAGTCTCTTGGGGTATGCCCATTCTTCAAGGCAAAACTGCTTCAGCTCCTTCAAGTTGGATGGGTTCCGCTGGTGTACAACAATCTTTAAGTCATACCACAGATTCTGAATTGGATTGAGGTCTGGGCTTTGACTAGGCCATTCCAAGACATTTAAATGTTTCCCCTTAACCCCTTAAACCACTCGAGTGTTGCTTTAGCAGTATGCTTAGGGTCATTGTCCTGCTGGAAGGTGAACCTCCGTCCCAGTCTCAAATCTCTGGAAGACTGAAACAGGTTTCCCTCAAGAATTTCCCTGTATTTAGCGCCATCCATCATTCCTTCAATTCTGACCAGTTTCCCAGTCCCTGCCGATGAAAAACATCCCCACTGCATGATGCTGCCACCACCATGCTTCACCGTGGGGATGGTATTCTCAGGGTGATGAGAGGTGTTGGGTTTGTGCCAGACATAGTGTTTTCCTTGATGGCCAAAAAGCTAAATTTTTGTCTCATCTGACCAGAGTACCTTCTTCCATATGTTTGGGGGAGTCTCCCACATGCCTTTTGGCAAACACCAAACGTGTTTGCTTATTCTTTTCTTTAAGAAATTGCTTTTTTCTGGACAGTCTTCTGTAAAGCCCAGCTCTGTGGAGTGTACGGCTTAAAGTGGTCCTATGGACAAATACTCCAATCTCCGCTGTGGAGCTTTGCAGCTCCTTCAGGGTTATCTTTGTTGTCTTTGTTGCCTGGTCCATGAGTTTTGGTGGGCGGCCCTCTCTTGGCAGGTTTGTTATGGTGCCATATTCTGTAAATTTTTTTATAATGGATTTAATGGTGCTCCGTGGGATGTTCAACGTTTCAGATATTTTTTATAACCCAACCCTGATCTGTACTTCTCCACAACTTTGTCCCTGACCTGTTTGGAGAGCTCCTTGGTCTTCATGGTGCTGCTTGCTTGGTGGTGCCCCTTGCTTAATGGTGTTGCAGACTCTGGGACTCTTTCAGAACAGGTGTATATATACTGAGACCATGTGATACTTAGATTGCACACAGGTGGACTTTATTTAACTAATGATGTATCTCCTGGAGGTAATTGATTGCACCAGATCTTATTTAGGGGCTTCATAGCAAAGGGGATGAATACATATGCACCCACCACTTTTCAGTTTTTAATTATTTTTTTTTAAATCGATTTAAATTACAGGTTGTAATGCAACAAAATAGGAAAAACACCAAGGGGGATGAATACTTTTGCAAGGCACTGTAGCACACCACAGTAAATTGTTTAAATGAAAACAAAGATTCACTAGAAGTTGACAGGTTAACCGTCGAGTCAGCTGGAGGCTGGCAGAGGGAAGAGCAGTCGATTGACTGACCAGGGTCAATTAAACCACCGTTTCTCTCAAATAAAAAGCCTGCCGAGATAAAATGAGAATTAAATGCATCACTTATTCCTTTCTTCTGAGTTATGATACCAGAGTCAGAAAGAACTTGCTTAAGGAATTTGTACTCTTCAGTTCATTTACTGTTTTGCAAAATTTAGAAGGATCACCAGCAGAGTCAGCTATAGAGCTTAAAAAATTGCTTGATTTCGCTTTCTTATTCAAGATATTAAATGTGTTTCTCAATTGACTGAAAGATTGCCAGTACACTACAGAGTTCTACGTTTTCCTTGCTTTGGCCCAGGCCTGATTTCTCATCTGAATGAGCTCATCTGAAGGGTTAGATCTATCTTTGACTCTGAATTGTTTAAAAGGGGCGTGTTTGTATAATGTATCTTCTTAATTAAACGAGGATTAGTATTTTGCTAATACATACTATGGGACAATGATCACTGAGATCATATGCAAATACTCCACTAGACAAATATTTATGCGGGGAATTAGTAAGAATTAAATCAATCAATGAGTAGTTACCAGGATTTTTCACATTTAGGCCGTGTGGGTTTTGATATAACTTGAGTCAGATTAAAATCAATGCATATATATTCTTAAATTGATTTGAGGCCGGGGATAGCCTATCCAGATTCAAATCCCCTAAAATGACCAACTCCGAGGACAAAAAAGGTGTTAAACACTTGGCTATAGCAACAACAGCATGGCAGCAGGCTGGCGGTAAATCCCAGCAACAAATACATGTGTATTCTGGTTTATGGACACATCTACAACCAGGAGCTCAAATTTCTTAGGAACAGAAATATTTAAAGATTGGGACACCATGAAATTAGATTTTACATATATGGCCACTCCTCCCCCTTTCTGTAATCTGTCACATCTAAATACATTATAATAATTTACTTCCATGTATTTATCAGATACATAACAATTTAACCATGTTTCAGAAAGAACACGAGTCCTGTACCCAAATATCAATTATGTCCATTTTTTGTATCATATTTCGCACATTTAGGTGCATTAGCCCAAGCCCCCTATGAGATTTAAAGTCAAAGGGGGTATTCAGCTCATTCCCATAAGAGCTAACAAGCATTTATGTATTTGCAGCTATTTGTTGAGTAAGCTGAGACTTTGCCGAGGTCTTTGGCCAACCAAGTGAGAGCAGAGCAGACTGAGCATTTGACAGACCTCCCTCAAGTCGCTGGATGAAGGGGCTGGGGCGGGAACTGGGATAGCAGTGTTGGCAGAGAACAGTCCACCCTGATGAAACTCCTGCCAAAGGAGTGGAGCTGCTGCAGGGGATGGGAGTGGCTGCCAATGCTCCATTCTGGGTTTGCACAGGAGGCCTTGGTGTGGCTCCTGTTGCAGGGTTGAGGCTGCCATGCCATGAAACATCAAATGATATTAAAATCAACCTGTAAAAGAGCATGCTGGGAAATATGATAATGATTGGCGTGGTTTTGGTTCAAAGTGATGTGCACCAGTTTCAGGCCTATGTATTTGGGTAAAACTAGACCCTCAAAATAAGGCCTTTTGAAATACATATGGTATGGTGTTAAAGATTATTACATTTTGAATGATAACATATTTGCTTTTGATCTCACTTGGTGAAGTCAATAGAACCTAAAAATAGATGAATGCAACAACCATGTCTGTCACTAACAAATATAATTATGGGTGGTAACTCTACAATTTACTCGTTAGGCAAGGCACTGAGGGAAAAATTTGAATAAGGCTTTACACTAAGCAGCAAGTGTGTTAATTTAACACTGTTCCAGTGTCTATTTGGGTCCACAGACTCAACACTTAGGTGTTGATTTAACACTCTTTTTTTTACACTGGATAATTTGCTGTGCATCATGATGGTCTAAACTAGTAATCCACAGAATGAAGAGCTTGCTGTGTTCATGAGTAGAGCAGGTTGATTATATAGACCCACTTCTTTTATAGTGATTAAGATCCTTTAGTTGTCCATCTGACAGTCTTTACAGCACAATAAGGGGAAGCTGGGAATAGTTTCACTTGGTTAACAGCACATTTCTCAGAGCTGATGAGATCCGTTAGTGTTATCATTGCATTATGCAGACCAGTGACTCCCTTACCATCACAGAGGCCTCATATCATTACAAGAGGCAGTGGGAGGTATGGTAAAGTGTTTCACAAGCTTTACTAATGGCCTTTTGTCTGATAGCCTGCATTATGTGCCTCCCTCAGGACTGCATTGCTATCAGAGAGCAGATAAACAGATTAAAACACGGAGATCATGTATGTTTGGAGACCTCATGGTCCCCTGCCCATTTACATTAGAGGCCATTCGAATTGTGAGTGCAGGCAGCGAGTTGTAGGACACATCATTTATTTTAAGGCTGGTGTTCAGCTCCCTCCTAAGTGAGAGTCTCTTAATAGCACAAAGGTTTAGCCTTTTACTATTGGCTAATGGCTACTGTATAATAATATCAAGCAATAGTTGCTTAATAACCCAAAAAGGTGTAATTATGAACAATTTATTTTACACAATGGGTGAACATTGTCCTCTCGGACAGTTAAATTCATACATGAATTTCCTTGAGGACACTGACATTGAAACCGTTTTAGCCTTGACACAACACAGTAGCAATATTTAGTTACTGATGTCTAGTGGAAACTCAAATTGTAAATAAGCTTGGGCTTCTCTACAAAGACCTAGAACTATCTCATGACAGGCACAGAACATTGTGAATATTGCTTTGTTTACTGATTAGTTCACAAGCACCCATTATCACATTTGCAAGTATCGGTTGACAAAGGCATATTTAGTGTTGCTGATTGAAATCAAGGTACTAAATAATATTTAACCATGTTGGATAATGTGATTTGACCAACTTTACGCTATAATTTTCTTTCAGGTGAAGGAGTGGTTATGTCTGAACTGCCAGATAAAGAGAATGGAACCCACAGGACCTCCCATGATGAAACCCCAGCCTTCTCCAAACAAAGGTTCTGCACCTCAGAAGGCCACTGTCACTCCCATCGCTACCCAAAAGAAAGACATTCCAACACCAGGTTCCCCCCAGAGAAAAGCTGCTACGTCAGCAACAGAGCCACTCAAGGCAGATGCTGCTAGAGCAGCAGACCCTCAGAAACCAGCCAGCCCAGCACCTGTTCAGAAGGCACCACAGGAGAACCGGAGAACATCAGGGCCTCAGAAACCACCAGAGCAGCCAGGCCAACCTGGGCATGAGCTGAGTATTGCCACCCTGTCCACACAGCAGGTGCCTCGGAAGCCTCAACAAGAGCCTCCAAAAGGTGGGACATCTCCTGCCAAAGCTGTGCCACCACTACAGGCCAAGCCCCCCAAGCAGGAGTCAGGGGGCTTCTTTGGTGGCTTTGGTGGTCCTAAATCTCAGTTTACCTCAAAGCCTGAAGAGTCAGTGTCTGGGAAGATGTTTGGCTTTGGCTCCTCAATCTTCAGCTCTGCATCCACTTTGATCACCTCAGCTGTTCAGGATGAGCCCCACACCACACCACCAGGTTCCCCCAAGGTGTCTGCACCGGCCTCTCCCAAGATGCCCCCTGCAAAGGAGACCAAACCACCTGCTGCTCAGATAGCAGAGGAGAAGATAGCAGATCAACCCCAGCAGGTCAAGGTCCCCCCATCAGTACAAGTGGACCAACCCCCATCAGAGCCTCCAAAGGGAGCAGCATCCTCCCAACCATCTCTCAATGCAGGCCAGTCCACCTGTCCACTCTGCAAGGTGGACCTCAACATGGGCTCCAAGGACCCTCCCAACTACAACACCTGTACCGAATGCAAGAACAAGTTCTGCAACCTCTGTGGATTCAACCCCATGCCAAATGTTACTGAGGTAAAATAGACCAAATATCACTTAATTACAGTGTGAACAAATCATTACTGATGTATTATTATTTGGACAAAGATAACTTTATTTTATATAAAAGTTCAGAGAGCTGTTAATCTCCACACGGATAATCTTAGTTATTCTGAAATTATTATGTATCTTTTAGATTTGAAATGTCTGTTAATTTCTATGTATTTCAGTTCCAGAAATAACCTTTAGACATTGCACCGTTGGTCGGTTCATTAATTGTTCGTTCTCTCTTCTTGCAAATAGAAACAACTTGTCTGACATGGTTTTAGCCTACGTGGAAAGATTGGTATTTTACTTTACTAAAGAGAGACAAATCAAAGTCTCAATTGTAGTGGTTATGGCTATTTCATTTCCTGACTTGTTCTTGACTCATATTAATTCTACCAACAGTAGCATTGTTGGCATGTTGAAGCTCAAAACTTCAACAATGATGTATCACAGAGTGCTGGATGATTTATGTCTCAGAGAGTAAAGAGAAATGTCTGATGATATCACGGCAGAAACATTTGCTTATGCTGTTTTCCATCATGCAGATGTAGAGCTGTATATGAAATTGATTCAATTCTGTATTCCTCTCACAATGGAAAACATTTTCAGGTGAAGGTGTGGCTGTGTCTGAACTGCCAGATGCACAGAGCACTTGGAGGAATGGAACCTCAAGGACCTACCATGATGAAACCCAAGCCTTCTCCCAACAAAGTCTCTCCTCCTGCTGCTCCTCAAAACAGAGACACTCCAACACCATCTGGTCCCCAAAAAGTGGCCACTGCACCAGCCTCTCCCAAAAAGGAGCCAGTGACTCCAGCCTCTCAGCCTGTCCCCTCAAAACCTGAAGAGTCAGTGTCTGGGAAGATGTTTGGCTTTGGTTCCTCCATCTTCAGCTCTGCATCCACTTTGATCACTTCAGCTGTTCAGGATGAGCCCCACACCACACCACCAGCTTCCCCCAAGGTGTCTGCACCCGTTGTGCTTCAAAAGCAGGAGACTCCCACACCAACTGGTGCCCAAAAAGGTGCATCAACACCATCGTTACCCAAAAAAGAGGCTCAAACACCAGCCACAGCCCCAAAGAAGGACACCCCAATGCCAGCCTCCCCCCAGAGAAAGCCAGACTCCCCCACAATGACTGCAAAGCAGGACCAGAAACCTGCAAGTCCTCTAAAGCCAGGAGACCCATCAGGGGCTAAGCAGGGGAGTGCTGCACGACCACAGCAGCAGCCCCCACAGCAGAAGACTCCACAAGTCCAGCCTCAGCAGACCCCAGCAAGTGCACCGAAAGCAGAGCCTGTGAAGCCTCAGCAACAGCGTCCTAAAGTTGGGACCTCTCCAGGACCTGCTCAGAAGACACCACAGGAAAACCGGAGAACATCAGAAGTTCAGAAACCACCACAGCAGCCCAGCCCTGGACGTAGGCAAAGTAGTGCGACTCCGTCCACACAGCAACACCCCAAGCAGGAGTCAGGAAGCTTCTTTGGCTTTGGTGGTCCCAAATCTCAGTCTACCTCCTCAAAGCCTGAAGAGTCAGTGTCTGGGAAGATGTTTGGCTTTGGATCCTCCATCTTCAGCTCTGCATCCACTTTGATCACCTCAGCTGTTCAGGACGAGCCCCACCCCACACCACCAGGTTCCCCCAAGGTGTCTGCACCGGCCTCTCCCAAGATGCCCCCTGCAAAGGAGACCAAACCACCTGCTGCTCAGAAACCAGAGGAGAAGAAAGTGGACAAACCCCCATCAGAGCCTCCAAAGGGAGCAGCATCCTCCCAACCATCTCTCAATGCAGGCCAGTCCACCTGTCCACTCTGCAAGGTGGAACTCAACATGGACTCCAAGGACCAACCCAACTATAACACCTGCACCGAATGCAAGAACACTGTCTGCAACCTCTGTGGATTTAACCCCATGCCAAGCGTTACTGAGGTAAGAAATTACTGTTCTGGGAATTAATTTAAACAGAATACAATTATGGCTACTCTGTCAAATTGCCTTTGCCTACCAATGTTTTATTAATTTGAAAGTTTTAATAATATGGACATTTAAGGTACTTGTATTGAATGCTTTAGTTACACAAATTGTAACATTTCTATTCAACGTAACCACTGTATAATATTCAAGCAAGATACTTAGAGCAACGATGTTGGATGCAGACTGAATATTCAGATAGAAATATTCAGCATTATAAACTGGGTGGTTCAAGCCCTGAATGCTAATTGGCTGACAGCCGTGGTATATCATACCGTATACCACGGGTATGACAAAACATTTATTTTTACTGGTCTAAATGCATTGGTAACCAATTTATACTAGCAATAAGGCACCTCAGGGGTTTGTGGTAAATGGCCAATATTACACACGCCCTCGTGCCTTATTGCTTAAATATACAGTGCCTTCGGAAAGTATTCAGACCCCTTGACTTTTTCCAAATTCTGTTACGTTACAGCCTTATTCTAAAATTGATTAAAATGTTTTTTTCCTCATCAATCTACACACAATATCTCATAATGGCAAAGCAAAAACAGGTTTGGGCAGCAATTACAGCATTGAGTCTTCTTGTGTATGACGCTACAAGCTTGGCACACCTGTATTTGGGGAGTTTCTCCCATTCTTCTCTGCAGATCCTCTCAAGCTCTATCAGGTTGGATGGGGAGCATTGCTGCAAGCTATTTTCAGGTCTCTCAAGAGATGTTAGATCAGGTTCAAGTCCGGGATCTGGCTGGGCAACTCAAGGACATTCAGAGACTTGTCCCGAAGCCACTCCTGCATTTTCTTGGCTGTGTGCTTAGGGTCGTTGTCCTGTTGGAAGGTTAACCTAGAGGTCCTGAGTGCTCTGGAGCAGGTTTTCATCAACGATCTCTCTGTACTTTGCTCCGTTCATCTTTGCCTCGATCCCAGTCTCCAAGTCCCTGCCACTGAAACATCTTCACCGTAGGGATGGTACCAGGTTTCCTCCAGACGAGACACTTTTCATTCAGGCCAAAGAGTTCAATCTTGGTTTCATCAGACCAGAGAATCGTGTTTCTCATGGTCTGAGAGTATTTAGGTGCCTTTTGGCAAACTCCAAGCGGGCTGTCAGAGGTGGTTGTCTTTCTGGATGGTTCTCCCATCTCCACAGAGGAACTCTAGAGTTCTGTCAGAGTGACCATCAGGTTCTTGGTCACCTCCCTGACCAAGGCCCTTGTACCCTGATTGCTCAGTTTGGCTGGGCGACCAGCTCTAGGAAGAGTCTTGGTCTTTCCAAACATCTTCAATTTAAGAATGATGGAGGCCACCGTGTTCTTGGGGACCTTCAATGCTGCAGAATTGTTTTGGTACCCTTCCCCAGATCTATTCCTCAACACGATCCTGTCTCTGAGCTCTACAGGCTAATCCTTCGACCTCATGGCTTGGTTTTTGCTCTGACATGCACTGTCAACTTTGGGACCTTATATAGACATGTTTGTGCCTTTTCAAATAATGTCCAATCAATGGAATTTATCACAGGTGGACTCCAATCAAGTTGTAGAAACATCTCAAGGATGATCAATGGAAACAGGATATACCTGAGATTAATTTCGAGTCTCATAGCAAAGGGTCTGAATACTTATCTAAATAAGGTATTTCTGTTTTTTGTTTTTTATAAATTTGCAAACATTTCTAAAATCCTGTTTTCGCTTTGACATTATGGGGTATTGTGTGAAGATTAATGGGGATTTTATTTTATCCATTTTAGAATAAGACTGTAACGTAACAAAACGTGGAAAAAATCAAGGGATCTGAATACTTTCCGAAGGCAATGTTTATATATTTTGTTACAACTCGATATCAATATAATATCGTCCAAAAATAATGTTGTGATATGCAACTACATCGATTTATTCCCCCATCACTAGTATACAGTGTTAGGTTCTAATTCTCAGAGTAAAAAACTCTACGGACACTATGAAAGCTTAACCAAGTTTATTCTGCCCAGAGGATCAATACAGCTGCATTAGACAAAACATGTTTCCACCACAACAAGTATATACAGTGCCTTGCAAAAGTATTCATCCCCCTTGGCATTTGTGCTATTTTGTTGCATTACAACCTGTAATTTAAATTTATTTTTATTTGGATTTAATGTAATGGACTTACACAAAATAGTCCATATTGGTGAAGTGAAATTTTTTAAATTACTTGTAAAAAAAATATTAAAAAAAAACTGAAAAGTGGTGCGTGCATATGTATTCACCCCCTTTGCTATGAAGCCCCTAAATAAGATCTGGTGCAACCAATTACCTTCAAAAGTCACATAATTAGTTAAATAAAGTCCACCTGTGTGCAATCTAAGTATCACATGATCTGTCACATGATCTCAGTATATATACACCTGTTCTGAAAGGCCCCAGAGTCTGCAACACCACCAAGCAAGCGGCACCATGAAGACCAAGGAGCTCTCCAAACAGGTCAGGGACAAAGTTGTGGAGAAGTACAGATTTGGATTATAAAAAATATATGAAAATTTGAACATCCCACAGAGCACTATTAAATCCATTATTCAAAAATGGAAAGAATATGGCACCACAACAAACCTGCCAATAGAGGGCTGCCCACCAAAACTCACAGACCAGGCCAGGAGGGCATTAATCAGAGAGGCAACACAGAGACCAAAGATAACCCTGAAGGAGCTTAAAGCTCCACAGTGGAGATTGGAGTATCTGTCCATAGGACCACTTTAAGCCGTACACTCCACAGAGCTGGGCTTTACGGAAGAGTGGCCAGAAAAAAAGCCATTGCTTAAAGATAGAAATAAGAAATAAGCAAACATGTTTGGTGCTCGCCAAAAGGCATGTGGGAGACTCCCCAAACATATGGAAGAAGGTACTCTGGTCAGATGAGACATCCCCACAGTGAAGCATGGTGGTGGCAGCATCATGCAGTGGGAATGTTTTTCATCAGCAGGGACTGGGAAACTGGTCAGAATTGAAGGAATGATGGATGGTGCTAAATACAGGGAAATTCTTGAGGGAAACCTGTTTCAGTCTTCCATAGATTTGAGACTGGGACAGAGGTTCACCTTCCAGCAGGACAGTGACCCTAAGCATACTGCTAAAGCAACACTCACGTGGTTTAAGGGGAAACATTTAAATGTCTTGGAATGGCCTAGTCAAAGCCCTGACCTCAATCCAATTGAGAATCTGTTGTATGACTTAAAGATTGCTGTACACCAGCGGAACTCATCCAACTTGAAGGAGCTAGAGCAGTTTTGCCTTGAAGAATGGGCAGAAATCCCAGTGGTTAGATGTGCCAAGCTTATGGAGACATACCCCAAGAGACTTGCTGCTGTAATTTCTGCAAAAGGTGGCTCTATAAAGTATTGACTTTGGCGGGGTGAATAGTTACGCACGCTCAAGTTTTCCCTTTTTTTGTCTTATTTCTTGTTTGTTTCACAATATAAAATATTTTGCATCTTCAAAGTGGTAGGCATGTTGTGTAAATCAAACGATACAAACCCCCAAAACATACATTTTAATTCCAGGTTGTAAGGCATCAAAATAGGAAAAATGCCAAGGTGGGTGAATACTTTCGCAAGCCACTGTATACTCCAATTTAGGCACTCCTCCTTCTCTTTAATCCTTACATCAATTATGGTTTGACAGGAAGAGGAAGTAATGGGGTAATAAACCACCATTTTTCCCTTAAGGGGATCTGACCTGACCTCAACCCCTCATTTGCCAAATCCACAGATGTCCATCCGTATCCCCTATAGCAATCCTGTGACTTCCTCCTGTCCACCCAGTACATTCCAAAGCCATCTGGCTCCTACAGATAACCATTAACTTCTGATGTAAAAATCAGTCTCTAGGATAGCAATGTCCCAAGTTTAACCCAGAATCCAACAACAGTATGTATCTAACACAACACTGCTCTTTCAGATGAAGGAGTGGCTGTGTCTGAACTGCCAGATGCAGAGAGCTCTTGGAGGAATCGAACCCCCAGAACCCCTCATGATGAAACTGTATCCCAACAAAGTTTTTGCACCTCAAACAGTCACTGTCACACCTATTGCAGCCCAAAAGGACATTGCAACACCTGCTGCATCTGTGAAGAAAGACATTCCAATCCCAAGCTCCCCTCAAAGGAAACCAGTTCCCCCCGCAGCTGAAGTATCAAAAGCTGAAGCTACTAAAGCAGCAGACACTCAAAAGCCGGCAAGCCCAGCGCCAGCTCAGATGGCATCACAAGGGAACCGGAGAGCTTCAGAACCTCAGAAACCACCACAGCAGCCCAGCCAGCCTGGGCGTAGGCAGAGTAGTGCCATCCCAGACACACAGCAACACCCCAAGCAGGAGTCAGGAGGCTTATTTGGCTTTGGTGGTCGCAAATCTCAGTCTACCCCCTCAAAGCCTGAAGAGTCAGTGTCTGGGAAGATGTTTGGCTTTGGATCCTCCATCTTCAGCTCTGCATCCACTTTGATCACCTCAGCTGCTCAGGATGAGCCCCACACCACACCGCCAGCTTCCCCCAAGGTGTCTGCAGTAGCCCAGGCCTCTCCCAAGATGCCCCCTACAAAGGAGACCAAACCACCTGCTACTCAGAGAGCAGAAGAAACAAAAGCAGAGCAACCAAAGCAGGCCAAGGTCCCCCCATCAGTACAGGCTAAAGTGGACCAACCCCCATCAGAGCCTCCAAAGGGAGCAGCATCATCCCAACCATCTCTCAATGCAGGCCAGTCCACCTGTCCACTCTGCAAGGTGGACCTCAACATGGACTCCAAGGACCCTCCCAACTACAACACCTGCACCGAATGCAAGAACACTGTCTGCAACCTCTGTGGATTTAACCCAATGCCACATGTTACAGAGGTAAATGAAATTGCAAGCATGTGGTATTTTATGTTTTTGTTTGTTTAAATATTTTTTGAGAAATCCATTGAACAGTTTGATTATCATAGTTTCCTCTTAAATTAAATGTGACTGAATATTTCTTTTTCAGGTGAAGGAATGGCTGTGTCTGAACTGCCAAAGGCAGAGAGCTCTTGGGGGAATGGAACCCCCAGAACCCCTCATGATGAAACCCCAACTCTTGCTCAACAAAGTTTCTACACCTGTTGCACCTCAAAAGGAGACTCCGGCATCTCAAAAGGAAAAGGAGACTGCCATACATGCTTTAGCTCAGAAGAAAGCCACCTCCACACTCCAAAAAGAGGAGACAACCACACTTGCTGCACCACAAAAGGAGACTCTATTACCAGCCTCATCCAAAATGGGGGAGGCACCAGTTACAGCTTTAAAGCAGGACACTCCAACACCAGATTCACCACAAAATAAAACATCTCCTACACCACCAGGTGTGTCTGTAACAGATGAGGTCCCAACCACAGCTTTGCCTGTCAAGAAGGACGTTTCTGCGTCAGCCCTTATCAAGGAGGAACCAACTTCTGCCTCCCCTCTCATCAAGGACGCACCAACTCCTGCCTCAGCTCTCACCAAGGAGATCACTGGTTCACCTCTCACTAAGGAGGCACCAGCCCCAGCCCCACCTCAAAAGAATAAGGAAACTATACTACCAGGGTCACAAAACAGAAAGGTGGCCCCAACACCAGGTTCAACCCAAGATAACTATGCTGTACAATCAGGTTTACCTCTGAAGAAGGAAGCACCACCTTCGACAGCTGTAGAGACTAAAGAGGTCCAACTTCCAGCTGCAATACAAAGCAATGAGGCACCTGTTCCAGATTCACTCAAAACAAAAGAGACTACAACAGTTGGCTCCGCACTGAAAAAAGAGGCTTCATCTACTGAGATCTCAATTGACAACCCGAAACCTGCAATTGTTCAGAAGTCGATGGAGCCACCAGACACACCTACAAACAAGCAGAACGAGGCTGCTCAACCCTTACAGCAGCCAGGCAAGCAAATGCCTGCACAGGAACAGCCAGCTACACAGCCTCTGGCACAAGTACAGCCCCAGGAAGCTACAAAGCCAGACCCCACAATCACTCTGCCAAAGCAGGAGCTTGGGAAACCAGCCAGTCTAGCACCTGCTCAGAAGGCTCTAGAGAACCGGAGAACATCAGAACCTCAGACACCACCACAACAGCCCAGCCAGAGTAGTGCCATCCCATTCACACAGCAACACCTCAAGCAGGAGTCAGGAGGCTTATTTGGCTTTGGTGGTCCCAAATCACAGTCTACCCCCTCAAAGCCTGAAGAGTCAGTGTCTGGGAAGATGTTTGGCTTTGGCTCCTCCATCTTCAGCTCTGCATCCACTTTGATCACCTCAGCTGTTCAGGACGAAACCCGCACCACACCGCCAGCTTCCCCCAAATTGTTTGCACCTGCCTCTCCAAAGACGCCCCCTGCAAAGGAGACCAAACCACCTGCTGCTCAGAAACCAGAGGAGAAGAAAGCAGAGCAACCTCAGCAGGCCAAGGCCCCCCCATCAGTACAGGGCAACGTGGACAACCCCCCATCAAAGCCTCCAGAGGGAGCAGCATCCTCCCAACCATCTCTCAATGCAGGCCAGTCCACCTGTCCACTCTGCAAGGTGGAACTCAACATGGGCTCCAAGGACCCTCCCAACTATAACACCTGCACCGAATGCAAAAACACTGTCTGCAACCTCTGTGGATTCAACCCCATGCCACATGAAACAGAGGTAAGTAAACAGTCTATATTTGGCTACTTAACATAAATGTTGTGCTTTATTTTACAACAGTTAGTTAATATTCTTAACTATGAATTGACAGTGTCTATAGTTGCCAGTCATCTCTTTCATGGGAGTTGTAAGATAGAATAACAAGATGCTATGATTGGGCTATGTTTATAACTATTGGCTTTTCTCCAAATAGTCTAAAATCTGTTCATGATCTTCCTGGAAGCAAATTGTAATTTGGAATAATTGTATTAATACAGTCTGATGTAAACTATTCATTTGATTTAGCATCTTCAGATTTAGAGCATTATGTCAGTAGTTTTACTACATGTTTGTAACATGTAGTATGAAGCATTTAAATAGCAGCTAAGATAAGAGCATCTGTAAGTCCTCAGACTGCAATACAATTCTACAAGATTGTTTAGTTGAAAAAAATGTTCAACACTGTTATTTTATTTCAGGTAAAGGAATGGCTGTGTCTGAACTGCCAGATGCAGAGAGCACTTGGAGGAATGGAACCCCCAGGACTGCCGATGATTAAACCCCAACCCTTGCCCAGCAAAGTCTCCACACCTGCTGCATCTCAAAAGCTGACCCCAGCACCAGCTAAACCCCAAAAGGAGGAGATTCCAGTACCTGCGGCTGCCCAAAAAGAGATTCCTCCACCCACTGTACCTCAGGAGACACTAATACCCGCTGGAACCCCATCAACAGCTGCAGTCAAAAAGGAGGAGACCCCAGCACCAGGATCCCCACAAAACAAACAGGCTCCACCTGCTGTAGCTGCAAAGGACAACCAGGAACCTATAATTGTTCAGAAACCAGTGGACCAAACAATTTCAGTGACACCCCAACCCTGTGGTGCTGCTACACCTGCACAGCAGCCAGAAAAGCAAACTCCTCCACTGCAACAGCCTGCTGCAAAGCCCCCACCACAACTACAGCCCCAGCAAGTTCCAAAGATAGACCCCAAAACTGATCCCCTAAAGCAGGAGCCTGGAAAGCCTCAACAACATCTTCCAAAAGGTGAGACCTCTCCTGCCAAAGCTGTATCACAACCACAGGCCAAGCCCCCAAAGCAGTCAGTGGGCTTCTTTGGCTTTGGCGGTGCTAAATCTCAGCCTGCTCAGTCAAAGCCTGAAGAGTCAGTGTCTGGGAAGATGTTTGGCTTTGGATCCTCCATCTTCAGCTCTGCATCCACTTTGATCACCTCAGCTGTTCAGGATGAGCCCCACACCACACCACCAGGTTCCCCCAAGGTGTCTGCACCGGTCTCTCCCAAGATGCCCCCTGCAAAGGAGACCAAACCATCTGCTGCTCAGAAAGCAGAGGAGAAGATAGCAGAGCAACCCCAGCAGGCCAAGGTCCCCAAATTATTACAAGCCAAAGTGGACCAACCCCAATTAGAACCTCCAAAGGGAGCAGCATCTTCCCAACCAGCTCTCAAAGCAGGCCAGTCCACCTGTCCACTCTGCAAGGTGGAACTCAACATGGGCTCCAAGGACCCTCCCAACTACAACACCTGCACCGAATGCAAGAACACTGTCTGCAACCTCTGTGGATTCAACCCCATGCCACATGAAACAGAGGTAAGACTGTGAAAAGATGTTAATTACATTTGATTTGTGTATAACTTAAACATACCTCTCAGAGTTGGCCTCTGTAATCCCCAATGCCACGTTGAGCAGGTGTATATTCTCATGCACTATTCGGAAAATGCTAAGCACATAGGCACATGGCAGAGGTTGATATATACTCACTGAACTCTTTTATCATCCATACTAGTTATGTTGCTTCTAGAGGAGCCAGGTCTTATAGTTTTGCATTGCTTGTAGCTCAAATCCAGGTACAGACCAATTTTGGATTTACATTTGCTACAGAGTTCTTCTTACATTGGATGAAAAGGTGTGAGTAGTAAAGCACCATTGTTTGATATTGCTCCCTTTGCTTGGCTCGTGATACGTGATTTTGGAGGCCGTAGTCTACTCAGTCAAATGTTTTCTGATACAGTGACTCGGTAACAGTGTAGGTCATTACAGGGTACTTGTGGTGATTTTACCTGCTGATGACTAATAATAACAAGCCTTGGCTTCCTGCTCAGACAGCTCACAGCAGTTCACCCAGCTGCTGGGGACGGACTGAGGGATGGAGGCTGACAGGGCTAGGGCTGGCAACATGGATGCTCTCTGCTATATGCAGTTAACCTCCGTTACCACAGCCCGTAATCCACCCTGTTTTCAGTGCTGTTGTGACTTTCTAAAGGCTTAGTGGGTAAAGGGCCAATAAAAACATTAGTGGCCAGCAGGGACTAGTGGTGCAGCTTTCAAGAACCTTGAAATGCTAAGTGATTGGCACCCATTCCAGCCAAACAGACTTGTGTTTAAAAAACCACTGGCAATAGAATTACATGTGCTGATGAGTTCATTCTTCCTTGGGGCAGAGCAGTTTATATTTGACAAAATATAGCATTTTCACTTCCATGTTTTGAGAGTGAGATGGATTTCAAAGTATGAGACCTCTACAGATGAGAGACTGATCCCTGCATTGGAAATGTGTGGAAAAGGATTGCCTGGAGAGCTGCCCAGACAATGCATTAGCACTGAGGTCTAAGTACAATGGCTCTATGTAATCTTTTGAGGGGCCTCAAACAGTATTAAAACCATAGTCTAATGCACTCTGTGTGGGCGATGGCTGTCTGCCTCTTCCTGGGACATCCCTCTCATGGTTAGGTCTCAGTGGATGTGACATTACATAACGGCTCATGCGAGGCGATGCCTCAGCCTCGGCGATCCGGCATCACTGAAACTGTATTAAAGTGATTAAGAGTTGTGCAACAGCATTAGCGAGATGGGATCTGCTGCTGCCGCTGACTGGGGACTCCAGCCCCCGTGAGAGATGGGAGGGCCCTGTGATATGCTAATAGGCAGAGGTGAGCTGGATTAATTCCAACACAACACAGCATCAGTACAGCAGCAGCATGTTTCCCCTGCGGCCATCTGCTCCCCTCACAGATCACTGGCTCCCTGCACTTCAACAGTTTCCTTTCAATTATACTCCACACGTTTGTTTGCTGCTAATAGTGGTGCACGTGTGTGTTGAATTTTTGTTCACCAACTCATTGACACGGGCTGGCATGTCGGGTGCTGCTCTCACCTCTCAGTCACCTCTGGGTTAACTAAAGTAGGCTAGTGTTAATTAAGGAACAGCCTCTTTCCAGGCTGGCAATGAAGAGTACTTCCATTACAGCTAGCATTACAGTCTTTCCCATTGGCTGTTCACTCGCAGGTGTGTGAGCATGCGATAGCATATGTGATTGAATGACTAGTCCAACCCCGGCACTCATCCATGAGAACGTCCTAAAGGTTAATGAGATGCATTATTATTATTATTATTATTATTATTGTTGGTGCCTCAAATTATAGCCATATCATATCAATATGCAGTATTATTATTGTTTCCTAATATTATCATTTCAATAGCGTAACCTACTCTCCACATGGACGCAAATGGCACCACTCTGATGTCAGTGTTCATACAGTGGGCTAGCTAGCTGATACACCAGGGTTCCAATGTAATAACATCTCTTAGTCACACAACTGGAGACCTTTTCTAAAGGTCATCTTTTGATGCTAATGCCTTTGTAATAAGATGGTGGGTTATTTTGCACTAGCCTCCACCGGCAGGACCAAAATACCACCAGATTAAACCTGAAAGCAGCTAGCATTGAATGGAAACTCAAAGATTTATGTAGCCCGTTTAATAGATTTTTGTGCAATGGTTGCATTCTAGGTAATATATGATTAGCAGTATTTGTTGCAGGTGACATACTGCATTTGCCACATTCAGCATTTTAATATGTGTGCTAGTTGAAAAGCCTGTTCCTTCATATGCCCCTGGATGTTGAATCTCATTAACAGGGCTGTGATAGTAGACCTCGCTGCCGTGTCTGAGCTGTTATGCTGTGGTGCTTCTCCCAGAGACAGGTTTTCAGCCAGGCTCAGCCTAGCTCACACAACATTATGGCAGAATAATGCTCCATTTTATGAGGCTCTTACATAATCGACTCTCCTCCTCGTGTCTTTCATGGAGAGCAGACAATGCTGCCCGAGGTGTGGGTTGTGGGATACAGGGACACTGGCTACTACTCTATGTACACCACTCAACACACGCCTGTGAAACACTAAAGGACAATGGCTGGGAATGTGTAACTGCAGGGGCAGCTGACCTCCACACTGTCATACTGCATTGTGCTTTTCTTGAACCTTTTTTTCAGTTTACCAGATATGATGCCAACGCCTTTTTAGCCTCTACAGAAGAATAAAAAGATGGGCAAACGCCAGTAGCAAGTCTGTTCATTTCCCCTCTCTCTCTTTCTACTCCAGCTGATCTTATCAAAAAGGCTGAGTGTATGTTTTCTGTTATCTAGGACACCCGTGTTCCCTCCCTGGGTCTGTTTACAGATGTTTGCAATTGGACCACTATACTGGCTGCTTGGTTATTATGTTCCATACAGTGTAATAGTGAGAGAAGCATTATTGCTGGTTGGCAGTCTCATAGTACAGATGTGATGGCACCACCAATAGCCTCTCTATAACTTCTTATTTTCTCAAATAAAAAGGACTCCCGAAAGATGTAAACAACCAAAAAAGCTGCGAGTCGTGGTCCACGTCTACCTCATAATATTTAGGCCTAGCTGTAGGCAGCAATAATCACACCCACCTCCACATCAAATGAAATGTTATTTTCAGAACAGGTGTAGACTAACAGTGAAATGCTCCAAGGTTATTAACCAAGGTCATAGCTTAATATGTGGTACATTTGCTGTACTCTCAGCTAGGAATTTATAAATGTTGAGATGTGTTCCACTGTAGGCCCTGCCCTGGCCCAGGCTGTTTCTGCGGTGATAAGGAGAAACCCCTTGGTGCATCCTTTCAACTATTCTTCACAGACTGTGTGTTTCACAAGGTTCTGGCCAAGCTCTTTCATGTAGGGTTTATAACCATAGCACTTTATTTTTCAGTGTGTTTGTCTCAAAGCTCAAGTCACATTTACTTCTGAGGCTGTATGTTCGAAAGGATAGGCTGCAGAGTCAATCTGATTTAAATGTGCGTCTTTGAGCTGTCTTGGACCTTGTCTTCCTTAAATGATAGTAACCTTGATACAATTTGGGCTATGTAGAATTTCACTGCTGTAGCCTACTTTCCACCTCAATTGACTCAGAGTAATATCTCTGTTATTTTAGGGCAGTTGATCAGTGTGTTGTGCATAGGAGCAGTTCCTAGCTGTGATGTGTATCCTTTAAGCTAAAATATCCCTTCAAAATGGGAAAGTAGTGCTGCTTGATATTTTGAAGGGGGTCTTGGCTATCTGTCGAAGGAGAGGGAATAGAATCTCCCGCTAGAGACCTGTCCCCCTTTCTTTCTTTCTTTCTTTCTTTCTTTCTTTCTTTCTTTCTTTCTTTCTTTCTTTCTTTCTTTCTTTCTTTCTTTCTTTCTTTCTTTTTACCTCTCTCTCTCCATATCCTCTTCCCTTCTCTCCCTCTCTCCCCTCCCTCAATCTTTCCCTTCTCTCTGCCTGTCTTCAAAGGAACATTTGTTGACTTGTCATTCATCAGATTTGAGAGAGAGAGAGAGCAGGGCCTGGGCTCCTCGTCTTTGGAATGAAGCACTCTGCTTATTGCAGATTAGTGGGTCAACACGCTCTATTATCAGAGGGCCAGATTGATGAGAAGTGTGAGCACTTCGGGGGCTGCTAAAAGCACACTATATTAGCCAGCTACAGCCGTTGCCAAAGGCGGCTGCCAGGAAATCAATAAGGAACCTACCAGCACAAGCTTCTATAAGAATAGAGTTTCTCTGATGGCCTGAAATATACAGCTACTAACACAACCCACTGAACTTTTATTCAATTCACCTCTCGGATGGGATGATATCAGATGTAAATCTCCAGTATTTCTGTACGCCAGCTGTCAGGGGCCTTGGCTGGCGCACTGTGTGCTTGTGAATAGAGTAATGTAGCCAAGCTATTGGTGTTGTTGTGTTTATGTTGACATGTGGACATGTTTACGAAAATAGTTCATGCTTGCTTACAGCAGCAGTGTGTTGGACCTAGAGGCTCTCTGGTTTCACATTTGTTTTAAAGAGCATTCTTTGCTGAGTTGCACACCTGTGTTATTTGATATCGATGCCTATGTTGTAGCTGAATAAGATGAATGCCTCTTGTCGTTCAAGCCACTGATGCTGTTAAGATTGTCACACACTGTAAAAAATGCAGAGGGGGCAAAACGTCATTGTTTCAGCTGGTTGATTGATGGTCCAATGCATTAAAGAGAATGTGTGATTTAGTGTAGAGCTCAGCAGATACACAGTGGTGGTGTTATAGCTCTAGCTGGTATGGGGTCCCTGTGTGTCAACATAGCAGCTTCCTGAGAGCTGTCACTGTGAAGGCCTTGTTAATCCAGCTTTGAGACTAATCACAATCGACGACTGCACAGCTCCCCTGCTCCCCCTGCTCTCAGCACAGAGCTCCTGCTCAAACTTATTTAATTAAAGGAAGGGATGATGGTAGGCCCAGGAGTCAGGGGTCTCTACTGGAATGGAAACCTAGTAACAGCCATATCATTACAAGGTTCACCTCTCGAAACATTGTGTCTTCGACTCTGGCAAACACATGTATCTTAATCCTTCTAGACACCCATTACTTGTATGTGTTGACATGATGTGCTGCCAAGGTGTTGGTGAAATAGTAGTTGCTAAGCATTACAACTTTACCTCATCTTACGGATACATACAAGTAATCTATAATTTATGCTTCAGCTTGGACTGAGGCCAGTATCCCAGCTGAAGAGGTGTGAGAGACTAGTCCATATTTAGCCAGGGAGAGAGGAGAAGGACTTGGAGACAGGGTAGTGTAGAGAGGAAAGGGACTGGGGGACAGGGTAGTGTAGAGAGGAAAGGGACTGGGGGACAGGGTACTGTAGAAAGGAGATGGACTTGGGGGACAGGGTAGTGTATAGAGGATAGAGACTGGGGACAGTGTAGTGTAGAGAGATGGGAGGGACTGGGAGACAGGGTACTGTAGAGAGAGGGGAGGGACTGGGAAACTGGGTAGTGTAGACAGGAGAGTGACTTGGGGAACAGGGCAGTGTAGACAGGAACGGGACTGGGGGACAGGGTAGTGTAGAGAGAGGAGAGGGACTGGGGACAAGGTAGTGTAGAGAGAGGGGAGGGACTGGGAGACAGGGTACTGTAGAGAGAGGGGAGGGACTTGGGGACAGGGTAGTGTAGAGAAGAAAGGGACTTGGGGACAGGGCAGTGTAGAGAGAGGGGAGGGACTGGGAGACAGGGTACTGTAGAGAGAGGGGAGGGACTGGGAGACAGGGTACTGTAGAGAGGAGAGTGACTTGGGGAACAGGGAAGTGTAGAGTGGAAAGGGACTGGGGGACAGGGTAGTGTAGAGAGAGGAGAGGGACTGAGGGGACAGGGTACTGTAGAAAGGAGATGAACTTGGGGGACAGGGTAGTGTAGAGAGGATAGGGACTGGGGGACAGGGTACTGTAGAAAGGAAAGGGACTGGGGGACAGGGTAGTGTAGAGAGAGTTGAGGGACTGGGTAACCAGGTACTGTAGATATGCTGTTCAGGGTTTCCTCAGCCCTCTGAGTGAGTTGTTGTTTCATCTTCCTCCAATGTTTCCTCCACAACCCCTGCCAAGTGTGCTCTGTCACACGGAACCTTGTCCATTTTAATGAGTTATGCAAATGACGTTGTGTTGTAGTTCATTGACAATCCAAGGACATCTAAATCTAAGATGTAATGGTGGGAATAAAATAAATATAATAATAAAATAAGTAAGCATAAACATGTTGATTTCGCCTTGAGTTTAATCATGTTGTGCTGAGGTACAGTGCCTTGCAAAAGTATTCATCCCCTTTGGCATTTTTCCTATTTTGTTGCATTGCAACCTGTAATTTAATAAATTTTTATGTGGATTTCATGTAATGGACATACACAAAATAGTCCAAATTAGTGAAATAAAAAAAAAACGACGGAAAAGTGGTGCGTGCATAGGTATCCATCCACCCCCTTTGCTATGAAGCCCCTAAATAAGATCTGGTGCAAACAATTACCCTCAGAAGTCACATAATTAGTTAAATAAAGTCCACCTGTGTGCAATCTAAGTGTCACATGATCTGTCACATGATCTCAGTATATATACACCTGTTCTGAAAGGCCCCAGAGTCTGCAACACCACTAAGCAAGGGGCACCACCAAGCAATCGCCGCCATGAAGACCAAGGAGCTCTCCAACAGGACAGGGACAACGTTGTGGAGAAATACAGATCAGGGTTGGGTTATAAAAAAAAATCGGAAACTTTGAACATCCAACGGACCACCATTAAATCCATTATAAAAAAATGTACAGAATATGGCACCATAACAAACCTGCCAAGAGAGGGCTGCCCACCAAAACTCACGGACCAGACAAGGAGGGCATTAATCAGAGAGGCAACAAAGAGACCAAAGATAACCCTAAAGGAGCTGCAAAGCTCCACAGCGGAGATTGGAGTATCTGTCCATAGGACCACTTGAAGCCATACACTCCACAGAGCTGGGCTTTACAGAAGAGTGGACAGAAAAAAGCCATTGCGTAAAGAAAAAAATTTGAAAACACGTTTAGTGTTCGCCAAAAGGCATGTGGGAGCCTCCCCAAACATATGGAAGAAGGTACTTTGGTTAGATGAGACTAAAATTGAGCTTTTTGGCCATCAAGGAAAACGCTATGTCTGGTGCAAACCCAACACCTCTCATCACCCCGAGAACACCATCCCCATAGTGAAGCATGATGGTGGCAGCATAATGCTATGGGGATGTTTTTCATCGGCAGGGACTGGGAAACTGGTCAGAATTGAAGGAATGATGGATGGCGCTAAATACAGGGAAATTCTTGAGGGAAACCTGTTTCAGTCTTTCAGAGATTTGAGACTGGGACGGAGGTTCACCTTCCAGCAGGACAATGACCCTAAGCACACTGCTAAAGCAACACTCGAGTGGTTTAAGGGGAAACATTTAAATGTCTTGGAATGGCCTAGTCAAAGCCCAGACCTCAATCCAATTCAGAATCTGTGGTATGACTTAAAGATTGTTGTACACCAGCGGAACCCATCCAACTTGAAGGAGCTGAAGCAGTTTTGCCTTGAAGAATGGGCATACCCCAAGAGACTTGCAGCTGTAATTGCTGCAAAAGGTGGCTCTACAAAGTATTGACTTTGGGGGGGTGAATAGTTACGCACGGTCAAGTTTTCAGTTTTTTGCCTTATTTCTTGTTTGTTTCACAATAAAAAATATTTTGCATCTTCAAAGTGGTAGGCATGTTGTGTAAATCAAATGATACAAACCCCCCCCAAAAAATATATTTTAATTGTAAGGCAATAGAATAGGAAAGATGCCAAGGGGGGTGAATACTTTCGCAAGCCACTGTAATTGAACAGGGATAAATGCTACTCTACAGTAGGCCTGCTAAGGAGATGATTGTGGACTACAGGAAAAGGAGGACCGAGCACGCCACCATTCTCATCGACGGGGCTGTAGTGGAGCAGGATAAGAGCTTCAAGTTCCTTGGTGTCCACATCACCAACAAACTAGAATGGTCCAAACACACCAAGACAGTCGTGAAGAGGGCACGACAAAGCCTATTCCCCCTGAGGAAACTAAAAGGATTTTGCATGGGTCCTCGGATCCTCAAAAAGTTCTACAGCTGCAACATCGAGAGCATCCTGACTGTTTGCATCACTGCCATCCAGGACCTCTACACCAGGTGGTGTCAGAGGAAGGCCCTAAAAATTGTCAAAGACCCCAGCCACCCCAGTCATAGACTGTTCTCTCTACTACCGCATGGCAAGCGGTACCGGAGTGCCAAGTCTAGGACAAAAAGGCTTCTCAACAGTTTTTACCCCCAAGCCATAAGACTCCTGAACAGGTCATCAAATGGCTACCCGGACTATTTGCATTGTGTGCCCCCCCAACCCCTCTTTTACGCTGCTGCTACTCTCTGTTTATCGTATACGCATAGTCACTTTAACTATACATTCATGTACATACTACCTCAATTGGCCCGACCAACCAGTCCCCCCGCACATTGGCTAGCCGGGCTATCTGCATTGTGTCCCGCCACCCACCACCCGCCAACCCCTCTTTTACGCTACTGCTACTCTCTGTTCATCATATATGCGTAGTCACTTTAACCATATCTACATGTACATACTACCTCAATCAGCCCGACTAACCGGTGCCTGTATGTAGCCTCGCTACTGTATATAGCCTCGCTACTGTTATTTTTCACTGTCTTTTTACTCTTGTTTTTATTTCCTTACTTACCTATTGTTCACATAATACCTTTTTTGCACTGTTGGTTAGAGCCTGTAAGTAAGCATTTCACTGTAAGGTCTACACCTGTTGTATTCGGCGCACGTGACAAATACACTTTGATTTGATTTGATGCTGCTGATGGTCATTAGTAGCCTACCAAACTTGCTAATGGCCAGTCGCTAATGGCCTGGTACACTCTATTATCCTTCTAACCTAGGGTTTCCCAAACTCGGTCCTCAGATGCACGTTTTGGTTTTTGCCATAGCACTACACAGCTGATTCAAATAATCAACTAATCATCAAGCTTTGATAATTTCAATCAGCTGTGTAGTGTGTAGTGTTTCGGTGAAAACCAAAATGTGCACACCTTGGCGTCCCGAGTTTGGGGAACACTGCTCTAATCACTCTGAAATCAATGCAAATGCAATCAAAAATCTAATTAATCACTTCATGAGAGCCCCTGGCATTTAGAGTTTGAGCAGAATATGATCACCTGTTACTTGTAAGTGTTCATGTAAGCCCATGCTGCAATGCAATTGCGTGAGAAAACTGTTTTGATGCCCTCTATTAAAAAGAGGAGGATCCCATCAGCTTTCTGTAGGCTAGGACTATATTTATTTCTCAACTTTCCTAATATTAAGCACATTGCTTCACTTTACAACTGGAGTAGCTTACCTGCCTGGCATGAAAATTAACCTGTGGAAAAGCGTCCTCAATTCGGTATTCAAGTGTATATGGATGACAGGTGCATGATAAGGTGCATGATAATTGACCATTCTAAACTAATTTCATACATATATTATATAGTATACTGTATATATAAAACAAGATTAAATTGAGAATAGTCTGATGGGTGAGAATATTATCACTTGGCAATGATGCCCAGCATGTGCACTCTTTTTCAAACCATAGTTGCATGCATCATATAGCCTAGTCCATAGGCCTATATGTTTTTATAAGGTTTGTAGAACCCCTGGAACAGGGTTGGAGAGTTCATAGCCTACAGAGCTTAGTAAAACATGTTCTTATGAGCCCATTCATTGCGCAATCGTATGTGAAAACAGAGTTCTGACTGGCCACTATTTCAAAGTCTCCCAGATTTCTCGTGCTGCTATATTTCTTCTTCTTCTTTGGGATGGGGTTGGTGGATCGAATCCAACTTAAAGCTGCATACACCGCCACCTACTGTAGTAAAATGTGAGGCCAGTCACGACCTACCTACATTAAATTATCTTCATTATTCGTGTTCCTAAAAGGAAAAACTTGCACCACCAACTAACCCTACACCTATATACCACCATTTCATACAAATTAAAATCATCACCCTATTAGCTCTTCTGCAGTAAATTCTTGTACACCCAGGTACTTCTCTGCAGCTGCCACCTACACTCATTAAAAACCCACTACCCCATTCCACTACTTTGACCCTATCTGCTCCTGCACCATGCCAAATGCCTGGGAGGACGGGACACCACCCCTCAACACACCCTGTAACTCTTCTGAAGTCAACTATCGTATTCTAAAAATTAAGCACATTAATCCACTTTACAACCAGGGTAGCCTACCTGGCAGCGGAGGCTGGTGGAAGGAGCTACAGTGCCTAGTATTCACACCCCTTTACTTTTCCACATTTTGTATTGTTACAAAGTGGAATTAAAATGAATGTAATTGTAATTTTTTTGTCAACGATCTACAAAAACTACTCTGTAATGTCAAAGTGGAAGAAAAATTCTAACATTTGTAAAACAATTATGAAAATAAAACATGAATGTATCTTTATTAGATAAGTATTCAACCCCCTGAGTCAATACATGTTAGAATCACCTTTGGCAGCGATGACTTTTCAAAATTATTCAAGCTATGTCAAATTGTTTGTTAATCATTGCTAGACAGCCATTTTCAAGTCTTGACATATATTTTCAAGCCCATTTAAGTCAAAACTGTAACTAGGCCACTCAGGAACATTCAATGTTGTCTTGGTAAGCAACTTGAGTGTATATATTGTCCTGCTGAAGGCATCTGTTGGAAAGCAGACTGAACCAGGTTTTCCTCTAGGATTTTGCCTGTGCTTAGCTCTATTCCGTTTATTTTTATCCCCCCAAAAACTCCCTAGTCCTTGCCAAGGAATAGCTTATCCATAATATGGTGCAGCCACCCCTATGCTTGAAAATATGAAGAGTGGTACTCAGTGATGTGTTGTGTTAGATTTGCCCCAAACATAACACTTTAAATTTAGGACACAAATTACATTTCTTTGCCACATTTTTTGCAGTTTTACTTTAGTGCTTTATTACAAACTGGATGCATGTTTTGGAATGTTTTTATTCTGTATGTAACAGTGTTGCTTCCGTCCCTCTCCTTGCCCCTCTGCACACATAAACAACTGCCTCCCACGAAGCAGCGTTACCCATCATTCCACGGCCCTTGTAGAGCAAGAGAAACAACTACTTCAAGGTCTCAAAGCGAGTGACATCACCGATTGAAACACTATTAGCACACCTCGCTTTCTAGCTAGCTAGCCACCAGTTACACTCACCCCCTTTTGACCTCTTCCTTTCCTGCAGCAACCAGTGATCCGGGTCAGCAGCATCAATGTAACAGTGTAGCTTCCGTCCCTCTCCTCGCCCCAACCTGGGATCGAACCAGGGACCCTCTGCACACATCAACAACTGCCTCCCATGAAGCATCGTTACCTATCGCTAGGTAACTATGCTTCGAGGGTGACTGTTGTCGATGTGTGCAGAGGGTCCCTGGTTCATACCCCTTGACTATCTCATGTTTTGATAATATGAATAAGAATGTAGTCCATTGAGTTTGGGAATCAGTATTTGTCAATTTCTCCCATAGTTCCCATTTTAAATACAAAAAATATGCATAGAGATTCACAAGACTATAACATTTGAATGCTGTAAAATGCTGCCCTGCCTGGACACTCACATTCAAATCATTTTCACCTTTCCACGCTCCCATTGTTCCCATTTTCAATCAAAAAATATAAATGAGAGATTCACAAGACTATAACATTTGAATATTGTAAAGTGCTGCCCTACCCTGGCTGGCCAGGACTCTCAGGTGAAGCCATTGAATAAAATGAATTACAAGGAAATAATGTTTTAAGCTTTTGAACCTATTTAAAAAATGCAATAGGCCTACATTTTTACCATGTGTAGTTTGGACTATCCTTTTCGTAATGTATGAGACATTAAAACATTATAGAAAACCTTGCATGGTATCGCACAGCTGTTCACTTTACTGTCATTCTGAAAATGATTTTCTGAATCAACTGTTGATTGTTGAAACGTAATAGGCTACAGCCTGTACGCAAAAGGCTACAGCTCGTTTCACAGCTTCCCCATGTTTCACAGCTTCCCCATGCTTCACAGCTTTCCCGGGAAACTTGACAGTATTGTAGCCTCACGCAGACCAAAGAATAGCGGAGGAAGGTGTTTGCTTATACTGCAGTGTTCGGAGTAAAATATTATGCGTTGCGACGGTGCTTCGTCATTTTACAGAGTAATTGTTTGATTGACTATATGCTTTAGTAGGTCCACTGGTAATTGTTAATTAGGTCTACTGGTAATTGTTAATTACACTATACACATAACATGTGCTTGGGTTCCACCTTGTCATCCCTGATCTACTTGCCTAAATAAATGAATGCTAGAACATTGGTCGCCAGGATGAGCTATTTGTATCTAGCCTCTTAATAATTGCATAACGGTGGAAGTTAGACACACGTTCATTATAGTCATACTGAGTGGTGACGCAAGGCTCGCTACCTTGACTAGATCCTCTAGAGACGCACAGGGCCTGTTTATTCACATAATATTGGAGTCAGATTGATAAATGTAGTTTATTATATATTCAACATAATGGTTGAATATATAATTTCCATCCTCAGTTGATGGGGATTTCTATATCCAACTACAACCATACATAAAATCAACTATACAATAAGCATAGGAACAATAATGTAACGTGTACGCTGGGAGTCGGGAAGCAAGTACAGGGAGTGAATTTATTAAATAAATGAAACATGATCCAAAACAAGAAACACGAGTAGTGTACAGACGTGAAACACAGGAACTGAATCAATAAGGCCTGGGGAATGAACCAAAGGGAGTGACAGATATAAGGGAGGTAATCAGGAAGGTGATGGAGTCCAGGTGAGTCTCATGAAGCGCAGGTGCGCGTAACGATGGTGACAGGTGTGTGTAATGATGAGTACACTGGCGACATCGAGCGCCAGACAGGGGGAGCGAGAGTAGACGTGACAAATAACAGGGAACATAAAACAGTTAGGCTACATCCTCATTGTAAAGAAATGGGAATTCCATTTACCGTGGGTGCTTTTTTAAATCTAGTTTTATTTTGTATGGTTTCAGTATAGCCAAGTGGTGGGCGGTGTGTGATAGTGCAGTATGCCTGAGCTATTGTCTTGCAGTGAAGCTGGCCTCAATGTGAGGTCAGAAAGAGAGCATTTCCATTTCAGTATCTGACAAAAGCACCTAATGGATCTGCTGCTATCATAATTAACTTGTTTATTATTCTGTGCTGACCTTGCACTGTGACCACATGCTTTCTGAAGTATTAAATCACTTTGTCACCCCTGTTGAGAGATGTTATGGAAACACTTATAAACCCTTTATAAAGATACTGGAAATCAGACTGCATATGGAGATTTTTGACTGTTTTGTGTCTATTCTAAGCATTAGGCTATGTAGCAAAGGCTTTTTTTTTTGTTCTTACCCCTGACCACAAATGTTCACACGGCAAGGGCGTGGTAGTGGAGGTATTTTGGGCTTGTTTCTGGGAACACACATGGTTTCCCTGGCACAGCTGGGTGTGGTTTGAACTACATTGCCTAAGCTTGGCCATGACAGAAGGTGGGTTACATCACTCGCTAAAGCTCCCATCAGCATGTGACATCCCCATGAAATATTATTAATATACGTCACTGGTCTCTGAAACCAGCACTAATCCCCTTGAGAAAGTGCGTGTGTGTCACCATTGACTTTCTTGAACAAGCCGTACATATTCTTCAAGTAGTCATGATCTAGGAAGCACACTGAATCATCCTTGTCTTCCTCATCAAAAGGCACTGGAGAAAAACACACAATCAAAATTGGATCCAACTACAGGCTTATGTAGCTAAACAAATGTTGCATGCGTGCGTTTGGGTTCATGCAGTCTTTATTCCTGCAAATATATCAATCTTTGAATATGTGCACTAATGTGTACAGTAAAATGTGTTTCAAAGTATCCTTTAAGTGTTGTGTGTACATGTGGGTTTATCTGTGCAAGCGTATTTTATATCCTAATATCTCACACACACATGGTGATTGAATTCTGTGATCTGGTGTGATAGTACACCACTGGCACTCTGCGCTCTGAGTTTACTGAGAATGCTTTTTTTCTCAACTGGCCCAAAATAAATGGAGCAAAAAGTTAATGCTGATGTGTTGAGTGATTTCATGTAAATAGCAATACGATTTCCTGTAAGATTTGTTTTCTGGCAAGGTAAGCAATTTGTATGTAGTGACATTAAGACATTTTGCTGCTTTTGTATCGCTGATGAATGCTGTTAAAAAAAATCTATATTATGAAGGGTGAATGCTTTTTCCTCCATTGTATTTGGAACAAAGCCATGTGTTGGCTTGGAATAATGCCAACATGGTCTGTAATAAGCACTTGCCACCTGTGCATTGTCCCGTCTATTGACAGAAGTAATAGATTATCTGACTACTAACCACTGTGTGTTGTTCTCTGTGTTGACAAAAGGAATGGCTGTGTCTGAACTGCCAGACACAGAGAGCTCTGTCTGGTCAGCTGGGAGACATGGGGAAGATGGCCCAACCACAACTCACTAAGACTGGTGCCCAGCCCACACCACAGCCTGTAGCCACATCCACCAAGACAGAGCCCCAGTTTCCAGCAGCAACCACAACCAAGGCCCAGGCTGTTTCTCTCACATCAGAGCAAATTCCACCTACACTAACACCTACTCTTGCACAAAAGGAGCTGGAGCCAAAGGTGGAAGTCCCTAAGGCTGAAGCTCCTAATGCGGTGGCAAAGGCTGAGGCTCCAAAGACAGAAGTTCCCAAGGTGAAGATCGCCAAGACAGAGGCTCCAAAAATGGAGTCTTCTGTGGCAGAAGTTCCTACAAATGAGCTGCCCAAACCTGTACCACCTAAATCTGAACCACCCAAGACTCCAGCGGTAGCTGCTCCTGTTGTCTCTGTCCCAGTGACTGAGGCCATGACTGCTCCTGCTCCTCTACCCACCGCAGTCGCTACTGCCATTGCTGTCACTCCAGCCACTGTGGAGGCTAAGGCTCAACCAGCAGAGCAACCTAAACAAGCAGAGGAGAAGGTTGAGAAGCCAGCAGAGGAGAAGGTTGAGATGCCACTGAAGCAACAGAAACCACTACCTGTCACAGTGGCTGGGAGGGTAACTCCACAACCAGTCCCAACAGCTGATACTATCAAGAAAGTGGCCGCTCCATTGGTTGGAAAGGTGGATGATGTCCTTCCTGAACCTCAGCAGATTCTCACTGAGGAGGAGACTGTGGAGGCAAGTGTTTGTTCAACAGTTTGAATCAATGTGGTGTTGTTTGTGTTTGTTGTTAACATAATTTCTATCATCTTTAGTCAAGATTGTGACTAAATATAGATTGCTGCCATAGTTGTTAATTGTTCACACAAATAGAATTTGCTCCAGCAGCCATAAACTGAAATAGATAGCAAAGTGTGTGAGACATATGTTTTTATTTGTCCATGCAACGGACAAGCACGTTTTAATGTGATGCTTTTTTTCATTTTCAGGAGGAGAAAGAGCCAACTGCAGACTCCCACCTAGCAGACCAGGTAGTAGTTGAGGTACCGTCCAGCCCAGCCAGTCCATTTGAGGCTGACACCAAGACTGAGGTCCATAGTATTAAGTCTCCGGATGGACCAGATATACTTCCTATCTCACAGGGCTCCTACAGCTCAGAGGAAGAGCTGAAGGAGTTGCAGACAGACAGAAATATCCCTATGATTGACACGACCGCTGACACAGCCATGCCTGCCAAGGAAGAGGTGAATGTGGAGAAGAGGCGTCTGAATTACGTGCAGATGGAGGAGAGCAGTGGGAGCGAACCCTCTCCCTCGCCCCAGGTCCAGAGACGGAGGTTAAGTGCGATAGCAGTCAGCACGGCAGCCTCGTCCAGCAGCGAGGACTACAAAGCAGACAGCCCAGCAGTCAGCCCAGACTCATCTATGGATGAGGAGGAGTTCATCCGCAGGCAGATCATGGGGATGACAGGAGAGGAGGAGATGATTCTCTCAGAGGAGGAAAAAGATGAGAAAGAGAGCAGAGAGGAGGAGACCAGGGAGGCAGAGGTGGATAACGAATCAGGCAAATCCAAACCTCTGCTAAAGAAAGTCATTATGGATAATGAAGACAGCCCAGCCAGGAGACCATCTCTTCCAGGATCTGAGGCTAAAACCACTGTAGATAGTTCTGAACTCACTGAGCTCACCACCACTGTGTTTAAGAAAGACATGACGTTACAGAGAACAAAGAGCACGGACAATGGATATGCTGAGGTGGAGAGCATCACAGAGTCTCTGGAGGACAAGTCCAAAGGTGAGGGGTCATCCAGTGTCCAGGTGTCCAGCTTCACCCCTGGAACCTCCCCCACCTCAGCCTCTTCTCTGGAGGAGGACAGTGACAGCAGCCCCAGCCACAAGAGGAGCGGGGAGGGGAAACAGCACCGCAAGGCCAAGCACAGGCAGGCTGGCCAGTCCCTTCCCACCATCGAGGACTCGTCAGAAGAGGAGAAACTCAGGGAGGACGAAGATCACCTCAGGGAGCAGGAGAAACAGAAGGAGTCGGACCAGCAGCAGGGGAAGAGGAGCTCCAAGAAGTCAAAGAGGGATAAAGACGAACTACAGACTCAGAGGAAATGGGATAAGCCTGTAACCTCACCCAGTAACCTGTCTCCTATTGAAAACGCCTCGCCCACTGTGGAGGTGAGGCAAGCTAAAGAGATGGAAGTGCTTCACAACTCCTCAGGCTCTGACTATTCTGCTAGCATGGAGTCTGATTCAGAGGCGTTTCACACGGAGGCCAAGATAGCTGTCCCAAAAGGACAGAAGTTCAGTACTGCAAAGCCACTAAAGAGTGCAGAGGAGGTATATGAAGAGATGCTTCAGAAAGCTAGATCTCCTAAAGGAGAGACAGAGCCAGTCCCTGAGATAGAGCCACTCTACGGAGGCATGGCCATAGAGGACTACCTCTATGAGTCCCTAGTGGAGGATCCTGAAGCTAAACCTAGTTCAGCCCAACCGGAGCAGCCCAGTAAAGACCATGCTAAAGAGCCAGGGAAGAAAGGTTTAAGGTCTCCTGAAGAGGTGTATGAGGAGATGATGCAGAAAAAGAAGGAACTGATGTTGATAGAGCAGGAGTTTCAGAGGGCTCAGTCAGCGATGGACACTCCAAATCCAGAGATACATGTGACTGCACCATCCAGTGCTGCAGCTGAGAGCTGCAAAGTTGGTGAGGCAGAGGGAGAAAAGCCTATGTTAGATGCTGGTTCAACCTACGTTAAGAGGAAGAAACGTCCTGCTCCACCAAGACCCTCTGAACCTCCTAAACGGCCTGAGGTCAACGTTGCCAAGCCAACAGTTCCTCAGGATGTGACTATGAGGAGGGCTCTTTTCCCCATACCGGACTTGAAGATCACCCAGTGTTCCTCTGGAGAGGATGAGACAGATGATAGTATAATAGAGGAGTATGGAGTGGGAGTGTCCTCTGATATTACCCCTAGCGATGAGTCTGAGACTAAAGAACAGGTAGAGTCCTCTCCAGTTTCAGAACATACACCAATAACAGAGGCAGCTGAGATTGAACCCATCACTGTAGTGTGTGAGGTTCCCCAGGCGAAAGCTACTCCAGCTCCCGCCCCTGAGACAGTTCTAGCCACCAGTACAACCACCACACCATCACCAATCTCTCCAGTATCACCGCCCACCTCACCAGCAACTCCAGACTCAAGTCTAGCCTCCAATGCTACTTCCTCCTCCTCTTTCCAAGCTCCAAGTCCTCTCTCCTCCGACTCTACTCCAGTGTCCACTCCAACACCAGACCTGGCCAAAGCTGCAGCTCCCTTCGCAGCTCAGCCGCCTGCTGATATCTCCCCTCCTTCTATTGCTCCCATTATGGCTGTTTCTCCAACCACAGTTTTGGTCACAATTCCAGATGTGGTGACAGATCCAACCCAAGCACCAACACCAGCTACAACTACAGTCCATGCTTCTGCTCCACTAGCCCAACCCCAAGCTCCTGCCTCAGTCCCTGCCTCAGTGGTGGTGCACATACCTGATCTGGTTGTAATCAAAATGCCAGACCTGGTTACATCTCCATCCAGAATGTCTGTTCAGGGTCCACCTTCTGTGCAGGTCACAGCACCAACTCCAGCACCAAGCCCAGTACCTTCTGAAGGCACATCTCCAGTCCCAGCTGCTCCCAGTGCAATGTCAACTCCGGCTCCAGTCTCTGCTCCAACTCCAGCCATAGCTCCAGTTGTAGTCCAAATGCCAGACCTGGTTACCATCACCTCTTCAGTTTCGCCCCAAGCCCCACTACCTGTAACAGCCTCGGCTCCTGCCCAGGCTACAGTGGTGCATTCAGTCCTTGTCCAGACTGCTGCCCCACCTCCAACCCCAGTAGTAGACCCAGCCATAAGGACACGCCGAATCCAGAGACAAGCCTCCACCAAAAAAGCCCCACCTCCTCCTCCACCTAGGTCTACATCAGTCTCCCTTCCCCAAACCTCAGCAGAGCCTACCTCTATCAGGGCCATCCATAATGTCTCCCCGACCGTGACCACCACTATAGCCATGGGAGCAGCTCTGCCTGTGGTGGTGAATGTACAGCCGCTAGTGGAGGATGTCCGGCCAGAAGGTGTTGCTGGCTCTCAGGTCATGATGACCCCAACCAGACAGGGGCATGTGGTCATCATAGTCCCCAATGTGGAGAACATGTCGGTGCTCAGCCAGACGACCCAAGACCTTGAGGCAAACTCAGTGGCAATAACTACCACCTCTGCTGTGGTTGAAAGCAGTAGTCAGATAGCAGCAAGGCCTGTGGTTGTCAGTGTTGCTCCTTTCTATACTGCTCCCTCTGTTCCTGCTGTACACAGCTCAGACACATATATACCTGTGACAGATACCCCACCACCTCCTTTGCCTCCTCCACCACCCCCTGCCACCTTACTAAAGCCAGCTGTTTATCCCCAAAAGCCTTCCATTTCCATCCCACCTTCAGTCCCAACATCAGTGCCGGTCTCAGCTGCTTTGACAATGGCACAGGCAATTGTAACAACCCCAGTCCCCAGTCCAGTACACAAGGCCTCTGCACCCCCTCCAGTCCCCCCCAAGCCTGTGTCCATCCCTGCAGGGCTGGTGTTCAGCCACCGACCAGGGGAGAGTGTCAAACCTCCAGTGTATCCCACTGCCAGCCACACACTTCCCACGACCAGAGAATTGGTTCCGAAAGCCAGCTTAGCAGAGCCATTCACAGCCACAACACTGCCCAGGACCAGAGAACCTCCCAATGCCCTGTCTCTGAGTCTGACCACCCCAGTGGAGTCCAAGATGAGTGCTACCTCACCCAGGTCTCCTCTTTCTCCAAGGAACGCCAAGTGTCTGGAGACGTATGTTGTGATAACTCTGCCCTCAGAGCCTGGCACACCCACAGAGGGTATCACTGTCCAAGCCCCCATCAGAAGAGGGTCCATCCCCCCCTCTAATCAGACAGGCCCGGGGGTTAGGACCACACCGTCAGAACAGCAGTCACCCATTGAGGCCTTCTCATCCCAGGCCAATGTCAGGAGAGCATCAGTTCCCTCATTGAGGCAGCCGCCACCACCAACAGCAGCAATAGGACCAGTCGAAGTAGCAGCACCCCTAGAGGGAGTCACTGTTCTAGCAACAGCAAGGCAGGCTTCCATACCATCAGCATTGCAGCCTCCATACGGTATGGCTGAGGTGGTGACAGTTTCAGCAGGGTCTGAGATGCCTATTCAGGTACACAATGTCCCAGCTCCTATCAAGAAACCGTATAAACCTCCAACAGCCAAGCCACCGCAGACAGTGTCTGTGGTTATGACGATGCCACCAGAGCCACAGGTTCCTGTAGAAGTGTTTGCAACTCAAGCCTCTGGTAGAAGGGCATCAATACCTGCTGTACCTCAGCAGCCACAATATGCAGAGCTGGACATACCTACAGAGGTGGTTTCATTTGAGGCCATGTCTGGAAGAGCAACAATATCCTCAGAAATGCAGCAACCACAAACCATGGCAGAGGTAATGCCATTACAGCAGGAAATACCAACGGGGGCTATGGCCACCCAAATCCATGTAGAAGCTACACCCTCAACCATGCATCAGTCACCATCTCTGATAGAGGTGGTTTCAACTGAGGCTATCTTTAGAAGAGCATCAATACCATTGGAAATGCAGCAACCACAAACCATAGCAGAGGTAATGCTATTACAGCAAGAGACACCATCAATACGATCAGCTGCACCACAACCACAAGCAGTGGCCGAAGTGATGACTTTGCCTTCAGAGTATGAAATGCCTACGGAGGCCACTACCACTAGAAGGACATCCATATCCTCTGTATCACAACAACCATACACATTTGCTGATGTTATGACTTACCCACCAGAATATGAAACACCCACCCAGGTGGTAACAACTGAGGCTATTTCCACTTCACGAAGAGCGTCTATAACCATGCAGCAGCTTCTAAATATGGCCCAGGTTATCACAATGCCTGCAGAGGCAGAGGTACCTCTAGAGGCATATGCTGCCCAAGTCCAATACAGGAGAGAATCCATCCCCTCAGCAGTGCAACCGCCACAGGCAGTATCAGAGGTCCTGAGCTACTCATCAGAGTATGAGACCCCCCTGGAGGTCATTACAACTGAAGCCTACACCAGGAGAATGTCAGTTCCCTCTGGCCAGGAGATTCCCCAGACTGTCCCCGTGGCTCCAGTCACCATCACCAGGAAGTACCACCAGGAGTCGATAGAGAGCCAGGAAATCCGTGGGCCTGAGAAGGTGGTGTCCAGCCTGAGCCACGTGTACTCCTCCTCTATCTCCACCTCAGCCCAGCCCCCGGAGAGACTGCCCAGTCTGGTCACTCAGGTGGTCACCACCGAGGTTCAGAGAACCACTGTGTCTGTGGTCCATGAGAGGCTGTCCCAGGCTCCTGCGTCAGACGCATTGGCCATCCCTATCCAGCCAGACCTGGCTAAAGCCCTCAAACAGAACGGGAAGATCTATTCCGGTGATGCCATTGACCTCCGCACCATGAAGGTCGGTGTAAAGATGACCGATTCAGGGATGGACTTGACGCCTCAGGAATCGAGTCGCCAGTCCGTCTGTAGCAACTCTAGTGGCCGACATACGGCAGTGCAGCCAGAGATAGTGAACCTGAGTGCTGAGATCACCCCTTCCACCACGTTGGCTGTTGTAACTGATAGCATCACTATTGTCACCTGTTCAGCCACCATTGCCTCCTACACCAGCGAGCCAGCAGAAAAGCCTTTAGATCTGCAGGGTTATGTTGCCTCCATGCCTCTCCCTCTTACCACATACAAACCATTCGAGCCTCTGGCACAGATAGTGTATAGGCGGGTAGACTCTCCGCCTATCGTCAGCACGGTGACAGTCAGAGACACAGAGACACCAATTAACCTGTCCTATGGAGCCTCCACAGTAGAGAGCAGGCTTCCAGTGACCATGGCCCCAGCTATCAGCAATGGGGGGACCATGCTCTCAGAGCTGGCAGGGGCCGTGGACCTGTCCACCTCCAGTCCCCTTAGGGCCATGGTGGCTCTGTTCGGTACCAGCCCAGGTGTGGTGACCACGGTCGTAGAGGATGATGGGACGCCCATAGATCTGACAGCTGGAAAAAATGTGTGCTGTGACGTAATCTACAAGCTACCCTTCACAGGGAGCTGTAGGACCCAGCCACCAGTTATTACCCAGCCTGACAACCACTTCGGCTACAGAGACGACCACTACCAGTATGATCATGCTGGGGTCTATGGAATCAAGGTCTTGAACGGCAAGGCCATGTCTGAGACCAATCTGGCTGATACAGGCCGCTTCCTCTATAATGGAAAGACCGGATATGACTATAACGAAGTCTTGGACAGTGCAGTAGACCTGACAGCTGCTAATATATCTGCAGGTTGGTGTGTTCTTTTTTTACCTGCATGAATTTGATTTCTGAATGGAAAATTATTTCAGTTATCATTCTCTTCCATTATGATTTTAATGAGCATTTACTGTACTTTTGCATGATTTATGAAATTATCTAGATTTCCATCAATGTTCTGTTCCTTTTGTCTTTTCTTTCTTTTTACACAGATGCATGCGTATGCCTGCGTGTTCTCCCACAATATTTTGGCTTTGCATCGTGCTAGCTGGACAGACTGGAGATGCTTGCATGCTTAGTGCTATGATCTCCCCAAATCAAATCTGCATGGCCTTTATTTTGTGCAGAACATGTATATACAGTATGATGTTTTACTCATTGACTTAAACCTACATTTCTGGACCCGTCATGACAGGTGAAGCTCTAGACTACACTAGTAAAGCTGCTGGGGCCTATACTGGGATTTCCACTGCTCCATATTCCCAGGTCCCTGCTTATAGTGTCCTTAGATCCTCAGACGGAATGGTATACTCCTCCATAGCAGCCCCTGTTCCTTCTACGTATGCCATTACCACACAGCCAGGGTCCATCTTTAGCACCACCCTACCCCCTACCACCACCCTCCAGGAGCAGCCAGCTCAAGCTCCATACCCCTATGGCTTCATCCCCACCACCGACCCTGGCCACCAGATCATCAGCCTGGGCACTGGCCTGCCCAAGGACCTGCTGCCCAGCGCTCTGGCTGACATCATGACTGGCTTCCCTGCCCTGTACTCTGACCAGACCCTGGAGGCCATCGCAGCCTCTTTGGAGGCCCTGGCCTCGTTGCCCATGTTCCCCGGCCTGGATGACAGCAAGATCACCCAGTATCAGATGGAGAGGGAGTTCCTGCAGCTGGAGAAGCTGAAGCAGCTGTGTCTGGCAGAGGAGCTGGAGTGGGAGAGGCAGGAGATCCAGCGCTACCGCGAGCAGGAGCAGATCATGGTGCAGAGGGAGCTGGAGGAGCTACAGGTATGAATGTGTGTGTATATGTCTCCTGTGCTAATGTATAGTGCAGTGTGTCGTGGTCATTGTTCATGCTCCCTGTTTTCAATGCGTTTGTAATCTGTTACTGTAAGAGGATGGACAATTGGCTGGACAACAATGTTATTCTAATCTATTCTAGTCTATTCTATTCTACAGGCTCTGAAACAGAAGCTGTTAATGCAACAGGAAGAGGAGCACCAGGCACACCTTGTAGCACAGCAGGAGACCTACAACCAGCAGAGGGAACAGCTAGAGCAGATCCAACAGCTCCAGGTGCAGCTACAGCACCAGCTAGAGGAGCACTACGGTACCACAGGATCCAACCTGCTAGAGGCACAGTATGCAGGGGTGGGGGATAACGGTCAGTACTGGCCTGTTAGGGATGAGTCCACCACCTCATCCACTGTCATCCAGCTAGAGGGTGGGGTGCAGTATGTGACCGGTGAGAGTCAGAGAGAGGTTGGAGGTCAGGACCAGCTGCAGCTCAGTAGGAAACAGTCTAAGCAGCCTGGTGACCAGGGGTATGGTACAGGGGTGTTAGGGAAGAGGATAGTGGACAGTGGGGTCCAGACAGACGATGAGGACTCTGTAGACAGGACGTATGTGGGGAGGAGGAAGAGGAACAACAGGAGGGGTGTAGACAGCAGTGTTCAGACTGATGATGAGGAGGACGAGGAGGATGAGTGGGACATGCCAGCCAGGTCGCGGCGGCGCTCCCGCTCCAGCAAGCACAGCGGCGAGGGAAAACACAGTGGCTCTAAGGTCTCCAGCATCGCCATCCAGACTGTGGCAGAGATCTCTGTCCAGACCGACCACTCTGGCAGCATCAAATTCCCCGGCATCGAGATGGACACTAAGGTGGAGATCATCAAACACATATCAGCCCCAGAGAACTCTCAGAGAGGAGGCAGCCTCAGCTGCCAGACAGACACAGACCGCAGGCGCCACTTGCCCGTAGAGGTGGGCTACAGCGCCTACCTGAAGGCAGACCTCGCCCCCAAGTCCCCAAAAGTGCTCTACTCTCCCGTGTCCCCCCTCTCCCCGAGTAAGGCCATGGAAGAAGGGCAGAAGAGGCTGACCACTGAACCGTCCAGGTTTTCCTCCGGCCCTAGGATGCTGAAGCCTGGACCGAAGTCTCTGCCTGACCCCAAGTCTCTCAGCCCCACCACCGAGGACAGGATAGGCTACCACTACACAGAAAGCTACTCTGTAAGTCAAGAGTAATAAGAATACTGGTAACATAAGATAGTGTTAAATATGACCACGTTAAAGTGGGCATAGTTAAGCACATTAATTGCATGCTGTTGACATTTTTGTTGAAAATCAACCTGGCAATAATATTAAGTACTCTATCTTATCTCTTATCTATTGCTTTTTCCTCTGTCCTAGGGCCAGGGCTCTCCGTCAGGCACTGGAAAGAAGGTGAAGAGGACCCTACCCAACCCTCCCCCAGAGGATGACCCTCTGACAGGCCCGTCAGGCTACAGCACCAACTCAGCGCGCCGACGGCTCGGCCGTCACACCACAATGGCCCGGGCCAAGATCCTGCAGGACATCGACAAAGAACTGGACCTGGTGGAGAGAGAGTCATCCAAGCTCCGTAGAAAACAGGCCGAGCTAGACGAGGAGGAGAAAGAGATTGATGCCAAGCTGAGGTAATTTATTAGTTTAACAATTTGTGAACCAGGCAAGTCAATATAGAACCAGTTCTGATTAACAATACAATAACATGCTTTAGATGAGTAGAACATTGGTGTGTATGAAGTGATTGCACATTTTTAGCACTTGGAAAGCACCGTATGAATCCAATCCCATCTTCTCTTTCTAACAGGTACCTGGAGATGGGCATCAACCGTCGTAAGGATGCCCTGCTGCAGGAGAGGGAGAAGAGGGAGAGGGCCTACCTGCAGGGTGTGGCTGAGGAGAGAGACTACATGTCGGACAGTGAGGTCAGCAACATCAGAGAGACCAGAGGGAACAGCCACGGCCTGGAGAGACCCAGGACAGCTCCCCAGTCAGAGTTCGACCAATTCATTCCCCCTGAAACTGAGGCTGACTCCCAGTACTCCACTCTTACCAGTCCCTACTCCCACTACACCCAGTATGTCCCCCAGACCCAGGCCATCAGCCACTACCCCCAGCAGACCCTTTACCAGCAGCAGGCCCTCTACCAGCAGCACCCTTACCAGAGTCAGTCAGTCTACTCCTCTGTGCCCAGCCTGTCCTACCCCCAGGCCTCCCACTCCCACCAGCAGGCCCAGTCCTCAGGCTACCAGTCCAAGAACACCACCAACTACGAGGTGATCCGGAACCAGCCCATCATCATCGTACCCTCCTCCAGCGAGGGGGGGTATGGGGTGGGGAAGTACGGCAGCCTGGAACTGAGGATGGGCCTGGAGGAGAGGAGCATGGCCTCCAGCCCCATGTCTAGTATATCTGCTGAGTCTTTCTACGCTGACATCGACCACCACAATGCCAGGAACTATGTTCTGATAGAGGACATAGAGCAGCTGACTAAAGGCTCCACAGCGTTGGGCTCTGCAGGGCTGGGGTCAGGGTTCAGTCTGCCTGATAAGGACCTGTCTAAGGCTGACAGGCTGCTCCGGGCCGCTGAGGCCAGGCGCACTGCAGAGGTAACTGATATGTAAACAGTAGATGTTCTTCTGTGGAATGGGGATTTTGTTACATATCGTATGTCAATGTGTTTTGCTCCGTTTTTTTTTGTTGGTATTTTGCTATACCGCATTTGCCTGTTCACTTGGGTGTTGTGATGATGATGATAATAAATTATTGTATTGTCTTTGTTTAGGTTGCGGAGTTCCTTGGTAACTCACGTCTGCACAGCTACGGTAAAGGAGAGGAGGACTCTATGGAGGAGCCTTACGAGCTGAAGCTCCTGAAGCAACAGATAAAGCAGGAGTTTAGACGAGGGACAGATGGTCTGGAGCACCTCTCAGGTCTGGGCATGCCCCAGTACCTCCCCACTGACCCCAGCTACAGACACTTCCCTAAGGCTGACAAGTACAGCATCAGCCGGCTGACTCTGGAGAAACAGGCTGCCAAGCAGCTCCCTGCCGCCGTGCTCTACCAGAAACAGATCAAGAACCAGAAGAAGGCAGCCCTGTTGGACCCCAAGATAACCAAGTTCTCCTCCATCCAGGAGAGCAGAGACCTGGAGCCGGACTACAGCAGCTTCCTAGGCTCTGGAGCCTCGTCTGTCACCAACCTGTCCACGCGAGCCAGACTGCTTCAGGATGAGATCACCTTTGGCCTGAGGAAGAACCTGTCTGAGCAGCAGAAGTACCTGGACTCCTCCCTGGGATCTAACCTGGCTGGCTCTCTGGGCCAGAACCTGGGCCAGTCCCTTGGCCTGGGGGGACCCACCATGAGGACTACCCTACAGGATGACACCATCTACCCCGGCGGCACACACTCTCGCCCCTCCTCCCGCCCCAACTCCCGCCCCAACTCCCGTCCCACTTCCGTCTATGGCCTGGATTTGTCCATCAAACGTGACATTTCCAGCTCCTCTCTCAGGCTGAAGATTGAGGGAGAAGCATTGGACGCAGCTTTCGGTTCGGGGGTGGCCAGGACCAAGCCCACCAGCCTGCCTATCAGCCAGAGCCGTGGGCGCATCCCCATCGTGGCTCAGAACTCAGAGGAGGAGAGCCCTCTGAGTCCTGTGGGAGAGCCCATGGGCATGGCCAGAGCCTCAGCCGGCCCTCTACCACCCATCTCAGCTGACTCCAGAGACCAGTTTGGCTCTAGCCACTCCCTGCCGGAGGTCCAGCAGCATATGAGGGAAGAATCCAGGGCTACACGGGGACATAGTGGGGTCTACGACAGAGACATAGCCTTCATCATGGATGACCTGGGGGGAGCCATGTCTGACAGCGAAGGTAAATGGCTCCTGAGGCTGTCACAGCACCCTGACTCTCTGGACAACTACCGCATGCTCCTGACTATTGTGTTTATGTCTGCCTGAGAAGGCTCCTGATCACCTATTATTTCCCATATTTTGTGGCTTTTGTCACATAACTGTGTTTGTGTTTTGTTCTGGTTGCTGTTTCTGTTTTGTTTGATGTCTGCATGCAACACTATTTATTTTCTTCACTGATACATAATACTGTTGATGTTATGTATGAGACAGCATGTCTGTGTTGTTAACTCTATCTATGATGTTATTAGCATGCTCCAGTTCTCTTCTCTTCTTTTACATGTTGGTTTCCTGCTTTCATCACTGACCAAATGTGTATTATAGGATACAGGGCTTCTTTAAACCATACAGAACAGTGAAATATCAATAGTGGATAATAGGTGATCATAAATAACACACACTTTAAGTGCCTCTGAGTACTGCTTTTGAGGAGAAAGAAAAGAGAGTGATAATATATTTGAATGAGTGGGAGACTAATGAATGTCTAACAGTATGTCACTGTCATCTGGGTGCTGTCAATAGCCTATAGGCACCTTCATCTACGCCACTCCTTCCCTTTCCTCCTTTTTCTTCTCCTTTCCCCTCTTCTTCTCCAGACTTAAAATGTTATCTGGCTCTTGCGGGAAGTATGTCAGGCCTTTAGATAGACATACAGTAAATTTACTTTTCCAAGCACCCTTAGAGCTATTGTGGAGCTTGGCCCCCTGGCAGCAGCCATTTTAAAGGCCTAATGCTGAGTCACTATGTGTGGGTCTGGGTCTACTTACTGTAATTGTTCAGACGATGCAGACAGCCATTTATATAGAGCACCTGCCACCCTCACTTCGTCTCCTGGCCAGCAATACACACATTTACTATTACAGCAGTAATAATACAGAGAGCATTATATTCATATTGCAATGCAATTAAATTTTTTACCTAAGGATTATGTAGTTGTAGATTATTTGTTTGTGTATTTGAGTTTTAGATTTGAACCCATGTTGATGGTAGACATACAGTTTATTTTATGATACTCACACCACACATAGTTATTTATAGCATTTTCATCCCTGTCCATCTTGGGTATTTTCCATTTTGTATTCATGCAAGTTGCTGTGAGATTAAATGTGTTTGAGTTTCCATTTCAATAAAGCTTTAAAGCATCTTTTGCATGACGTTGGTTGCTATGAATGTTGGTTGCTGTGAATGTTTCTAAGGGACTGTAAATGTGCATGCTCTCTTCTTATTGGCAGCAAATGAATGTGTTCTCTCCCCATCTCCTCCTTGGGAGTAAGTGTGAAATTACAGCTGTCCTTGCTTCTATTGGGATTTTGGCGATGAAGCCCTTTAACAAATTCCCTAGAGTCTCAGCATCCAGTATCAAGGAAGTTAGATGTTGTTTCGCAAGCCAATGCTAACTAGCGTTAGCGCAATGACTGGTAGCATGCTAGCAGTTACCATAGACTTCCAGTCATTGCTAGTTAGCAACTTCCTTGAATCTGCATGAAAATACATAAAAATGGTATCCACGAGTTCATCTGACTCTGAGGAAGTAGATAAAGGGCCTCATTGCCAAAATCCTGAAGTATCCATTTTAGTGTTTACTAATCAGGACAACACTCCTAAATATGCCCCTATGCTTCTGTTCCTATGTTTCTATCGGCCCGGCATAGTGTAGTCAGAATTCAGAATGACCACCATCTAATTTACATATTTGTTGTATTTTTTTAACAAGCAGAAACACACAAACCAAACACACAAACATTCATATGCAAGTGGATTCATTTTAGATAGCATTTTTCTTAAACATTCATATACTACCGTTTTAAATGTACTTTAAAACTGACTCCAATGACAGACTGGTGAGTAGTTGATCAGCAGCAGACATAATAATGACCCCACATAAATAAGAGTGTCTATCTGCCTTGGTTCCAGCCCTAACTGACTCCATGCTGACACTGAACAGAGATGATCCCAGAATCTTTCATGAGAGTATCAGACACGGTAGAGTATTCTAGTTTAGAATGCTGCCTGCCCTCCACTAATACAGCAGCACCATGTTAAAGGGACACTCCGCAATATGATACCCAGCCATGCGTCAAGGAAAGGCGCCAATTGGCAAGAGCAAATAAGTCGCCACACTGTGATGTCATATAGCTGAGTTTACCTTTAATATTTAGACTGCTTTCGTCCCAATGTGACTTTAAAGTATCTAACGCGATGATATATTAGTCAATGCCCATGTATTATTCTACAATTGCTCTATTATGACATACATCTTTCATGCACTTCGCTTCAGAAATGCAAACTCCCTGAAAGACTATAACGTGTTTATTTGCTTACAAAGCATGTGCTGATTTATATTTAGTTCAGTGCATGTGATATACAGTATAAGTGGATGGAGACATAGCCCACTGAATAAGTCTTAGATTAATTGACGTTGTGTTGTAGTCGTTTCTAAAACATATAACTTTACACCCCAGCCGGAGGCCCCAACTGGAACATAGAAGGTGAGAGCTTCAGTGTGAACGGTCTAATCCAGACCACATCCCAACCCCATGTAGCTTAGACAATGTCTGCCTCCACCCCTCAACACCCCACGCCCCATGGTGCTGTATGACCAGATGTAGATGGTATCGTGCACTCAAACATATCAGACCCATTTCTGGAATGACCCATATTTGGATGGTACTTTACACATATCAAACTCATCATGGAATGACCCATATGTCAATAGCAATGTACTGTAAATGTATCATATACTGTAGTGGATAACCAATCCATATCTGGAATGACCCACATTTAAATGGTTCTGTACATACACTACATGACCAAAGGTATGTGGACACCAACTCGTTGAAAATCTAATTCCAAAATCATGGGCATTAATATGGAGTTGGTCCCCCCTTTCATGCTATAACTCTTCTGGGAAGGCTTTCCACTAGATGTTGGAACATTGCTGCGAGGACTTGCTTCCATTCAGCCACAAAAGCAGTGAGGTCGGGCACTGATCAAATCAGATCAAATTGCATTTGTCACATGCGCCGAATAGAACACTGGGAAATGCTTACTTACAAGCCCTTAACCTACAATGCAATTCAAGAAATAGAGTTAAGAAAATATTTACTAAATAAACAAAAGTAAAAAATATAAAATAATTACATAACAATAACAGGGCTATATACAGGGGCTACCGGTACTGAGTCAATGTGCGGAGGTACAGGCTAGTCGAGGTAATTTGTAAAGTCACTATGCATAGATAATAAACAGCGAGTAGCAGCAGTGTAAAAACAAAGGGGGGGTGTCAATGTAAACAGTCTGGGTAGCCATTTGATTAATTGTTGATCAGTCTAATGGATTGGGGGTAGAAGCTGTTAAGGAGCCTTTTGGTCCGAGACTTGGCGCTCCTGTACCGCTTGCCGTGCGGTAGCAGAGAGAACAGTCTATGACTTGGGTGACTGGAGTCTTTGACAATTTTTTGGGCCTTCCTCTGACACCACCTAATATATAGGTCCTGGATGTCAGGAAGCTTGGCCCCAGTGATGTACTGGGACCTAACCACTACACTCTGTAGCGCCTTACCGTCAGATGCCGAGCAGTTGCCATACCAGGTGGTGATGCAATTTGTCAGGATGCTCTCAATGGTGCAGCTGTTGAACTTTTTGAGGATCTGGGGACCCATAACAAATCTTTTCAGTCTCCTGAGAGGAAAAAGGTGTTGTCGTGCCCTCTTCACAACTGTCTTGGTGTGTTTGAACCATGATAGTTTGTTGGTGGTGTGGACACCAAGGAACTTGAAACTCTCGAACCGCTCCACTTCAGCCCCGTCGATGTTAATGGGGGCCTGTTCGGCCCTCCTTTTCCTATAGTCTACGTTCAGGTCTTTTGTTGTGCTCACATTGAGGGAGAGGTTGTTGTCCTGGCACCACACTGCCAGGTCTCTGACCTCCCTATAGTCTGTCTCATCAATGTCGGTGACTTAATGATGGTGTTGGAGTCGTGCTTGGCCACGCAGTCGTGGGGTGAACAGGGAGTACAGGAGGGGACTAAGCACGCACCCCTGAGGGGCCCCAGTGTTGAGGGTCAGTGTGGCAGATGTGTTGTTGCCTACCCTTACCACCTGGGGGCGGCCCGTCAGGAAGTCCAGGATCCAGTTGCAGAGGGAGGTGTTTAGTCCCAGGGTCCTTAGCTTAGTGATGAGCTTTGTGAATACTATGGTGTTGAACACTGAGCTGTAGTCAATGAACAGCCTTCTCACATTTTGTATTTTTTTATTCTATTTAATCTTTATTTAATTAGGCAAGTCAGTTAAGAACAAATTCTAACCCGAATGACGCTGTGCGATTGAGATTACGTCATCTGTGGATCTGTTGGGGCACTTCATGGCTACCAACGTGAGTGCTACGGGGTGGTAATCATTTAGGCGGGTTACCTTCGCTTTCTTGGGCACAAGGACTATGGTGGTCTGTTTGAAACATGTAGGTATTACAGACTTGGTCAGGGAGAGGTTGAAAATGTCAGTGAAAACACTTGCCAGTTCGTCCGTTTGAGTACAGGTCCTGGTAATCCGTCTGGCCCCATGGCCTTGTGAATGTTGACCTGTTTAAAGGTCTTGCTCACATCGCCTATGTAGAGCGTGATCACACAGTTGTCCGGAACAGCTGGTGCTCTCATGCATGCTTCAGTTAGCATAAAAGGCATTTAGCTTGTCTGGTAGGCTTGCGTCACTGGGCAGCTTGCAGCTGGGTTTCCCTTTGTAGTCCAAAATAGTTTTCAAGCCCTGCCACATCCGAAGAGCGTAGTAGAATTCAATCTTAGTCCTGTATTGATGCTTTGCCTGTTTGATGGTTCGTCTGAAGGCATAGCGGGATTTCTTATAAGCGTCTGGATTAGTGTCCCGCTCCTTGAAAGCGGCAGCTCTAGCCTTTAGCTCGGTGCGGATGTTGCCTGTAATCCACGGCTTCTGGTTGGGATATGTACGTACAGTCACTGAGGTGGTATATCCTCAATGCCATTGGATGAATCCCGGAACATATTCCAGTCTGTGCTAGCAAAATAGTCCTGTAGCGTAGCATCCTTGTCATCTGACCACTTCCGTATTAAGCGAGTCACTGGTACTTCCTTCTTTAGTTTTTGCTTGTAAGCAGGGTAAAGTAAAGGTGGTCTAGAGTTTTTTTTTCTTCTGGTTGCACATGTGACATGCTGGTAGAAATTAGGTAAAACGGATTTAAGTTTGTCTGCATTAAAGTCCCCGGCCACTAGGAGCGCCACTTCTGGATGAGCATTTTCTTATTTGCTTATGGCCTCATACAGCTCATTGAGTGCGGTCTTAGTGCCAGAATCGGTTTGTGGTGGTAAATAGATGGCTGCGAATAATATAGATGAGAACTCTCTTGGTAGATAGTATGGTCTACAGCTTATCAGGAGGTATTCTACCTCAGGTGAGCAATACCTCGAAACTTCTTTAATATTAGACATCTCGCACCAGCAGTTATTGACAAATAGACACCACCCCCCGCCCCTCGTCTTATCAGACGTAGCACCTCTGTCCTGGCCAATTATACGGAGGGTTGTGGTGGTTTACCTACTCTGCAAATTCTTACAAGGCACCCCGCTCTCCTCCCCCTTTTTCTCCATATTTTCTTCACGAGGATGACGGGATTTGGGCCTTGTCTCGACAAAGCAGTATATTCTTCGCGTCAGACTCATTAAAGAAAAAATCTTTGTCCAGTTCGAGGTGAGTAATCGCTGTTTGATGTCCAGAAGCTATTTTTGGTCAAAAGAGACGGTAACAGCAACATCATGTAAAAATGAGTTAGAAACAATGAGAAAAAAACTAACACAATAGCAATTAGGTGATTAGGCCTCATCCCAAAGGTGTTTGATGGGGTTGAGGTCAGGGCTCTGTGCAGGCCAGTCAAGTTCTTCCACACCGATCTCGACAAACCATTTATGTATGAACCTCGCTTTGTGCACGGGTGCATTGTCATGCTGAAACAGGAAAGTGCCTTCCCCAAACTGTTGCCACAAGGTTGGAATCACAGAATCGTCTGGAATATGATTGTATGCTGTAGCGTTAAGATTTATCTTCGTTGGAACTAAGGGGCCTAGCCCGAACCATGAAAAACAGCCCCAGACCATTATTCCTTCTCCTCCAACTTTACAGTTGGCACTATGCATTGGGGCAGGTAGTGTTCTCCTGGCATCTGCTAAACCCAGATTTGTCTATCGGAATGCCAGATGGTGAAGCATGATTCATCACTACAGAGAACGCGTTTCCACTGCTCCAGAGTCCAACGACGGTGAGCTTTACACCATTCGAGGAGACGCTTGGCATTGCACATGGTGATCTTAGGCTTGTGTGCAGCTGCTCGGCCATGGAAACCCATTTCATGAAGCTACCGAAGAACAGTTATTGTGCTGACGTTGCTTCCAATGGCAGTTTGGAACTCGGTAGTGCGTGTTGCAACCGCGGAGAGACGAGTTTTACGCGATACGTGCTTCAGCACTCATTCTGTGAGCTTGAGTGGCCTACGACTTCGCGGCTGATCCGTTGTTGCTCCTATACATTTCCACTTAACAATATCAGCACTTACAGTTGACTGGGGCAGCTTTAGTAGAGGAGAAATTTGACGAACTGACTTGTTAGAAAGGTGGCATCCTATGACAGTGCCACATTGAAAGTCACTGAGCTCTTCAGTAAGGCCATTCTACTGCCAATGTTTGTCTATGGCGATTGCATGGCTGTGTGCTTGAAACCGCCAAATCCACTAATTTGAAGGGGTGTCCACATACTTATATAGTGTATATCAATGCCATTTCTGGAATTCATGTTCATGCACTATTGCAAGGTCGCTCAGATACGGCTCACATTTGCATTATATACATGTGTTACCACAACAGTGGTATGTCTGAATACTAGGTAAGTATGTGTCGAGGGTCTCACACAATTATAGATGTAACACTGATCATGCTGTTGGATCACCCTGATAACACCATGTACTACCTCACTGTCTCAGGGCAAAGGGAACTGTACTGTGACTGTGGAAGACACTCCTCCACTTCCACCTAAAGTCTGTCTACTGTGGCCCTGACCCACTATGGAGATGTTTCACTCTCTATGCATTACCTGTTAATCTGCACACACACACACATACACACACACACACACACACACACACACACACACACACACACACACACACACACACACACACACACACACACACACACACACACACACACACACACACACACACACACACACACACACACACACACACACACACACACACACACACACACACACATACAAACACATAAACACACACACACGGGACCTCTGCATGCCAATGTGTGCATGACATACCTAGTTCAAATACATCCATTCCCATCCAGTCTCTTAAATGTTCACTGATCTGATAGTACTGGGGATGGGACAGTAGCTGGTTCTCTACCACGCTGCCTTCACCTCTCCAGACAGCTCTGATCACTGATCACTTACGAGCAGTAAACATGGAGCAAAGGATGTGTTTATAAAGTATTGTAAGGGGGTGCTATTTATACCCAATTTCACATTGCCATCTAGCTCCCACCCCAAGGCACTTGCGTAGATCTGATCCTCCACATCACGTAGACTCCGCCAAGCCTACCAGAGAGTGATTTGGAGTTAATAAAATATTGCAAATACCTTCAGATGTACATTAAGTGCATATTTGGTCCATGGCTAGAGGCTAGTGGTTGATTTGGAGTTGGGTGTCCATCCTGCTTATAAAGGGTTTGACAATTGAGTATCCCCTCTCTGTCTGTGTCCTTGTCCCCTCCACCCCTGTGTCCCCCTGCCCCTGTCTCTGTCCCTGTGTAGCGTACCACCTGAGGAGGGAGGACACTGACTGGTTTGATAAGCCTGCAGAGACACAACATCAGGAAAACGGACAGCCTCTGGACAGGAGACAGGTGAGAGGAGCTGGATAGGATGTCTAAATTAGTGAACAATATTTAATAAATAAACTGCTATATCCATCTCCCCCTCATTAAATATACATTGATAGTGCCTGTTTTGTTCATGTTGTCTTTAGCAGAGTTGTACTCAAACTGTAACCAGTGCCTGCAACCTGGTTCAGGTTATCAGTCAATCTACCAGGTTAGTTACAAACAGCACAGGAATGACATATTGTATTGATTTGACTAATGTTGCAGAAATGTGCTTTAAAGCAGTATCCAAATCCATAGGATGTAGTGATCACAATATGGTAGCCATATCTAGGAAAACCAAAGTTCCAAATGCTGGGCCTAATATAGTGTAGAACAGTTCATACAATACGATTCATAGTGATTTTTATGTTGATGATGTAAAGAATATTTGCTGGTCTGTGGTGTGTAATGAAGAGCAACCAGACGCTACACTTGACACATTTATGAAATTGCTTATTCCAGTTACTAATAACCATGCACCCATTAAGACTGTAAAAATTACTGTAAAAACTGTTGAATCCCCTTGGATTGATGAGGAATTGAAAAATGTTATGGTTGAGAGGGATGAGGCAAAAGGTATGGCAAATACGTCTGGCAGCACAACCGATTGGCATGTGTACTGCAAATTGAGAAATCATGTGAATAAACTAAATAAAAAATAAAAATAAACTATACTATAAAAACTAAAATGAATCATACAAAGAATGACAGTAATAAGCTTTGGAGCACCTTAAATGAAATTTTTGGAAAAAAAGTTAAACTCGGCTCCATCATTCATTGAATCAGTTGGCTCATTCATCACAAAACCCACTAAAATTGTCAACTACTTTAATGATTTTTTCATTGGCAAGATTAGCAAATTTAGGCATAACATCCCAGCAACAAACACTGACACTACACATGAAAGTATATCTAACAAAATTATGAAAGAAGACATTGTACTTTTGAATTCTGTAAAGTGAGTGTGGAGGAGGTGAAAAAATTATTGTTGTCTATCAACAATGACAAGCCACTGGGGTCTGACCACCTGGATGGAAAATTACTGAGGATAATAGCGGACGATATTGCCACTCCTAGTTGCCATATCATACATTTTTTGCCTACTAAAAGGGTCTTTTCGCTACCCAAGAATAGTAAAGCCCCCTTGTCTGGCTCAAATGTGACAGACCGCCTTGATTCGGTCTTATGTAGCAAAATTTGAAATCGTGTTTTTTACATTGGTTAAAAGCAGAGATACAGAGCTACACAATGGTATATCATACACTGCATTTGAGGAACAATGGGAAAGTAATTCTGCTTTGAAAGTTGATAAACTTTTGAGGAAATGGCCCTTGAATCGTTTTGGTACACCTACTGGAGAGCTCTTCTTTGTCTACACCCATTCAGAATTGTTCACACCCTTTTAAGCCAGCCCCACCCATCTCTTTAACCTCTCTGCGCACGGATCCCTTTAGCGGGATCGTTTTCAGAGCAAACATAACGCGGCAAATTCAAAATAAAAATTCGTAATATCTAACATTCTTCGATATACAAGTGTTGCATAGCCATCAAAAGCTCTGCTTCTTGGCAATATCACTGCGTTGTCAGATTTCAAAAAGGCTTTATGGCGAAAGCACTACATTTGATTGTTTGAGGCTAGTACCTCACATATTTTCAACATTAGCATAAATTCATATCCAGCTCGGTTCTCAAAATGTCCATATCACAGCTAATATAAATCGCTTACCTTTCAAATAACTTCTTCTGAGGGCTTCCCAAGTGTCCAAACAAGAGAATCCATGGTTCTTTTGTTAGAAAAAGTAATTCATTATATCCATAAATCTCAGTTTGGTTGGCACGTTATGTTCAGCTACTCCACCAAGCATTGTCAGTCTACTCGCCCGTTTTACAGTGAAGGGATCGCGTTCAAGTTATACCTCTCATCTTTTCACAAACAAATCAAATATCATTAATAATGCATCCTTATGTATTCTTTTATGAATAATAGCGATCATATTTTACACGGACGGTAACTGAAACGTTATAAAAGGAAAAGAAAGCTGGGCGCGCTCACGTTCTCGTGAACGTGCACGTTTGTTTACCTTTTTCCCTTCCTGTAGTA